>CM035419.1:51408698-51776198 GCA_020310875.1 Ceratopteris richardii | reverse complement strand
CACCTTATGTAGCATACACTTGTAGACAACATAAAATACCTTATGTAGCATACACTTGTAGACAACATCAAATTTTTTGAGACATAAAGCATAGGTCTAAAGCTAATACACATGGCCTTGATGACCTTCTACCAAGGAAAGAACTGGGAAGAGGCTTGGTAGGAGGCACTCCTAGAGGAAACCATCGAAAATGGCAAGTGTAATCCTGCAACTAGGCAACTAGCATGTGTAGCCCTACCACGCAACTCAAAAGTGTAGCCTTGTAACTGGCAACTGGCAAGTGTATCCCTTCAACTAGATACAACTAGGTGATTGGGAAGTGTAGCCGTGCAATTCAGCAATTGGCAAGTATAGCCATGCAACTAAGTGATTGGGAGGTGTAGCCATGCAATTGGGCAACTGCCAAGTGTAGCCCTTAAACCTGGAAACTAACAAGTGTATCCTTTTAACTAGATGATTGGGAAGTGGAGGCTTGCAACTCGGCAACTCGCAAGTGTGGCCTTCACTAGGAGACTCAAAAGTGTAGCCTTGGAACTGGCAACTCGGAAGTGTAGTTCTGCAATTGGATGATTGGCAAAAGTAGCTCTCTAACTAAGAACTTGCATGCATTGGTGACTAGCAACTGGGCAAGTACCATGGATAGGATGATTGGACAACTCTTCTTACCAAGAACACTCATAAGGAGGCTCAAGGAAAGATGGAACCATAGCTTCCGTGTACTAGCACCTAACTTCTCTGGCAAGGTGTAGTGGCCCACGCTAGGACAATTGCAGATATAACTTCCTTACCTTGGCCACCACAACTTTGTAACAGACTCCTAAATATTTTCCATCCTCTTGGCTTATATAAGGAGTCATTTAGAGAACAAAGGGATATAGGTGGAAGGCATAGATTGAAAATAGATTGGAGAGATTTGACAGTGTACACCCATCTCCTAGACACCCAAAATTCTTGCAAGGAGAAAGCCATATTATTCCTCTCATAAGAGCCTTGTGTAAGAAGAGCGAATCCTTGTTTTCTTCCCTATGTTCTAAGGAAGTTCGTGCTAGTTGGTGCTAGCCAAAGGGTTCCCTGGAGGAGCATTTGGAAATAGTAAAGTACTTGCAACTTTCTATTGTGCGAGTGACTTATTATCTCATATGTATATTTGAGTATCTTAGCAAGTACCTCTAAGCATCTTAGTGTTTTCAGTAAGTACTCCATGAGTAGTGCAATTGCATTCTGTGCACCCACACAACTTCACCATCTAGAGGTGAAAATTTGGCATACTGGTGGGACAAGGCTTGAGGATTTTTCTCCAATCCTTGGTCTTATCATTGTCCTTCTCACTATTGTTGAGACCCCACTTCTGGGCCACTCTCTTCAAGCCCATTTTCTTTCTCCTAGTTGACTATTCTCAACTCAATTCTCTCTCTTAGGGGACTTGCCTGACTATTGCTCTTTGTTGGGCGATTGTTTTCTCTCTCTTAGGTGACTCTTTCCAACTACTTTCTCTTGGGAGACTCTCTCCAACTACCTTTTCTCTTTTAGGAAACTCTTTCCAACCACTTTCTCCCTTTTGGGCCTGTGAGACACTCGAGAAGATACACCTTTGTGGAGAATGAGTTCTCCTATGCGCAACGGAAGTGTGTAGTGAACCCTTGTATGTCCAGCACTTGGACAAACATCTGCACCTTAGATAGCTTGCTGCTCTCAACACAAAACTCAAATGGACTTGATACTTTAGTCAATCAAAGTAGACAAAGAGAACTTTTTAACAAGCTATAAATGACTTAATTTGGACAAGTTTTGATTAGGAAACACAACTGTCAAAGATGAACTACCTGTCCACACAGGTATGCTGAAGAACTGAGCTTCACTCTTGGACTGATAGCTCTCTGAATATATACCCTTTGAGAAAGATATTTGGTATAGAGAAAGTAGACACAAATAGCTTTCCAACAAGCTAAAAATCAAGTAATTTGGATGAGTTTTGATCAGGAAACTCAACTCATCAAGATAGACCACCTGCACACATAAGTACACTGTAAAACTGGACTTTACTCTCTGACAGATATCTCACAGAGTATGAATGATCTGAATGAGATATTTGAGACAGTGAAAGTAGATGCCAAGGCTTTCCAACAAGACAAAAATCACACAATTTGGATATGTTTTGGTCGGGAAATTGAACCGACCAAAATAGACTACCTATCTACACAGGTATACTGAAAAACTGGACTTCACTCTTTCACTGATATCTCACAAACTACATAAGCTTTCAAAGAGATATTTGATATGCAGAAAGTACACGAGAAAGCTTTCCAATGAATGTTTAAACGCACAAAATGGTTACATATGCACTGAGATATGAGCTCTGCAACAGAGCTGTGTACAAATTGACGTGCGGCTGGAAGGAGTCTAAGGGAAAACCAAAATGACAAAATGGCTAGATCCGACTACTGGGAGCTCCTGCCTCTTTCTCTCCTTGTTTTGAATGTGCTCCCACTTCACTTTTATAACCAATGAGCATGTGAAGAAGTTTGTGCGTCCTTCTTAACTCACCACTTTCTCCACTACATGCTACTAACTACAAGGCAAGATATTGTATCTCTTACTCATCATGAATTTTGACTAGACTTTTTCTTTTATTATTTTTTCCTTTTTTCCTCCACTTTTTTCTTTATCTTTATAGTTGGTAAATTTATCCAAGCATGGCTCATATGAAAATGAGCTTGTACATTTATCTTCAACACTCCCCCTCAAGCTCATTTGGGAGTTATCTTCATCCATGTCCTTCAAATTTATCGCATCCTTGAAATCTTTGAGTTTAGAAGCATCCAAGAACTTTGTAAACATATCTGCAACCTGCTCTTTGGTTCTGATGAACTTTACCTCCACATCTTTGCTTAGCGCCTTCTCCCTTACATAGTGGTAGTGGACCTCTATGTGCTTGCTCCTTGCATGAAACATAGGATTGCTTGCCAAGTAAATACTTGACATGTTATCACCGTATATAGGGATGGTTCCAACTTGCACTCCACGATCAGCCAAAAGCTTTTTAATCCACATTTCTTCACATGTGGCAAAAAGCTAATCCTCTTTATTCAGCCTCCATAGATGAAAGTGCAACAGTAGGTTGTTTCTTTGAGCTCCACGTGATAGGTTTGCTTCCTATCATGAACACATAACCTGAGGTTGATCTTCTATCTTCCTTTGAGCCTGCCCAATCAGCATCACTAAAGCCTTTGACCTGCAATTCTTCATCAAACTTGTAAAACAAAGCATGATTAACTGTATGCTTTATGTATCTCAACACTCTCTTGGCTGAATTTAAGTGTTCACTTGTCGGGGCTTGCATAAACTGAGAAAGTACACCAACAACATAAGACAAATCAGGTCTTGTAATGTTTGCATAGATCAATGATCCTACAATGCTTCTGTATGTCGTTACATCTTCCAATGGTTCTCCATCATTTGAACAAATCTTTGTATTTGTGTCCATGGGTTGAGTGAGTGGTTTGCATTCACTCATTCCAAATCTGAAAAGAACATCCAACAAGTACTTCCTTTGCATCAAGTAGATGCCACTCTTTCCATAAACAACTTCAATTCCTAAAAAATATTTTAGCTCTCCAAGATCTGAAATTTTAAACTCCTTACCAAGCTTCCTTTTGATATCTTTAATCCCTGTAACATCATTTCCTGTTATGATGAGGTCATCGACGTATATACAAATATATACATCTCTATTTTCTTCCTTCTTCATGTACAACGAAGGATCTGCACTACTTGGGTTGTATCCACACTTAGTTAGATACTCTACCAATCTCTGATTCCATGCTCTTGGTGCTTGCTTCAAGCCATAAAGTGCCTTCTTCAACCTGCAAACAAAATCTGGATGGTTTTCATCTTCAAATCCAATCGGTTGACTCATGTATACCTCTTCTTGTAGTTCTCCATTAAGAAAAGCATTTTTTATGTCGAGTTGATATAATGGCCATCTCCTTGAAGCACCAATTGCTATTAAGGTTCGGATAGTTCCCATCTTTGCAAAGGGGCTGAAAACTTCATCATAATCTATGCCTTGTGTTTGTTTAAATCCTTTGGAAACTAATCTAGCTTTATATCTAGCTAGTGAACCATCAGCATTCCTCTTTACTTTGAACACCCATTTGTTTGGAACAATCTTCATACCTTCTTTCTTTGGCACTAGCTCCCATGTGTGATTATCTTTGAGAGCTTTGATCTCCTCTTTCATAGCTTGCTTCCATTCCTTTTGTGTGCAAGCTTCTTCATATGTCTCAGGCTCTTTGTCTTTGATAACCTGCATCATGTATGCAAAATGTGTCACCATAAAACTATCATAACTCAACCTTTGAGTTGGATACCTTGTCCTTGAAGATCTTCTTTCATTGCCTTTAGAGAGTTGCTTCTTTAACCTATTTAGCTTTACCATCGGAGTGACTACCTCTTCATATTCTTCTTCACTTGCATCTACCTCACTGTTTGGAGTAGCACTTGCATCTTTGGCTCTACTATGAGCTGAATTTGGAGACAAAGAATGGCTCCCCCTCCATGTTGAACATTCTTCATTTGATGTAGATGCCTCTGGACCTGAAGCCTTTGTGCTTGATTGTTGAACTTCTCTTTGATTTGTTCCTGCATAATCATCAAAATCTTCTTCAAGAATCTTTTCCTTTCCTTTATCTTCATACCATGGTCTTAGTTCATCAAAGACCACATCTCGCGAGACTCTTAATTCCTTTGTTCTAGGGTTGTAACACTTGTATCCTTTTTGCTCCGTCGAGTAGCCGATGAAAATGCATTTTTCTGATCTTGGTTCCATCTTTGTTCTAACTTCTTGTGGAATGTGAACAAAGCAAACACATCCAAAAACTTTGAGGTGTGTAAGATCAGGTTTCTTACTGGAATATACCTCTTCTGGAGTCAAGTGATGTATTCCCGATGTTGTGCACCTATTCGTCAAGTAAATGGCGGTTGTGGTAGCTTCAGCCCAATAGTACAATGGTACCTTCATCTCGTTGAGCATGCATCTTGCAATTTCAGCAATTTGCCTATTTTTCCTCTCAGCTATTCCATTTTGTTGTGGTGTGTACCTACAAGTGAACTGCCTTTTGATTCCATTCTCTTGTAGAAAATCTGAAAATTCTTTGGAGAAGTATTCTCCTCCACCATCGGACCTTAAGGTTTTGATAGACCTTCCTGTTTCCTTTTCAACTTCAACTTTGAATCTTTTGAATATAGAAAACACCTCTGATTTTTGCTTCATACAAAACAGCCATACCTTTCTTGAGTGATCATCAATGAAGGTGACAAAAAATCTATTACCAGCCATTGATGCCTCTTGGGTTGGTCCCCATACATCCGTATGTATCAAGTCCAAGACATTTGGAGCCACATAATTACTCCTCTTGAATGGCTGCCTCGTTTGCTTTCCTAGTTGACAAGCTTCACATAACTCATGTAGTCCAATGCTATTAAATTTTGGAAGACCTCTTACCACTTCATGTTTGCTCATGTCCCACATTGAATGTACATGACCTTTCCATGTGGATGTTGGACATTCAAAGTGAACATCCTTCCTTCTCTTCTACCTCGAGCAATGACCTTGAAGCCTTCTTTTGGATTCTTTATGAAGCACCCATTCTCATTGAATATGACATGATAACCCTTCTCTACCATTTGTCCTACTGAAATCAAGTTCTTTGAAATTGTAGGAACATGAAGAACATTAGATAGTACCTTTGCTCTGCTTGTATCTCCAAGCCTTATATCTCCAATGTGTTCAATCATGTGTTGAGTATCATCACCTGTTTCAACACATCCTTTTCCACTTGGTACCTGTAGATTAGTGAACAAACTTCCTTGGCATGACATATGGTTACTACAACCTGAATCAATGTACCATTTTTTGTCATCTTCACAAGAGCTTCTATACTCATGTCTCATTGCAAGTAGTGTGTCCTTGCTTCCTTCACTTGAGGTGCTTGCATAGTTGCTTTGGTTCCTTTGATTGCCTCCATTTGGTCTTCCATTCTTCAGCCAACAATCACTAGCATAGTGTCCTACTTTACCACAATGATAGCATGTTATACCTTTATGAGAATTGTAGGAGCTTCGGCCTCTTCCTCTACTTCTATCTCGACCTCTTCCTTGTGTGTTTGCATTTGATGCATCCTTGTTGTCTTCCGAATTGTTTTGATTGTAGTTGGAGTGGTTGTGACCTCTTCCTTTTCCTCTTGAGCCTCCTCTTGAGTTTCTTCCTTTGCCTCGACCTGCGTATAACATTTGGTTGGGGCTGTCCTTTCCTTTGGGACCACCGAAGCTAAGCTCTTCTGTGACAAGATGAGGGATTAGTTGTTCAAAACCTGGATATCCATCTTTCAAGTTAATGGAAGTTATAAAAGGCTTCCATCTTTCATCTTCTCTCAAGCCATTGAGAGTATAACACACAAGATCTTCGTCTTCAACCGTTGTGCCAATAGAAGCTAAAGCATCGCTTAGCTCCTTAATCTTCAAAGTATATTCAGCTATGGATTGACTCGAACTTTTCTTGATTGTGTTCGACTCATTCTTGAGTTGAAGTTTCCTAGCTTTGGTATTTGTTGAATACATCCTTTCAAGAGCTTCCCAAGCATCCTTAGCTTTCTCTAGATGTTGAATATGACCTACCATGGCATTAGTAATGACTTGCGGAATAAGGAACATGACTCTCCTATTCCTCTCCTCCCATTCTTTTGCTTTCCTCCTTTGGACTTCGGTGGCCATAGCTTGATTGATTTGAGGTTGAGCATCATTGCCGCTCACAATACCCCATAAGCCTTTGCCCATTAGGTAGTTGGTCATTCTAAACCTCCACACTGGATAGTTATCCTTATCCAACTTCTCTACTTGTTGGCCCAAGTCAGCCATTGAAGAGTATCAAAGACTTTGAGAGTTACCTCGAATAGTTATAGTCCTTTGCTCTTTCGTTTGTGAAGCTCCTCCTTGTTTTATAGCTCCTCTTTTGCTTTTCTTTATCTCCAGCTCTGTTGATGAAGCTTCAGCACCAAGTTTGCTCTGATACCAACTGTGGAGAATGAGTTCTCCTATTCACAACGGAAGTGTGTAGTGAACCCTTGTATGTCCAGCACTTGGACAAACATCTGCACCTTAGATAGCTTGCTGCTCTCAACACAAAACTCAAATGGACTTGATACTTTAGTCAATCAAAGTAGACAAAGAGAGCTTTCTAACAAGCTATAAATGACTTAATTTGGACAAGTTTTGATTAGGAAACACAACTGTCAAAGATGAAAGATGAACTACCTGTCCACACAGGTATGCGGAAGAACACAGGTATGCGGAAGAACTGAGCTTCACTCTTGGACTGATAGCTCTCTGAATATATACCCTTTGAGAAAGATATTTGGTACAGAGAAAGAAGACACAAATAGCTTTCCAACAAGCTAAAAATCAAGTAATTTGGATGAGTTTTGATCAGGAAAGTCAACTCATCAAGGTAGACCACCTGCACACATAAGTACACTGTAAAACTGGACTTTACTCTCTAACAGATATCTCACAGAGTATGAATGATCTGAATGAGATATTTGAGACAGTGAAAGTAGATGCCAAGGCTTTCCAACAAGACAAAAATCACGCAATTTGGATATGTTTTGGTCGGGAAACTGAACCGACCAAAATAGACTACCTATCTACACAGGTATACTGAAAAACTGGACTTCACTCTTTCACTGATATCTCACAAACTACATAAGCTTTCAAAGAGATATTTGATATGCAGAAAGTGCACAAGATAAGCTTTCCAATGAATGTTTAAAACGCACAAAATGGTTACATATGCACTGAGATATGAGCTCTGCAACAGAGCTGTGTACAAACTGACGTGCGGCTGGAAGGAGTCTAAGGGAAAACCAAAATGACAAAATGGCTAGATCCGACTACTGGGAGCTCTTGCCTCTTTCTCTCCTTGTTTTGAATGTGCTCTCACTTCACTTTTATAACCAATGAGCATGTGAAGAAGTTTGTGCGTCCTTCTTAACTCACCACTTTCTCCACTACATGCTACTAACTACAAGGCAAGATATTGTATCTCTTACTCATCATGAATTTTGACTAGACTTTTTCTTTTATTATTTTTTCCTTTTTTCCTCCACTTTTTTCTTTATCTTTATAGTTGGTAAATTTATCCAAGCATGGCTCATATGAAAATGAGCTTGTACATTTATCTTCAACAACCTTGCAATTTGGAACTTCAATGGAGATCTATGGACACACCTAGAGAGGTTGGAAAAAGTGCGCAGAGGCAGAGACATCATTATGCTGATAGAGATACATGAGAGCCCGGATCGGAGCCTACCTCAATTCCACATGCTCCAGTGGGAGTCCACATACAGAGATTGTACACATCAGCACACCACCAGCGGATCTGGAGGAGTTTCCATACTCTTAAGAAATGGGCTTCAGAGCAAGATACAGATAGTCGCACGTGATTCACAGGCCAGATATCTTTGGATTCGACTCTAGCTCTCATAGGACCGAATCATCTTCATAGCGTTATGCTAATTTGCTCCTTCTAGCTCACGGTTCGCTATCATAGATAGAGAGGAGGACTCACCATACACTTGCTTGTCAGAAAAGATTACAGAGTACTCTACATTAGGGGAAGTCTTCCTTATGGGAGACTTCAATGCCGGGACAGGCAATGATCAGTGTGAGATATTTAACCCAGAAGATCCACAGATACTGCATACCATAGAGGATGAGTCTACAACTCGAATCAGTTGACTCTACACACACTCACTATGGCGCTCACTTACTCAGACTAGGCTCTCGACATAGTCTCGTTATCTATAATGGGATGGCTCAGTGGCCTACCTAAGGAGGATTGATATGCATACCACACGCAGTCAGAGATGGAAGGGGAAGTATAGTAGATTATGTCATCGGATCCAGAGAGGCCATCCATCTACTTACCTCATTCACCATCCCACCCATACCCATTGGGGCTGATCACACGTACCTCGCGCTCTCCCTCAAGGGTGACACCCCTACACGCGTAGCCGTAGCACGCATCCCACACACCACCATCCACTTTAGACATGAGCTAGCTCACATATATGCGGCTAAAGTCGAGAAGGGTCTTCTCTCGCTTCATCCTGACACTCCACTATCCCTACTCACCTCACAGATAGCATCAGTCCTTCAAACATCAGCCATCATCTCCTTCCCACACACCATCCATTCTGGTCATACACCTCCTGGGACTATGCCACAACATCAGTGGTATGATGAGGAATGCAAAGATCTTTACCGTCGGCTACGAGCTCAGCGAGCATTGGGAGAGATCACATAGAGAGAGGCTAGGGGAGGGATGAAGACTCTCACTGGCAAGAGGCAAGCCTTTGAGGAGGCACAGGAGCTTGAGCTATACCATCTTTTTATGAGTATGGACAGTGCTGCAGCATGGCATACCCTACAAGAGCCACGCCCGACCACACCTATTAGAGACCTACACATATGGCATGATTATGCTGAGAGACTATATGAGGTACTTGGGAAGCCTCCCATTACCCGGCCACTTGAGCCTCGCCCTACTAGTTCTTCTCTCTTCACAGCAAAGAGGGTTGCAGAGCGAGCATCTCACATACGTAGCCTCCACTATAGCCCCGTTGATTGCACATGTCTGCAACCAGGCTATAGGGGAGGGCTTCTTAGAGGAGTGGACTAGGCACACCATTGTGCCTATCCACAAATCTGGCGACACCCGGGTTCCAGGGAACTACAGGACTATCATGATTGGCCACACCATGTCCAACCTATACGGTGCCATACTTGAGGTGGAGCTGAGCTCATATGAAGACACTGAGGGGATACGAGCATGAGGCCAGGCAGGTTTTCGACGAGCTTTCTCTACTATTGATCACATCTTCATTCTACGCTCCCTCATTGATGGGGCAAAGGTGCGGAAGAAGAGATTATATTGCTTCTTTGTGGACTTCCGCAAAGCTTTTGATATAGTGCCACGAGAGAGCCTCTTCCGACGCCTCCAGAGCTTGGGAGTACCATCAGGGATGGTTTGGGCCATCTATGCACTCTATGAGAAGGTGACTGGGAGGGTACTGTGTCGAGGAGGTGTCAGCAGAGCACTAGATTGTGCTCTTTGACTACAATAGACAAGATTCAGAAATACACTTCTGATTACAAGAACACCCACAAAGGGAAAACAATACAAGAATACGTGACTAATACAAGATGTTCCAGAACTCGAGACTGATAGGTATGAATAACTTGATTAGAGATGATACAGGAGATCCCACAACCCGGGATTGTAAGTATGAAACAGCCTTGAAAATTGCAAATTGTTTGTGAGTAACCATACTTTATCCCCAATTTGATACGATGGATTCTGGACACGATGTTGATCTGCATAGTACTTATATTGTTCTTGAGCTTTATGGATCTCTTCCTTGAGTTCTTTGTGAATGTCCATCACGTACTGGGCCTTGTCTTTGGCAGCTGGATTCTTGACATGATTTGAGAGTTGTATATCCATTCTTGGATGTTGTCCATAGTTTGCAAAGAAGGGGGTTTGCTTAGTAGATGTATGAACACTATTGTTTTAGGCAAACTCTGCAAAGGGTAACAACTCAAACCAATCATTTTGGTGAAAGTTGCTAGTGCAACGGAGATATTGCTCTAGAACTTGATTCACCCGTTCTGTTTGTCCATCAGTTTGTGGATGATTTGCTGAAGATAGTTTAATCTTGAACACCAAGGAGCTTGCAAAGACTATTCCTAAAGCTGGATATGAACTGCAGACCTATCATTGACAATATCATGAGGCAATCCATGAAGCCTAAAGATGTATATGAGGAAAATCCTAGCAGTGGCTTCACCTGTGATTGCCTTGGTAGTTGGAATGAAGTGTGCCATCTTTGTAATTCTATCCACTATAACAAGAATGGCATCATACTTGTCTGACTTTGGCAGGTCTGTGATGAAGTCCATAGATAATGAAGCCCATGGCCTTTCTAGAATAGGTAAAGGCTGCAAGAGGCTATTAGGTTTATGTCATGGTACTTTAGATCTATTGCAAGTGTCACATGTTCCGATATATTTTTTGACTTCCTTCCACATTTGAGGCCACAAAAAATCCCTTGATATAAGTTCTATTGTTTTATTCATGCCAAAATGTCATGCTGCAAGGTTGTCATGACGTTTTTGAAGTACTTGGATCTTAGGAGTTCCTTGAGGACATACAATAGGTTCTTATAAAATAGTAACCCATCCTTCTCTTGGAATTCATTTA
The DNA here is from genome assembly GCA_020310875.1 of Ceratopteris richardii. Lineage (NCBI taxonomy): Eukaryota > Viridiplantae > Streptophyta > Polypodiopsida > Polypodiales > Pteridaceae > Ceratopteris > Ceratopteris richardii. Next base: position 51,764,881 of record CM035419.1, on the reverse strand, counting down.
CTTCTTGAATTCTTCCTTCTTGAGTTTTTTGCTTAATGTTACAAAACAATTCATCTCGTGGTAGTCTCACGGATCAAATGATTCAAAGCTAAATCTTCATGATGGTTTGAAGAGATAGCTGCTAATTGGAGATGCTCAGACTTGAGTAATACGTTCTCCTGTTGATCAAAGGCCTCTTCACCCTTCTTTGGTGCAAGGTAAGATCTTCTTGACAAGGCATCTGACTGACACAGTTGCTGTCCTAGACGATATGTGATGACAAAGTCGAACCTGGATAAAAAGTTACTCCATCGAGATTGCCTTCTGTTGAGGATACGGGTGGTCATAAAATACTCTAGGTTCTTGTGATCTATATACACGATAACTTTATGAGCTTCTCCTTCTAGATGATAACGCAAGGTATCAAACGCGTCCACTATGGCAAGAAGTTCTTTATCATGAATTTCATAATTAATCTATGGAGGAGAAAATTTCCTTGAATGATATGCAACTGGATGTAGGTGTCCATCATCTCCATATTGTGAGAGAATGGCCCCTAGGCCAAAGTTTGATGCATCTGTCTCTAGGAAGAAGGGCTTACTAGAATCAGGATGAACTAGAATTGGAGCAGTAGTGAATGCTGATTTCAAGGTTTGAAATGCTTTTTCTGGTTCTTCGGTCCACGAGAATTTGGAGTTCCATGTAAGCTTGGTAAGAGGTGTCACTATCTTGGATTAATCTCTGATGAATATCCTATAGAAGTTGGCAAACCCCAAAAAACATTGTACATCTCGAACACATGAAGGTGGTTGCCAATCAAGGATTGTCTGAATCTTCTTAGGGTCCATAAAAATTCCTTTATCTGATACAATGTACCCTAAAAATTCCACGTCTGTCTTATGGAAAGAGCAATTCTCCAATTTCGCATATAATCCTTTTTCTCTTAGTTTCTCTAGGACTATCTTTACATGACATTCATGATCCTCTAGATTTTTGGAGAATATTAAGATATCGTCAAGGTATATTACAACAAAATCATATAAATATTCTCGAAAGATATCATTCATTATATGTTGGAAGAGCGCTGGAGCATTTGTAAGACCGAATGGCATAACTATATATTCAAAATGGCTCCTCGAAGATCAATCTTCGTGAAGAATTTTGCTTTTCCAATGCGTTCCAAGAGCTCTGATATAAGTGGTGGCGGGTATTTGTTCTTTATAGTGACTTTATTCAATCCATGATAGTCTACACACATCCGGAGAGTCCCATCCTTCTTCTTTACAAATAAAATAGGAGCTCCTGTTGGAGACTCCGAGTGTTTGATAAACCCCTTTGCTAGATTTTCATCAATGTTCTTGCGTAGTTCTGTAAGTTCCTCTAGGGATAGTCTGTAGATTGGTCCAAAGGGTGGTTACCTTGATATAACTTCCGAAGTTTTGTTTCTGCTACTCGACTTGTGTCTGCATCTCCAAATGTGGCGGAGAGTTCTCGAAGAAACCCCTCATAGTCCTGAAGTACTGCCATGTTCTTCTCCAAGATTGGGGCAAACCATGATAATGCTTGGCCACAGAGCAAGGTTCCAATAAACCCGACCTTGGATGTCTCGTCAGGGTATCTATCAGGTTGCATACGGATGTACAATTTAACTTGTTTGAGAAATCCATGAAACTTTGTGCGATCCCATCGAACTTTTCTGACATGCAAATCTTGGGTTCCTTCATAAATGTACTAGGTCGTTGATTCACTTGAATACCCCATTGATTTGCTTGAAGACTCCCGATTCATTCTTGTAATTCTTCGAGGAGTGCACCTACATGCACTGGATATCCCATCTCGACTTGTGTCTATCGATGAGTTAGGTCCTCAACTTGTTGTTGAAACTCTGAAGTGATGCCACAATCTGTTCATAAGCGTTCTCCATGATGCCTGGTCTTGGATAGAAGCTAGTCTTGCCAAAATGTCAAGGGAGCACTAGATTGTGCTCTCTGACTTAACTAGACAAGATTTCGGAAATACACTTCTCATTACAAGAATATCCACACAGGGAAAATGATACAACCGATACAAGACATCCCACAACCCGAGACCGATAGGTATGGAAAACTGGACTAGAGATGATACAGGAGATCCCACAACCCGGGATTGTAAGTATGAAACAAGATATCTGGATTACAAGAACTCCCTTCTCGGAGATGAACTAAATACAAGAAAGAACTCGACAGGATCTCGTACTACGAGATTACAAGAGGACAACAGAGGATGTCCAAGAACTAGACTAGACAAGACTAGAACAAGGAACAAGACAAGAACTCGAACTAGAACTTGGAGAGTACTTACTTGGCGGTCACGACTCCTTGAGCTCCCAAGACTGGAATTGGAAAGAATGAGAATGAATGTGGCCAACCCCTCCTTATATAGGTTTTCCAAGGGCAGTTACGAATTGATGATGTCATCGATGATGTCATTAATTCGAAGCATGGTCTCTGGATGTCAAAATCGAGCAAGAAGACAGTCAATCTTAGGGTTTTGGCACATTCCGGACTCAATGGAAGCATTCGTTTCTCCTAATTTTGAACCAATCATGAGATATAAGACTCACATGAGATCTGAGATTCAGGATGGTTTCCTTTGTCCATGACAGGAGGTATGTCTCAGGCCATTGCTAGCACCATAGGTGTTAAGCAAGGCTGTCCACTCTCCCCCACTCTATTTGGTCTCTACATCGACGAGATTGAGGACTACATTCTTCCAGATGGAGGAGAGGGTGCATACCTCGCAGGTACATGCTTACACTATGCTTGAGGTGGATTTGATCTACATCAAAGGCTATCGCGTTGAAAGAATATCCGTTGGAGAGTTCTTTTTCTTATGCTCACTTATTGTATTTTTAAAAAACGATTTTTCATGGATCTTTTACCATTGTAAAAACTTTGAGCTTTACACATATAAAAGTAGAAAAAGAGAGCACAAATCCCATGAATTTGTGATGGTTGAGTTGTAATCAATCAAGCAATCAATCGCTTAAAAGTAGATAGATCTTCACTTTTCCTAGATTGTAGGAAAGTGAATTGATTCCCTCCAACAACCATTCCCACCTTCATTTGAATTCAAAATCCACTTGTAGAAGTCGTGGAACACTTTTAGAGTCTGTATAAAGACTTCAATCACTTGTACAATACATGGAAGCAATATACATACACTTGTGACCATCATTGTCTTGCTCCTTCAATTTTTTGAATCATCTTCTTCGCCAACAATAATCTTGCAGAGGATTGTGCTCTTTCTACAGAGCTCTAAATTTGATGAGAGATGGCTCATTAGAAAGCTATTAGTGTCTCGTTTATGCTTATAAAGTTTCATCGCATTTGATTCAGTATATTGGGAGAAATATCAGTAGTTTTGTCTCGGGGTATCTCAGTAGTTATGTGTATCACTCCCATAAAGGATTGTTTCTAATTGTAATCACGTTGATCGCTATGGGCATTTGAAGTTCATTGTCTGTTCCATAGATAGTAAGTTTTTTGAGATAGTCAATGCGCGAACCTATCTGTTTTGTATCGACTTCTTCTCCTTGATGCTCCAAAGTACATAGTGCATTTTTTTGCATTTATCGCATGCCTATAAGGTATATTTGAGTCTCCATAAGCTCAAGGGCTGGTCTTGTGTTGGTTGATTGGACTAAACTTCGTTGCTTCGAAACGCACTTCTCTACTTCCTATCCAAGTTCTTTCAGTGGTATGAGAGCTAAATCAAGATGGGTGACGGCTTTCCCTCAATGATCGAGAAGCTTGATCGACAAAACTATGCGGCTTGGCAAATCATAATGGATGCCTATTTGCAAGGTAGAAATCTTTATGGAATTGTAGCTGATGAAGGTATGCCTATTCCAAAATCCAAAGGAGGGCCTACACAAGAGGAGAGAGATAAGCTCACACTTTGGTGCGCAAGGGATGCTCAAGCAAGGTCGTACATACTAAACTCTATCTCTGACTTTCTATTGCCACATATTAGAGGATGCAAGACATCTCAAGGGACTTGGGATTCCCTCGAGATTGTCTTTTCTGCTAGTACCAAAGCAAGAAAGAATCATCTTTGGAACGAGTTCAACCAAATGAAGAAGATACCTAAGCAAACCATCATAGAGTTTGTTACTAAGGTCAAGGAGGTTGCGGATCAGTTAGCATCCACTGGAGAGCTGATTGAAGAAGAGGCTATCATGAGTTAAATTCTCAATGGGATTCGAAGTGATAAGCAATGGAAATCTTTCACTACGGCTTACGATATCATCATGGATGTGCAAACTCCAGACTTCAATATCTTTCTTGGACAACTCTTCAATCAAGAGGCTAACAATAGCATAAAGGAAGGTAACTCCTATCATGGTAATTCAACTAGTGCTCTATATGTAGATAAGAAGGACAAGAAGCTGAAAGGCAAGAAGAAGGAAGAAGATGAAGAAGAGACTTCCCAAGCCAACTTCACAAGCAAAAGAAAGTGGAAAAGGAAGAAGAAAGGACCAAAGCAAGACAAAGCCAAAGATCAGAATGTTCAACCTTGTGCCATCTGCGATAAGACCAACCACACCACTCATAATTGTTGGTTCAATGGGAAGACCCAGAAAGGAAGTGGAAGAGGTGGATATGGCAGCAATAGAGGCAGAGGTGGACGCAACTTCAACAATAACAATAGAGGCTATAATAGAAGGGACTTCAATAATTATTCTGAAGATCAATCACATGAAGACTCATTGCTTCTCATGAATCTAAGCCACGAAGAAGGTAAAGAAGATGAGCATTTGTTCTACATAGATTTAGGATGTTTGAATCATGTTGCAGGCAACATTGCTCTTCTATCTGATTTGGAAAGTCCAAAGCATAGACATGAAGTACAAACAGGGGATGATACAAAGCATAATGTGGAGAAGATTGGAAGATTGGTAATGTCAGAGCTTCCAATGGAAGGACAAACATTCTAAGGTTCTCTATGTACCCACTATCACTATAAATCTAATAAGTGTAGGCCAAATAGTTGAAAAAGGCTTGGTAGGTTCACCCAGCATGGAGCTTTTGTGGAAGATCCATATCAAGGCTTCAAGAAGATAGCAAGAGGTGAGAAGCATGGTAGGCTCTTTACTTTTGAAGTAGGAGAAACCAGAAACATAGCTCTATTCAACTTTGGGTCTCAAACCCTAAGTGAACTTGAAAGTGTGGCATAAGAGACTTGCTCATGTGAATGAAAGAACCTTGAAGGATATATGCAGGGATCAAAGTGTTCTAGGACTGTCGAACATATCAAAGCAACACATGATTAATAGGTGTGATGCATATCAGATTGGGAAGGCACAAAGACAACCATTTGACCACAAAGGCTATATCCACAACAACTTATTGGACTTGGTACATATAGATGTATGGGGACCAAGTCAAAAACCTTCATTGGAAGGATCAAAGTATTATGTCTCATTTATTGACAACCATAGTAGATAGACTCTTCTATACTTTATCAAGAGTAAGAATGAAGTGTTTGATTGCTTCAAAAAGTATCTCGCACATGTGGAGAATCATACAGGTAGATCACTCAAGAAGCTCAGATCTGATGGAGGGGGAGAATACTTCTCCAAAGAGTTTGATGAGTTCTTGCAGGAGAAAGGTATCAAAAGGGAAGTCCATAGATAGTAAGTTTTTTGAGCTAGTCAATGCGTGAACCTATCTGTTTTGTATCGACTTCTTCTCCTTGATGCTCCAAAGCACATAGTGCATTTCTTTGCACTTATGGCATGTCTATAAGGTATATTTGAGTCTCCATAAGCTCAAGGACTGGTCATTTGCCGGTTGGCTGGGCCAAACTTTGTCGCTTCGAAACACACTTTTCTACCTCCTACAAGCTTCTCCAAGTTCTTTCAGTACACATGTTCATATTTTATTACATGTTGATGATTTCAGAGTCACCCGAGGGATTACAACGCCACCTAGATACCCTAGATGAGTTTTGTACACAGAGGGGCCTCACAGTAAACCTTGGCAAGACCAAGGTCATGATCTTCCACACCTCCCCCATGGTGAGGAATGGAGCAGGAGTCAAATTTGGAGGTGGACAGAATCTCATAGTTGTAAGCAACGTTTTAGCAACGTCCAAGGCAACGCGTTGCTAACGCGTTAGCAACATAGCAACGTTTAGGCCTAGACGTTGCTAAAACGTTGCGAACATTATTTTTTTTGTTTGGGATTTTTTTTAATATATTTTGGTATCCTAAGCTTCCTATAGCTAATACATGATGAAATGCATCCATTTACACATGTAAATAAATATACACACATATACATTATGACTTAAGAGTAGATATGAGAAATATCGCATGTATATTACACACATGCATGCATAACATACATACATGCATACACACACACACACATATATATACACACACATACACACATAACATACATAACATACACACACACACACACACAACATATATATACATACCCACATAACACATGTCACACACACGCGCGCGCACACACACACATACATACATATATATATATACATACATACATACATACACACACACACACATACATACATACATACATACACACAGACACATAGATAGATAGATAGAGAGACATATATACATACATACATGCATACATGCATACCGATATACATACATACATACTTACATGCATGCATGCATGCATGCATACATACATACATACATACATACATACATACATACATACATACATGCATAATATAAGTGGATACATACATACATGCATATCACATACATACATACACAAGTACAGTGATAAGGCCCATAAAGAAAATCATTAACAAATGTACTTCTATAGCTTTCTATGTCTTCCTCATTCTCCATGTTTTTTATTCATGTATTGGACAATTTGAACATGATTTAAAATAGTTTCTTGTCCCTCTTAAGCAAAATATAATTTTGAGATTTTTTTGGACTACGAAAAAAATATGCATGTATAGCAACGCATTGCGAACGTAGCAACGTTGCTAACCGTTAGCAATGCGTTGCGAACCGTTCGCAACGCGTTGCGATGCAACTATGGGACAGATTGAGGTGGTAACTTCCTATGTCTACCTCGGAGTCACATTCACGAGCTTGCTTGGCCCCTTCAGCATGAGACAAGCCGCCACCGATAGAATCACACGAGGATATGCAGCTTTAGCCATGTTAGAGAGGAGATTTCACTAGGCACACTTCGAGGAGCCCCGCACGAAGGGATGGCCCCAGGCCTCACATGTAAGTATGATCTCGCCACTATTTTGCGGGAAACAGTCGGTGCCACATGACATCATCAGGGAAGAGCTAGCTGCACCACCCATGGTAGTAGATGCGCTATTCCATACTATCTCCTTTTTTCACAGGATGAGGGAGCTCCCTACAGACAGACTCACGCATAGAGCTTTTGAGGCATCTATACAGAGATCAGAGTCAGTATATGAGAGAGCTTGGTACACTCATGTTAGAGTCTGGTTCGATAGTCATGGACTTGATATAGACAGATTGCTACCTTTTCAGGTTGACCTAGACTCACCTCAGATCCACCTCTCCCATCATGAGAGGAATGTTGTGCTTAGACAGGATCTCTGGAAGCTGTACATTAGTCAGTCATGGCACACACCACGCATGGTATCGAGAATGTCGCACTAACGAGAACAATTCTTAGATACCAGCGGACGGTTTTATCCAGCAACCACGCTACATGGATACTTACATGCCTCATAGCTCGAGGGTAGCAATTGGCCAGTTGAGAGTCTCATCACACCAACTTGAGATTGAGACGGGCAGAGCCGTAGACATTCCTAGAGAAGAGCGGATATGCAAGGTATGCAGAGTAGAGATGGAGGATGAGGAGCACTTTGTATGCAGCATAGTTGTTAGCAACGTTTTAGCAACGTCCAGGGCAACGTGTTTCTAACGTGTTAGAAACGTAGCAACGTTTGGGCCTAGACGTTGCTAAAACGTTGCGAACACGATTTTTTTTTGGGGGTTCTTTTTTTAAATATTTTGGTACCCTAAGCTTCCTATATTTAATATATGATGAAGTGCATTGTTTTACACATATAAATATATATACACACATACACATTATGAATAAAAATTATATATGCGATATGTTGTATGTAGTATATATATTACACACATGCATACATACACATACATACATACATACATGCATGCTTACATACATATATCTATCTATCTATATATCTATCTATCTTCCTATCTATCTATCTATCTATCTATCTTTCTATCTATCTATCTTACATACATACATACATACCTACATACGTAAGTAGGTACGTACATATAAATAGATACAAAGATACTTGCATATTACATACATACACACGTACACATGCATATTTGTAATTATATACATACAAACATACATTTAAATTAATACCTACACAATTCAACATTCATGATATGGCTATAGATTATTGAGTATAGATTAGTCCCGACTCCCTACACAATTCAACATTCACAGTGATTTTTGTACTATTAACTAAGTAGTGAGATCAATCATCATAGAAGAGTACCCTTGGCTTTGAAGGGCAAAGGCCAAGGATGAAATTTTTGTCTAAGCTCTATAAGTACATTAGAAGGAGAACATTGGAAATCCAAAAAATTTGGATATCTCAAGGTGATAAGGCCCATACATAAAATCATACACAAATGAATCCCTACACTTTCTATGGATTTTCATGTCTTCCTTATTCTCCATGCTTTTTCACTGCATGTATTGGACATTTTGGATATGATTTGAAATAATTTATTATCTCGCCTAAGAAAAATATAATTTTGGGTATTTTTTGGACTACCAAAAAAATAGCATGCAAAGCAACGCGTTGCGAATGTAGCAACGTTGCGAAGTTGCGGTTGCGAAGTTGCGAACCGTTCGCAACGCGTTGCGATGCAACTATGGTATGCAGATATAGTGCATATGATGAGATTAGAGGCAGATACGAGACTGTTTACAGGGAAGTCCACCCTCGAAGAGATCATGGACTCTAGAGACCAGCGAAAGCTTGGGCGATTCTTACTAGAGATACAGATTCAGAGAGATTCCCTACTCCAGCCTACTGTACCAGCCCTTACAGGAGGGAGACAGAGTCAGCTCATTGACTTCTTTATTCCACAACGTGCAGCATCCCTGCCCCCCTCAGCTCACACACCGAGAGGGGTGACTCTTCAGCAAGCTCATACCTCTCGAGCTAGGAGACGACCCCGCGCTATAGGATATCGAGCCCCGAGACTTCATCGACACCAGATTGCAGAGATCCCAGCTTGTGACCATCACGCCATGGAGGAGAAATGATCCGAGATAATGGTTGATCCTACTGCATCCATCAGGGTGGCATTGACTCCACCTCCACCTATGTATCAGATCTTACACCCGCCCACTAGCACAGGATGGAGCTAGTTAGTCGTTTCAGATGCATTCTCATGCTTGCTGTACTATCCTTTTGCATATAGACTATCATAGATATCGCACTCCATACACCCCCCAGTTTCATGGATATCTCCACATGCATATTACAGAGATCTATATCAGCTTTACTAGTTTTTTTAGCACTTTTATCTTTTTTGATTGATAGAAGATACACGCCATGTACATCGATTTGTCTCATAGGCTGAGTTTGGCCTCCTAATAGACGTAAAAACACTTTCTTTCTTTCTTCTTTCTTGTGTATGACTCTTACTATTGACCAATCACTTTCTCTCTCTTGGGTGGCTATCTCCAACTACTTTCTCTCTTGGGAGACTCTCCCTAACCACTTGTTGGAAGTGGGATGGGCCTCAATAACAATATTAATCACATGTTTATAGGATCTTCCAACACATGAACCTTAGCATACACACCTTTATATTAAAAAAGAGATGAGTGAGGGATAGAAAGGGAGAGAGAGTAGACAATATTTTCAAATGTAATGGTAAGCAAATAGCCTACCTACACTATTTTATATATGAATGTCAATTAGAATGTGTGTAGATGATTACAAACTTTGAATCTAGGCAGAAATAGGGAACTAGAAAGAAGAATTTGTGTATAAAGTGCCTAAAAGGTATGTAGAGTATGTGTATGTGAGAATGTAGAGAATATGAACAGGTTTAGAATTGTTTTATAGCAAACCCTAATTCTGAAATTAGGGTTTCAGAAACCCTAAATCAGAAACCAGTGACCTAACAAGTAAGAAACCGATATAGACTTGTTACTCAGAGTAAATCAGAAAGGATGCTGATGTTTGGCTGATACAAACTCCTCCACAGCTGCACCAAGGGTAGAGCATACCTCCTCCAAGTGTAGAAGAACACTCCTCCTAGCTTGTTCTTCACCAACGATGAGATTGGTAGCTTGGATGATGATTCAATTGAGCCTTGTGCCTTCTTTATATAGTAATTCGCGGCCAAAGCAATCAGCCATGAAAAGCATTTCAATAAAGCTGATTGCATGCATAAGTAATTTCCAAAAGAAGCTTTCGCTAAATTTTTAGCAATCAAGAAAACTTCTACCAAATTTTGACATTTGGACCATCAGATGACTTTGGGAGTGAGCTTTCCTTAATCTATGGACTCAGTGGGTTCAAATGAGGTAAAAACATATTTATAACAGAAATTAGGGTTAGGCTTTTCTCCTGATATGGACTTCTGATGACTTAACGTTATATATCAAATGAAAGCTCTCTTCAAGCTCTATCTGATAGACTTATAAATTTTTTTGAGCTTTTTTGACTAAAATTTGGTCAAGTATCGAAAATTAAGGTTGTTGGAAGTTAGGATTTTGTGCTATTTTGACATTGTTTCCAACAATCCCCCCCTTCAATGTCATAATTGTACAGGGTTCAATAATCTACAAAACTTCTAATGTCATTCTCTAAACAATGCTTTGGTAAAAATATCTGCAACATTTTCACTTGTAGGTATGTAGACTAGCTCAATTTGCATCTTAGACACTTGTTCCCGAATGTAGTGGTAATGTACCTCTATATGCTTTTTCCTAGCATGGCCAATAAGATTCTTTTCAATAGCAATAACACTTTGATTGTCTAAAAATATTTGCATAGGAAGATTAACTTTAACATCAAGATAACTCAGAATTTTTTGCAACCAAACAGATTCAAGTGTAGCTATAAAGGAAGCCCTATACTCTGCTTCACTTGAAGATGTACCAACTATAGGTTGTTTTTTTGACATCCAAGAGATAAGAAAATCTCCTAGAAGTAAACAATATCCACTTGTGCTTCTTCTTGAGTCTTTATCACCTTCCCCATCATTATTTGAAAAACCTTTAAGTAAGAAATGCGGCGATCTCGGAAATACCATAGCATAACTTGAAGTTCTCTTCAAATATCTGAAAATTCTCTTCACTCCATTTCAATGAGTTTTGAGAGGATCGTGCATGAACCTAGATACTTGAGAAACTACAAACTAAATGTCAGGACATGTATTACATAAATAGATCAAGCACCAACTACTTGACTATACAAAGTAGCATCAAAAGGTTCTCAATCTCTCAATGTATTTTTGTTGTGTTATATAGATACACTCATTTTTGTACCTAAACTCGATCCCAAGATAAAAGTGCAAAATACCTAAATCATTCACATCAAATGTATGCTTGACTTATGCTTTGTGAATCTTTGGGACCTGTCATGATTGTATCATCAACATATATGATAATAATAATCGAAACATTTTTCTCTGTCTTAATATAAAGAGTCAGAGCTTCATCTGACCTTTCAAAACCAATAGATAAGCTCTTGGTGCCTGCATTAGTCGGAGCTTCATATGAGCTTTCAAAACCAATAGATAAGCTATTGGTATCTTCTCATACCAAGCTCTTGGTGCCTGCTTTAGTCCATACAAAGATTTGATAAGCTTGCATACTAAATGCTCTTTATCTATCCCTTCAAAACCTTCTGGCTATTGAATGTAAACATCTTCATGAAGATAACCATTAAGAAAGACAATTTTGATCTAAATGCTCTTTATCTATCTCTTCAAAACCCTCTGGCTATTGAATGTAAACATCTTCATGAAGATAACCATTAAGATAACCTCCATTAAAAAAAAAAAAAAAAAAAAAAAAAAAGAAAGACAATTTTGATATCCAACTTCGATGTATTCCAACCAAAGAATGCAACAAGAGAAAGTATTGTTCTGACTACTGTGATTCTAGAAGTCAGTGCAAAAGTCTCATCATAGTCAATTCCTTTCTTTGGTGCATAACCTTTGACTACGAACCTTGCTTTATACTTGTCAATGGTACCATATGCTTTTCTTTTGATTTTGAAGATCCATTCAAGTGCATAACCAATAAAGATGGTTTTAATGGCTTTTACATTGATCTTACCACGATCCTTCTTCTCAATATGAACATAAGGTGGAGAACCAAAAACTTTGAAGTAACTCACATTGGGTTTCTTCCCATAATAAGCTTCATAAGGTGTAGTGACCTTCAAAGTTTTTGTGGAAGACCTATTCCCAATGTGATTAGTTGTATGTACTGCATCAAAGCAAAACTTGGGAGAAAGCTTTTTGGATGACATCATACTATGCATCATCTCAACAAGTATCCTATTCTTTTTGTCTACAACATCATTCTGTTCTGGAGTGTAAGCAATAGTGAGCCAATGAGAAATACCTTTGTCTTCAAGAAAAAACGTGAAGTATTTTGACATGTATTCTCCTCCTTTATCACTTCTCAAAATCTGATATTTTTTACCGACTTTCATTTTCAACCATATAGCTAAGACCTTCTTGAATGTAGGAAAGACTTCTGACTTTACTTTAAGACCATAAATCCAAGAATATCTTGAGAAATCATCAATGAAAGTAACGAAATACCTGAAATCTTGAATAGAATCCATTCTCATAGGACCATTCACATCTGAATGTATTATCTACAACTTTGTTGTGGCCGTGATATATTCATGCTTCTTGAAAGGAAGTTTAAGACATCCTTCACATGATTTTGCATCATCTGGTAAAGTAAAAGTAGGCAAACTCTCCACCATACTATAGCCTTTGATGTGCTTGCGAGCTGTGTAATTGATATGACCAAACCTAGCATGCCATAACTTCATATTCTTCTTAGGTGTAGAAGGCCTAGCAACATTAGCATGACTAATTTTGGATAATACAAACATGGAACTTCTGTTTTCACCTTGAAGTAGATAGTGCTTCTCATTAGGTGAGAAGATCTGACATGAATCATTCTTAAAAATGACTTTAAAACCATCTGATAAGAAAGTAGATATAGAGAGCAAATTCTTCTTCATTTTTGGTATATAAAGAACATTAGAAATTGTGAAATCTTCTTTTACTCTTGACTTAAGGTTCACTTCTCCAACACCTACAACATCCAAATCATGATCAACTTCAATGGTCACTCTTCTACACGAAGAGTTAGTAAGAGAAGAAAATACCTTTTTGCAACCTGCCATATGCTTAAAAGCTCTAGAATTAAAAAATCCAAGGATTATCAGAGATTGCATTTAAAGCTTCCTAATCAAAATCTAATTCTTCAATAGTAACACATGCATAAGATTCATCCTTTGAAGATTTTGGTTTTGATTCATCTTCAGAACCATTACCTGATGCTATCTTCTTCTCACTAAAAATCCTTGTTCTACATTCTGTTATGAAATGACCTGGTTTCTTTCAGTAACGGTGAATTCCATTTTTTGAAGTACATGTAGTAATAGATTTTTCTATGGGTGTAGAGGAAGTAATAGGGGTAGGACTAAAGTTTTAGGAGTAGAAAACTTATTTTCTTTCTTTGTTTGTTGAGTCTTCTTTTCCTTCTTTGTGGTCTCTTTCTTCTTACCCTTTGATGATGATAACATGGCTTTATCATTCTCTTCCATACTCTTTTGTTGATCTTCATCTTGAAGTAACAGAAAATGGAACTCTTCAAATGAAAGTATCTATCTCTTGTAGAGAGAGATAAGGAATTAACAAAAGCAGGATATGTAGATGGAAGTGAGTTTAGAAGTGTGTTTACCATCTCCTCATTTGAAATACTTATTCCAACATTGAGTAACTAATCTCATAAATCTTTGCGCTTCAAAATATGTGACTAAATTGATTCACCAACTTTCATCCTTATATTGGCTAGTTGTCTCCTAAGATGAGCTTTCCTAGTAGGGTTTCTGCTCTTATAAAGATTCTCAAACTCCAACCAATCTTGTCGAGAGGTTCTACATGGCCTAATTTGGGATATAATATGCCTCTTGACTCCCATAGCAATATATGAAAGTGCTTGTGCATCGCTTGAATCCCATGTGGATTGCTCTTCTATAGGAAGTAATCTGGTAGTAGTACCACGGACCCCTGAAGATGAAAGAGTTTCTTCTTCTTCACTAACCTCCTGTTGCACAGAAATAGGGGAAGAAGGTCTTCTGGAAGATGAAGTAACATCTTCTCCGACTTGTCTTTGCCTTGGATAAGTGCCATTGACAATATTCCACAAGTCTTTTGATTCATCATCATAAAACTCCACATTGGATAATTAGGCATTCCTTCAAGCTTGTCTTCATTCTCAAGTCTATAATAACTCATCTTGTTAAGGGTGTATGTGAGCTATGCTTTGATACCAAATGTTGGAAGTGGGGTGGGCATCAATAACAATATTAATCACACGTTTACAGGATCTTCTAACACATGAACCTTAACATACACCCGAATACTCAAAAAGCGATGAGTGAGAGATAGAGAGAGTGTAGAGAATATTTTCAAGTGTAATAGTAAGCAAATGCCTACCTACACTATTTTATATATGAATGTCAATTACAATGTGTGTAGATGATTATAAACTTTGAATCTAGATAGAAATAGGGAACTAGATACAAGAATTTTTGTGTAAAGTGCCTAAGAGGTATGAAGAGTGTGTGTATGTGAGAATGTAGAGAATATGAACAGTTTTAAAACTATTTTACAGCAAATCCTAATTTTGAAATTAGGGTTTTAGAAACCCTAAATCAGAAACTAGTGACTAATAAGTAAGGAACTGATATATATTTGTTACTCACAGTAAATTAGCAAGGATGCTGATGGTTGGCTGATAGAAACTCCTCCAGAGATGCACCAAGGGTAGAGCACACCTCCTCCAAGTATAGAAGTACACTTCTCCTAGCTTGTTGATCACCAACGATGAGATTGGAAGCTTGGATGATGATTCAACTGAGCCTTGTGCCTTCTTTATATATTCCATCTCAAAGTTGCAGGGAGAGCTAGAGGCTCTCAAGTTGTAGAGGCATTGGATAAAGACAAGGCTAATCTAAAGCAAGATTCCAACAAATTGGCACACTTAAGGCAAGAATTGGAGTTTTGTAAGGCTCAAAAAGAGGTATGTACAAGTTTATGGTGCATGCTTTGTGCGAGCCAAGGCTAGTCTGTCCAAAAGTGTCCAAGGCGAGTTGTTTGCCTTTTGTGGCAAAGGGGGACTCGAAGCAAGGGATTGTTATTACCTTCATAGGTGTTTACTGACACATCAGTAAACCTTAGCTGACATTACTGACTCCAGGTACCTAACGGCTATACCTGACTTGTTACTTACGTGACTATTGCAGGTGTAATGTTTATACATAGTTTTTGCCATAGACTTTTCAATTTTGCTTATTTTTTACTTGCACACATACATGAGATGGAGTTTCTCGCTCTGCCTTTGCTTGCATACCCGTATGTTTTATCCTCCTTGTGCAGTTTATCACATGTGTATACAGACAGGTAGCTCGTATATGGGAGTAACCTGAAATTGTCACTGATTATTGAGCTGGTACAGACTATAGTGGTAAGTTGTTTGGAAGGTTGATGCCTAAATGAATCAAGATTCTAGGATTGTTGGAACTTGGAACTTGGCCCACATTATGTTGTAGCAATAGGTGAACTAGAGGCTTGGTCCCGTGGATTAGTGAACTCCTTAGTCCTATCCAGATAGATCTGGTTTTCCATTTTATAGCATTCATGTGCTGAAGCACACACTATCACAGTGCTTGTGTAGGAAATTTTGTTTTTTTTTGGTGCCAAAGATATATACAGGTTTCGGTTCGCCAATATAAGTGCCTTTAAGTATGCTACAAGTGTAGTGGAACTCGTCGGGTAATTCTGTTCAACTTTTTCAGATACAATCATTTTTCTGCATCAGGGTATTTTAGTCTGTGGCCATGGATGAAAGCAGTGATGTATTTCGTATGTTGGAAACTGAGGATAAGTTGGACAGTACAAATTACCCATTGTGGGCTTATATGATGCGTCATGTATTGGTTGTTATATATATATATATATATATATATATATATATATATATATATATATATATATATATATATATATATATATATATATATATATATATATATATATATATATATATATATATATATATATATATATATATATATATATATATATATGCCTAAAGCCCTACCAGGTTACTTATCTTTGTACATTCTAGTGGTAATACTTTCAGTATTGTGTTGTGCTCCAAGCTTCTTCTTCTTGAGTGTGCTGTTCGTGTGCTTCTGTAGACCTCGAACTCCAACAATTTGTTTGAAGGAATGAGTGCATTAGAGGGGGATGGACATGGGTGGGTACACGCATAGTTTTACCTAATTTGCACAAGGCTAGTACCAGGATAATAAATTTTCATCAACTAGAGTCAGGTAAGTGCATTGCATGTGATCACATGGCACAGGAGCAACTACCATCTTGCTGGGTGACTTTACCTCATGAGAGAATCCAAATGGGCAGGGCCCAGCCTAGGTGACCTCGAAAGCCACGTAGAGCGAGTTTCTCCATCTTGGGCGACACCTACTTGAGGCATCTCGGGAGTGCCTCCCAATGGGGCACATGGGCCACTCTCTTATCACCGTTGAAGACGTGGACCACACCTAGCATGGGTAACTATCGGGACCACCACTGCCACTACCCGTGTAACTGCCAATTCCATCACATGTGGCCACCACACCCTCCGTGAGCATGGTGGCTTCCTCCACTCTAATATTTAACCTCTGTCCTTAAATATCTAAGCCACCCTCATGTCTATGAAAGGGGATGTCACCAAAGACAAAAAAACATTAGAGCATGTAGAGAATCCTTGTATGTAGAGATTGTGTTACTATCTCCACAACACTTGTACTCTCCACTTCCTCAGGTTTGCCTGTGTTAGCTCCTGAGACCCAACAAGGAAGTCCCGGCCAGTGGGTACTGACCTAGAGGGTAACCTTGAGTTTGGGTTAGCGAGGAGATCGTTGGGCATACATATCTTGTGAGGATGTATGCCAATCACTTAGGGAAACAATTGGTGTCTCTACTGTGGTGCACCTCCTGTGAGCTTCTTTATTGTGTGTTTCCCTTTCATGTGCTCTATCTAAATATAAGTGCTATTGTGTCTCTCTTGTGTGTCTTGCTCTTTATTGGTTTTAACTTATAAACCAAGAAAAACAAGTGTTCTGATTATTAAAAGTAATCATAAATTCATAAAGAGAAAGTAGAGATGTAATCTTAAGATTTGGACATTTTAATTTGTAATGAAGTGAATTTTACAACTATAGTTACGATACGTGTTCTAAACTCAAGAATAAAAAACATACAGAACTCTAAAGCATACCAAACATTTCTTACGTATTATATGTAGCCTGAGGATATTTTTTCCTGAACTCTTTGCTGATATTGTACCTAGTGCATTATTTTTCTCCAATTTCTTTGCTGGACTGCTGCACTTTCATCTTTGCTCTGGCATTTGCTTTTGAGATTGCACACACCTTAAGTCTACATACATGATACATCTCATAGAGCTTTAGGTTCAAGGAAGACTCAAGAGAGACGAACGAGAAAGAGCCATCAGCCTACTTGTTTCTAGTATCCAGAACTTAGAGTTAAACAATTTCTCACATCCTCTCATCATTGGGTGGACGCCTGATCTCATCCATAGCCATGTATTATCAGTCTGTTGAGTCTTGGTTCTTGACATGGTTTTACTTTTTTTGTATGATTCATGGCATTCATGTATTATGCTCGTTTTATGTAATGAAATGTTCTTGATCACTATCCTATATGAATCATGATTCAAAATGAATTTGAATTCATTATTGACTTTTAACTTTAAAAAAATATCATGTTTATTCAAATTTTGACTTTTCCTGTATGATGTATACCATGCCGCATGCTCACGTGTCATGATGTGCACTGTGTTAGCCTGTAAGATAGTAGATCAAGTTTTTAATGTGTTTTTAGCACTAGATAGATGGCTTCATTAAATTTATATTTATTAAAAGAAAACGTTTTTAATGAATATAATACTTGTATTTTATTTTCACATTTTTAGCACCTTGTCCACTTAACATTTCAAAATCTGTCTTAAAACTAGGTTTTGAATACTCTCTTCGATCTATGTTTACAACTAGCATGTAGGGGACCACATTTGATTCGTATTGCTTCAACACTCTGTTCATTGCACAACTTTTTGTTCGTTTATCTGCTTTTAATACATGCTAATAATGCATTTATACTCATATTAGGAAGATATTTTGTTGCTTGCAGTTCTGTCTCCTTGTCAATATGATAATCTATGTAGGTCTTCACTTGGTCATTTGTACACGTCATGGCATATCTCTTTGTCTAAGACGACAAGTTTTTTTTTAAATGCATGGGCTAATAATGTGTTTCTGGTCATTTTAGGAAGATATTCTTTTTCTCGTACTTCTGTCTCCTTGTTAATATAATAGTTTATATAGGCCAATATAGGTCTTATTATTTAGAGGGTTTCGATAAGTATTTAGTTATTGGTTTTTTATCTCTTTTTCATGGGTTTAGTGTGCTCATTTGGGACGGAAGGACGTGGCACAAATATTTTGCAGATACCCCCAAGCAATAAAGTTTACGAGTATATCATTTTTCGAAATGTTGATATTAAGGTAAATACCTTTGGAAGGCCTATTCCTGGAAAAGCATTAAGCTGGATTAAGCGAAAGTTGCTTTTTTACAGGATTTAAGTGTGATATCTTTTCCATCTAACTCAGAGAAGCCTTTTGAAACCATTTCGGAAAGGACCAGTTATGAAGAAAAAGTTTTTAAAAGCTTGAATGGTAATCCTTCTGATGTGTGTTTGGGTTGGCCAGTCTTGCCTCAGTCATTAATAATGCAAGAAGATGGCAATTTTTGGCAGTGGTTTTGCTCATCAGCTGCTTCAAGTAGTTATTGCATTCCTCCAAATGCCCTTTTGACTACTTATCCAAATTATTCGAGTACAACAATGACCTTGCCTTTTTGGAGATCATCAACACAAGAAAATTATAATTCTATGTGTTCTCAGGCAAAGCTTTTGGGTTTAGAACAATCTCCATTCACGGTTCGAAATTGCCAAAGTTCAACTGTAACAAAATGTTTTTCTGGTCATAAATCTGATTGTGGAGGCCTCACAATAGACCCTGGAACTGATCCTGTGTCTGGCTCAGCTGAAGGAGGTGAAGCTTGTTTTAATAACTTACAGGTCCAATTCATATCACAACAACCTCTTCTTCCTTTGCCGGTACCTGAAAGTGAACACAATAGGCTTATTATGGTAACAATTATGATTTAAGTTAGCTTATAGTATTTCACAGTTAACATATATCACTGAAGTTTATGTTGATTCTTTTAGAAAAGTAAGGGCTTAGCATCTCTTCAGTGTGCGAGAAGGCAAAGATCCAGCAGGAAAGGAAAGCCAAAGGGAGTTCTTTCTGCAAGGATTGCTTCTTCCGTCGTTTGTGATGAGGTGTCTGCTTCAGACCTAAAATTTCACATGGATGAATTAAAAAATTTAGTTCCAAACGTAAATTATTTTATTTTATTCGTAGTTTTGCATCTTCTTTACCTCTGAGATTGAAGCTTTCTGACACTAGGAAGGTTTGTGTATATGTTAAAGGAAGGAGGGAGGGAGGGAGGGAAGGGAAGGGAGAGAGGACGAGTTGTCAAGCCCTGCTGCAAATTCTATCTATCACTGTGCTCTGAGCCATGTGTGCATCTGTGAGCTATGGCTGTTGCAGACTCCACTTAATCCACTCTCACTAGCCATGCTCATTTCACCGAGCTCCCACTTTTTTTGGTGTCTGGATCGTTTTTCAATTTGATTTCTTTAATATATAAAACAAAATAAAATAAAATAAAGTTAAAAAAATTCTGAGACAATGTGGGAATTCAATCAATGATGATAAAAGCTACAAGCATATCCTCCAATTGAGTGTGGCTGAGTTGCCACCAAAAACAGCTTGCAGCATTCAATATTCCTTCTGCAGGAATGGGCAATTTAAAATAAGGATTTCTTCTCTTGATTGTACCTTGACAGATTCTATAATGCTTTGATACAGATAAGTCCAGTTTGTTCTTCCAGATGTTTGGAAAACTGTTTTTTTCTGTGCTGGATTGAAGTTTCACTTTATCTTATGGGCATGCACATAGATTAAACCAATTCTTGCAGCACTTGACATGTGAAACTTCTATTTTCTAGCTATGATAAGCTAGCACTGGCATATGGTAGGCTAAAAATTTGGTTTCTCTTGAGTTTGGTTTGGAGGCATGGTTAGGGAGCTGAACAAATGGTAATCGATGAATCTCACGGTTTTGTTTGGTATGTTGTACCATATAGAATTAGTATCCATACGCATTGGATCATTAGATTCCTTTCTGGATGTTAGGAAGCTTTGAGGTTACTCTTAAGCTGACTATCGCATAAGCTCAGCTCAATATCCCTTTCTTCCCCCCTTAATTCCTATTGCACCACTATGATTAGGTGAAGCATGCATACCAATAATAGGAGATATTACCTTACCCTTTTTCCTTTATCCCTTGAGATTCATAAGACTTCAACCACTTTCTTCCTCCCATCCATGCAAAAGTAAAATCCCCCCCCCCCTCTCTCTCTCTCTCTCTCTCTCTCTCTCTCTCTCTCTCTCTCTCTCTCTCTCTCTCTCTCTCTTTGTGGCTTGTGTAGGACTCCTAAGGCTGTGGACCAAAATGGGCTGATACACTTGGTTGGGGTCGGCCATTTAGTCGACTGTGGTTGACCTTGTTGGTCAAACAGCAACGTCCTCCAAATGATGTTGTCCACGGATGGTTTGTAGAAAGGTTAAATCCAATATTGAAAGAGAAGTTTTTTCTATACACCATGGATGGTACTCACACCTTGGACAAGATTATTGATGCCAACGAAATTCATCAACTCAAGGCATAGGAAAGTTATTTTTGACCATCACATTGTTTAAATTTCTATAGTCTAAGCACAAGCGCATCGATCAATCTTTCTTTTTAACCAAGGAAATTAGTGCCAGCCATGGAGATTGACTAGGTTTAATCCAACCTTTACCTAGGATTCTTCTAGCTACCTTTCAACCTCGATCTCTTGGGAAAAGGGAAGTTTGTATTGGGGTAAACATATAGGCTTGGCCCCCGAAGGTAAGTTGATACCATGGTCAACTCTTCCCTTGAGGAAGTTCCCATTGGAATACATCCCTGAATGCATTTTAAACTTATTTAAAACATTCAATGAAGTAGGATACAAGACGTAAGAAACTTGTTTTGTATCAAGTTGAGAATTTACATATGGGGAAGCATAAAAATGGTTGCTTCATATCGTTTTACAAGTTTCTTAATTTCTAGATACAAAATCGAAGGAGTACTTGGTACATCATGTTCTCCTCGGATCAAGTACGATAGTCCATTCTTGTTGAATTCCAAAGTATTATTATGATAACCATAGCATAAAAGATTCGCGAATTTTTGGCTGAAAAAAATATCGTTTAATTCGCCCTTGTTTTAATTCGTGTGCAACAATTATTTTGCAATATTTTCAAGTTATCTTCACATAGGATATTATTGAACTCCGTCTCCTTGTGAGTCGTTTGGTTCAGTTAGTTTTTTCGAATTCTGCATAGCCGTTTTAGAGCCCTCAGCTTACTCCCAAGCATAGAGACGAATGAGAGAGAGAGAGAGAGAGAGAGAGAGAGAGAGAGAGAGAGAGAGAGAAAGAAAATCATATATTTAACGTCTAACAAAAGGCCAAACTTGGCCTATGAGACAAAACCATGTACGACTCTGGTCATCTCTGTGTATGGATGAAAAGAAAAGTATTCACTACAAAAAAGAACTATGCAGGCTGAGAACAGCAAGATGATGGCGTACCTAGCAATGATGGAGTAATGGAGATAAAGTAGTGGTGCATGTGGGGAGCGTGGCTCTGGCTCCGTAGATAATGGCCACCTACTACATGGGAACATATGTGGGAGTGAATATGTATACCCTAACTGGCACAGATGGATGGAAGAGGGTGGAGTATATGGTACATTGGTGGTGGACTCCAGAACTCCTGCAAGAGGGCGACCCAAGTGGTGGTGGTGGTGCGCCAATGCTCCATCATGTGGTCGTAGGCTATCCTAATGCGAGAGAGGTCCTCATGATGCAGTGGTGGTCGTCGGTACCCAGTCATGGTCATCAATACTGAGTCGTACGTGGTCTGTGTCGCACTCTATGTGCCGCTGCCTGCTTGAGTGTGAGTCCTATGCCTCTCAAGTCACAGAAAGAACTCAGTAATAGTTTGCTGATTACCCTTATGTGTCTGACATGTGCGTTGTAGCATTTGCTCTCGTCTCTCATATGCTGTCGTGATATAGCTATCCACCCTGTGCTGGTGTCCTATGGTCATGCACAACTGGAGTGACTCCTCAATCTGGAACTCCGCTCGTAGATCTAAGTATGCTGGTCATCTCGTAATCAAGTGCTCCTCTCTCTCTATCTCTGTATGGCAAACTGGGGACCACCTCTCCTCTCAGGGGACTCCTTTGGCCCGACCTCTCTCGATCTTGAGCTGATGTGATGAAACTCGAAGATTCCCAATGATGGCATGGAGGTGGTGTGGTAGGTATGTCTCCATGTAACGTGGGGTCTCAATGAAACCTTAATCTGAGATCTCTAGGAAATGCTCACGATAGTAGAGCATTTTCGATGGCAATGGATCTCTCAGGCCGACCCATGTCCTCTGTATGTATGTATGCCATATCTCTTGACGGATGATCTGATTGCTCTCCTGGTGGGAGAGCGAGTAGGTGGGGGCGTGGGTGTCATAACGCACCGCTGGTAGTTGTCTACGTCAAGTCCATGGTGGGCCAGCCAATCTCGTGTCCGTGCATACCATGAGGAGGTGTCCTCCGCTAACGCCATATCGCGTGATGCCTGGAAAGCTCTGTAAGTGATGCGCTCTCTATCCATGCCCTGGATCTTGTGTAATAAGCATATTCTCTAGAGGAGTGCCTCTACTAGCATCGGTGGTGCAGCAAGCTTTGCCCTTACGATATCATGGGGTACCCGGGGTTTGTTGCGGATGAGTCTGGCAATAAGGAGAACCTATGCTCTCTTCACCGTTGTCCATGCTGATGCTGATAACCCTGGCCCCCATATGGCTGCCTCATACATAAGTGTTGGGGTGACCAAAGAGTCGAAGAGCCATCCCTTGTGCGGGGCTCCTGAAAGTAGGCCTGGTGACATTGTCTCTCCATCAAAGCTAATACTGCATATCCTCATGTCATGCAATCTCGAGCTGCTTGAGACATGGAAAAAGCCTTGGAGGTTGCTGAGAACGTCATGCCGAGATATACATATGAGCTGACTACCTCGATGGGTTCGCCTTTTGCTCAGAAAGAACTCTCCATCCTCACCTGCACTGATGTATGAAAGATCAGAACCTTGGTTTTACCAAAATTCACTGATAGCCCTCTATGTGTGCAAAAGTCATCTAGACTGTGTAAATGATGTTGTAGACCCTATGGAGAATCTGAAACCAAGACAATATCATTAGCATATAAAAGAATATGGACCATGGTCCCTCGTACCTAAATGCCATCCCCTCCCTGTTGCTATATGAAGTCCACTATCTCATCAATGTATAGTCCAAAAAGTGTGGGCTAGAGAGGGCACCCTTGCTTCACCCCGATGGTGCTAGCAAGTGAATCTCATAGGTCGCCCGGACATCTCACTCTACCTGATACTCTCTCATATAGGGTGTAGATCCCCCATATCATCTCCTCTAGAGCCTCGATGTCGAGTAGGCGTTTGAAGAGTCTCTCCATGGGGACTGTGTCGAAGGCTTTGCGAAAGTCCACAAAGAAGCAATATAATCTCCGTTTTCTCACTCTAGCCTGGTCGATCAGGCATCCCAAAGTGAAGATGTGGGCTCGTCTGAATCCTGCTTGTCTTGGAGCTCTGATACCCTCCCCCTCAGCGAGGGTGCTCAATTCTGTCTCTAGTATTGCTGCATATAGCTTGGCCAGTGTGGGGCCAATCATGATCGTCTCGTATGTAGCAGGATCATAACATCTCCTTACTTATGTACGGGCACTATGGTGTGCTCGGTCCATGAGTCAAGGAACCCCTCAACCAGTGCTCGGTTGAAGAGGTGGGGATGAGTGGTGCTAGAATCATGCACCCATAGATGAGATGCTCTGCCTGTAGGCTGAAGTGGTCACGGGCTGTCACTCTAGCACAATGGCAAGTACCACCGTGAGGAGATCCACCTTATAAATGTCAATCCACGGAGACATGAGGACTAGTATGATGACTATGAGGAAGTGAAGGCACAAGTGAGTGAGTGAGAAGCACACTAACATGCACACACATACACATACGTGCACACAAGGCAAGAACAAAGAGAGGAACAATGGAATGCTTTCTATTACTCAAAAAGTCTCTTACAATAGCTCAAAACTCTAACCAGCTAACCTAAAAAATGAGCTCTCTAGCTCTTTTTATAGTTTTTGATTAGCTTTGGCTCTATCCAGACCTAGTGTTCGTCCTAGTTAAAAATTAGGTTCCATGGCTTATCTAGGGCTCAAACAAAGTCTAAAAATTATGAAAATTGTTAGATAGATACTTCTAATACTCATCAAGCTCAAGGACTCCTCAGCTTACACAAAATGGAGTAGGAATAATAAAAAATGGTATTTACAATGGTGTTAAGTGACTAAAATCACTGTTTAGGAAATATTTTCTTCATGAAAAATTAAGTGGCCTACTTGCCGAATCTATGTTGACTACTTTGCCATGCTTAGTCATGCATGGCTCTCCCTTTGTTCTGACTCCCTTCGGTGGCTTCCCTGTCGTGTAAGGCCTTGACTCCACTGCCTGCTACCAACACTTCCCCCCCCCCCCCCCCCCCTTCTTTCGCATCTGTCATTCCTGACATACCATTGTTATCAGGAGTGCTTAATGTAATATTCGACCACATCAGTGGAGAGGTGATGTTCTTGAATGAGTTGTCCTCTTGCCAATTCTATCATCATTTGATCCCAATCAATTGGACCTGGAATGTCGAGATGTGGCAAGCGTAACTGATCTGCATGTATGGCTTGTTCCACCACAAAGAGATGTAACAAATGTGTTGGTCTCAGAATGAAAACTTTGGAATGATATTCCCAGAACCTGGTAGAGAACATTTCTTCAAAAGTCTTCTTGTAGCAAGCAGGTAAGTATTTCATGCACGCATGCCATGCAAAAATTATGTTGATTGAGAGGGTTTGGCTCATGTCGTATACCAAATCACGATTTCCTTCAAAAAATCCGGGGGCTGAAATGTATGGAGCTTGAATTTTTCGAAAGGTCTTGAATACTACTATCATGAGCTCGAAGATTTTCATACACATTTGTGCGGCAATGTCTGGTACATTCTTTAATCGTGTAGACTAATGGCGTATGGTAGAGATATTATAAGCCATCATAGGGTGCCCTCTGGATGGAGCAAAATACGGATAGCTGAACCAATCTGAACACCCTTTGTTGTTACGGACTTTGATGGCGAAAGCTTGCTAGGATCTACGACGGACCACTCGACAATAACATGGGTTATACTTAATATAGAGTGGCATGATTGCCCATGTGTGCATCATTTCAGGGTAGTCCGTTAAGAGTCACTCATGTCAATTAGGTTAAAAGACCGAGCATGCTCGTGCCTCTGCTGGTAGATCATCGGGCTCAAATTGAGTGATGAATGTGGGTACTTTCCCTGTATGTCTTTTAATCTCTGCATTATAGTCAGCTAACCTTACAAAGTAAGGCTTATATTGCGTTTCTGATGTGGTAATTAGCCGTTAATGGGATAGGTTCCAAAAAAAAGAGGACCTAAGAACTGTCTCTTCTAGATTGGAAAGGGACTTGATTTGCATGGCCACTCGATCATCATGTGTCTGACCTATGTGTTCGACCCTCTTGATCCAATCTGGGACTTCTGTCTCAAAGGTGTCTCGTCCCTCTTCAGTGACACGCCTACCAAGTAATCGGCATCGGCTCATATGGTTCTTCAAAACTCTCTTCAATTGGAATCTCCACCACTGTTTCGGGTTCTGGTTCTTCGATTGGAGAGGATGGCCTTTCATAAGGTAGTAGGCGTGCTTGTAATTCTTTGATTTATTTCCTTAAGGCTTCTAGTTCCTCTGTAGGCTGAGAGAGAATGGCCATTTGTGGTTGAGATCTGTTGATCTAGCTTCTTCTTGAGATCAGCACATTCAGACTCTAGCTTTTCATATGACTCCAAAAAGTTGGCATGCTCTTCAAGAAGTATCCTTATGTTTTGTGATGGGACTGCTTGATACTTTGTAGGGCTAATCTTCGTGCCTGTGGTCCCTTCCATAGCAGCTTCAAGATTGTCTTGGTTTTGCTGTTGTAATCTCTTGTTCTCTTCCAATGCTGCAGCCATGTGCTTCCATGGTAGACTTAGATTTCGTCGTAATTTAGCATTGGTGAGAGTCTCTGCTTGGAGCATGTTTTCCAATTCTTTGATTGCTTGAGCATCCATAGTAGATATCCTAGACTCCAATTCAGAGTGAGCTTGTTGTAAGGTGGTGTATTCTGCGAGAAGTGTCTGATTGTCGGCTTCCAGTGTGGTGACTCTTGTTTGTAGTCTCTGCAACTCTGCCTGGAAGGCAACATTCTGCTCTTCCAATCGTTGGTACTCTTGTTGTAGTTGATATGCACATTGAATGATTGTATTGAATGTATTATTTACAGTATGAGATGAAAGAGAAATGGGTTGGAATGTAGGGGGAATGGGTAGGGGAATGGGAATTGTGGATGCTTTGTCGAACAAAGAGGTGGATGCAGGTGGAGTTGGTGGTGGGGAATGGGAGATGGTGGTAAGTGGGGGGAAGGAGAGGTGTTGTGGGTGGTGAAATGTCCATAGGATCGGACAATGTGGTGCGTGCTGGAGCTACCATGTACGTGGGAATGGTAGGTGAAGTGACTGCGGTGTGTGTACAATGAAGTGGAAGTGAGTGTTTGTCTCCCTAACATGTGGGGGGGTTGGGGACGTGAATGAAACTCTCCATGAAGGATACATAATGGGGTGGGGCAATGGTTGTCATTGAGGGGTAGGGAAAGATGGAGGAGGAAAGTGGGAAGTACGGATCACGGGGAAGAGGGATGAGTGAATATGGGAATGTGTGGAAGCCTATACTACTTTCGATTGGTCTTGGGTGTCCCTCTATGTTGGGTAAAAGGGGGTGTCCAATGATGGGTTCGACAGGCGAAAATGGGGATGTGAAAAAGAGGATTGGTAATAGAAGAGAAGAGTGTTTCTTAAGAGGTTTGTTCCCGGAAGAAAAAGAATGTTGATGAGGTTTGGATCTCGGATATGGTTGTGATTACGACAGTGGTTTCTTGAGTGGTTGGTGACGGAGGTGGCGGTGATGGACGAGATGGAGGGTGTTGGGGTCAGATGGGTGATGTTTATACAAAAGTTTCTGCAATGAGGTCGATGGTGGTCGTTGGGGTAGTTGTTGGCTCTATGGTTGCTTCGGGTTTTGAGACCGGTATTCATATGTTCTTGCCTGCCCGTGGCCTTGTTTGCACTCTATGTTTGTCATAGCAGATTGATTGCCGTACTGCGGTGTGCACAACTTCTTGAACTCCCAGTGGCTCGGTTAACAATTTGAGTGTAGTAATGAAGTGAGGATCCACTCCTTCATTAGCGAGCATCTCTTCGATTAAGGCTTATTCGGATGCGAAGGAAAGTCTATGGCGCTCTTGGACTGCCTGGATGGTGTCGTATAATCTCTGTAACCGGGCTGTGTATGCCGGAGCACTGACAAGTTCTGGTACTTCTTGTTGATCACCTTGATGTGTTTCTTCATGCCCCTCCTCGCCTTCTTCAGATTCTTCATCTTCCTCGTCATCTTCATTCTCTTCTTCATCCACATCAATAGTGATAACTTGTACTTGAGAGGTGATGGCTTGGGGCTGAGAGCTTTCTAACTCTGGTTCTTCGCCTTCTTCAAGATTTACTTCTCTTAAGATTTGCTCAAAGTCTTCATTGGTGAGTTCTTCCAAGGGTGCTCCTTTGGGGAATTCAAGGTCTGTGGGAACTGGCGGAAATATCATATTGGGAACTTCAAAGCGTTGTCGTGGTAGTCGTAGTGTGAATGGCCTGACCCTTCGAGGAGGAGGAGTGACATCCGGTGTTAAGGTGGCTCCGCGTGGTTGGGCACATGGTACTTGTACGGCTCCTCACATCCTCTTGGAAGGGGGTCCTGTGGATGGCCTTCCCTTGAATTGTTGTACTTTATTCCACATTAAGGCTCTCTGGATCAGGATGTCATAAGCTAAACATCTATAAATAATCCTCGTCAATGCGCAACATCCGTACAAGACTGATTTTCGTGGCCATCGCTTGTGAGCCAAGTGTATCTGAACAATGATCCAGTGGGGTAGGCTGATGGTGAGGTTCTGAGTCGGCTAGATATATATTATAGACTAAACCAGATCTTCTTCGGTGGCATAGTGAATTTGTCGTTGGCAAGGAAAGCAAAGTGTTGCATGCACATCCTAAGGTGAACTGCGATATTTGGTGTCATGGCTACCATGTCCTTAAGCTTGGTGAGGTTTCGATTCTTCATGTTGTCTCGTACTAGAACCTCCTTCTCTATGGGTATGTGCATTCCTCGCATATCGAGGGCCTCTCGCACTAAGTTCTTGGTTAACTTTAAACCTCTTCAGCTTATTTCCCCTTGTTAGAGATGGGAGCACAAACATGCTCGAACCTTGGGGGTGCTTGCTCGGAGTCAAGGCGTCGATAAGATAGTAGCATCTCATGAAGTTGGGCTTTGGGATTTGAGCACTGAAGTATGCTTCCAATCCTGCTTTTTGCCATACAGGGCGTAGTGCTTCTTCATTCTGTAAATTTTCAAATTTCCACGTAAAGAAATGGTACTTGCTTTCCATTGAATTCCAACTCTGCCTCCTAGAGGTATAATCCTTCTCCCAAAGGTCCTGTGACTTCACTAAACCAATGGGAAGCTTTGCCAACAGGCATGGTATGGCCACATGGGGGGGTCCTGTATAGGTATAATCTGAATAGCCTTCAATTCCTCTAGTCTTTCAATTGTTTCAGGAATGATAGGTAAACTCTCCATATCAACCACTTGCTGACTCGTGCCTGCTTGAGAACTAGTTCTTGGTATGTCAACCATGTTATGCTTATCTCCTGGAAGAAGAAAGTAATATTAGCATTGCGTCAGAAACATGATAATACCGTGTTCTCTCTTCAATGCCAACATGCTACCGATGTGGTTAGGGAGTTAGTAAGTGAGAAGTTTCACGTGACTGTGAGTGTTGGTTAGTAAGTTAGTGGTTTGTTCGTAGATGCATACCCTGGCTGTGCAATGTGCTCGAATGCATCTATTCTTGTGCACAATATGTTACATGGTTGGGTCAAGGGGTTTATTACAGGGTTTGACCCTCCAAACTTTTAGCGTGGGATTACAGCTTTTGGCAATGGTGACTTTGGACTAGATCGTCTAGGATTTGGGACTTTTTGGGTACCCATCTCCATATAGTCCTAGGTGTGATTTCATGTGTGGATGTGCTGATTGCAGATATGTGCCCTTGAGTATATGATATGCTTGATTGTGAGGGGCTATTCAAGCTTTTGAGCTTATGTGAAGCTACTTGAGTGTGTAAGCATGTCTTGGGCACCCAGATTTGTCATGCATTGGGGTCTGCCTTCATTGACCGCTTTGGGACCCAAATGGAAATGGTCCGTTTTGGGAGATTACGAGAGTATTCTTTCTTTGTAGTCCTTTCCCGAGTAGTTGGTTTGTTGCCTCATTTGGGTACAGTCTCTCGAGCAAAGGGTTGTTCACCCTTGTAGATCCAAATCTGCTTCATTGTTTGAGTCATCTTGCTTTGCTCACTCCATTGACTATGAACATGGACCGTATGCTTCCTCTGCATCTTGTGCTCCTTTGCTATGTTCCGATCGCTTTTGGAAAAGAAGGGAGTTCCGTCTGACCCTTGATTCCTTTGTTGAGAATGACCTCCTTCCGCATCACAGAGTTTTGGACAAGAACAACATCTTTATCTTCGTGTGTACTCCTGGAAGGACCAAAAGTTTGTGCCTTTCCTAGTTCCTTGGGTGCTTTATTTTTTAACTCCATGGTGATGCGATTTTGATTGACCCAGACCCGAAGAAGTCCACTTCGTAGGTTCAGGTTGATTGCATGATCATAGATCCAGACTTGACCCAAGACAAGAGGTTCAATGAGATCCTCATTTTGACACCACTCTCTCCTTGTCCTATCTCTAGGGTCACAAAAGGACTTCGATCAACCATTCTAGCGGAACGTAAGCCTAAAGCTTCGCACATGGCCATGTGGTAGCTTGGAGCGTCATAAGCATCTCACCTATGCTGATCTCTGCCCTGTCTTCTCAATTTCATTCTTCGGATGCGTTCCAAAGCTTCTGCTTGCACTTCTTCTCGAATTCGTCTTTCTTCTTCTTTATGTTTCTTTGCAGTATTGAGTCGGTTCAGCATTTCCTCTGTGAAGGGTTCCTGATATAATTTGACTCGGCATCTGCTGATGTAACTAGGTAGTATGTCACCTTCTAGGATAGCTAATTGCACCGCTCCACTTGTGGATATTCTAATAATAATCATGGGTCCATAGCCACGCTTCTCCAAATTTTGTGCATGTTGCTTCAAAGTGTAGACTAGGACTATTAAATCTCCCACTTTTAAGCCTTTATCCTTCACATGGGCATCAAAGTAAGCCTTTTGTTTTTTCTTGGCAGCATAAATCCCAGCGCCTGCTCTCAATCTTGTTTCACCTAAGCGTTTTAAATCAAAGATTCTCGACAAGAGCTCATGGCCGGTCCATTGATGCTCTTGAGCTAGCCTAACATCATTCGTAAGCTCTTCTTGTCTTTGACATTCGTAAGCTCTTCTTGTCTTTGAGAGTGAGCTTCAATTACGTATAGGAATTCCTCTTCTGACTCACAAAAAGAATCCATAATAATTGATTCTAAATCTGAATCATTTTCTTGATCAATCTCGTCCATACTAGGTTCGCATTCTTCAATAACCGAATCACACATAATTGGCTCTATCGTGAAGACTGAAATGTCATAGCCATCTTCATCGCAGTGTGGGGTCCATTGTTCTTCATTGATGGCTACATCCATTGTGGCTAAGATTTCTGCCCAACCATGAGGTTCAAATTCTTCATCTCGGAATACTACAGGTGCATAGGCTTGGTCTAGAATTGATCTATGAGTTTCCTTTGCACCTACCTGTCTTGCCTTTTCTCTTTTCTCCTCTTCTACTGCCACTTTGCACATCCATAAGTGAGTGTCTTCATGCATCCATGAGGATCCTGATCCTATGGAATGCACTGATTCCGTATCATCCGTGGCTCTATGGATGGGATTCCACTCTATAGGGGGCACATCTCTATGAGAGTAATCCTTGAGATTGACTTTGGTCGTAACATCTAAGTGTTGCAAATACAAGGGATTGGTTCTCCAATTCTGTACTACTTGCAATTGTCTCATGAATGGTCTTCCCAAAATCATCTCATAGGCCTGATTTTTGCTAAAAAAAGTCACAGATGGCAAATGTATGCTCGAATTCTACACAACTAGTGAGAGTTATTCCTTCTAGCAATCCTAAAGGTCTCTCTATGTGACCATCGGCCATTTGTAATTTCATTCTCGTTGGCATGAGTGCTAGCTTGCCCCAACGTTTCCATAGGTAAGTGGTAGCAATTGCAAAAGGACCTCCTTCCCATGAGTCCAAAATAGCCTTGGTGGTGTACCCTTGATGAGTGATAAGAAAATAGGTGTTTCCTTCCTCTCCTTCGCTCATGTCTCCTATCTTATCCAAGGATATCTAAAGAAGTGAACAATGTGATCCTACCTGGGAATGGGATTTGGTTACTTCCGACACTTGATTTGCTACATGTTTCCACAATTCTGGCTTAACCTTGAGTAGCTCCTCTAATGTGAGATTGCACTGCACTTTAGTATTCTTTACTACCTCCGTGTTCCTAGGTATGACGGAGTCTTCATTCCTTATCATGACCCTTGGTGCTTTCATATAAGTAGACTTTGCTTCCCATGGGCTTGTGAAATGTGGCAATTCTTGTAGGGAATTAGACTCGAAGTCTAACCATTCATTTGACTGAGAATCCCCTTGTTCTTCTTAAATAGAGAGAATATCTTGTGGGAATTGATCATGTAGGTCATCCACAAGTTCAATGAGAGGAGGATTTTCACTTTCTTTTGCCCATTTCTCTTCTTGAATCTCTCGAAGGAATTCTGGTGAATACCAATTCATAGATGAAGAGGTGTCTCGTTTAGTGGAGTTAGGCACATAAGCTTCCTTGGGAGGAATGCTTATTCTTTCACTTGCCTTGTTCTTACCTTAGAAGGTAGCTTCCTTTCCGGATTTTTCAATTAACCTCTCCAGTCTATCTAATAGTCCATCAAAATGCAATTGAGTCCTAGCTGAACTAGAGCAATTGAAGAGGCGACTGGCCTCAAACATGGTTTGAGCCAATTCTACTATCTTAACACAGAGCTTGGTTCGTTCAATCTTTAGATGAGCTCTGGGATAACATTTCTCTTGATCTGTCACATTTGGCCCTTCTTGGATTCTGGCTTGATATGCTTTAAGCATCATGTCTAGGTCTTGGGGAGTGGGATCTGCTAAGATGGATCCTACTCTAGGTGGTTGTGGGGTTATATGAGGTGGGTTAGAAGGTGGTGGATTGGAAGGTGATAGGGATGGTGTGGATGGTTGTGGTATGAGAGAGTGCATTTGAGATGTGGGTTCAACTATTTTGGCCTTTGTTTCTTTTAAGCTTTCCTCAAGCTCGTTCATCTTCTTAGACCATTGTCTCTTCATTCTTTCGTGACTACTTTCCAAGTCCTAGTCCTTTTCTTTGTTAGGCTCTCAATCTGACTAACCTCGGAACTCTTTTTTTGGACTAAGCCTTGGTTTTGTAATGCCTGAGCTCTCGTGATCACTTGCATTGGGGCAGTAGAAGTTTCACTTCCAATGGAATCTACTAGTAGCCCAAGGACATTAATGGGAGTGGTCTTTGGCGCTTGGGTGGGCTCTTTGGACAGTCTCGTAAAAGGTGCTCTTTCCCACAATCTTGATAGAAACCTTGAATTGTCACTGATTGAGGTTGCATTGGTGCAGGTAGAGGACAATCACAAATGAAGTGATCACCGTGGCATCTGAAGTACGGTCCTCTAGGTGTTTGGGGTCTGATTTGTGTAGGTTGGGGCCTAGAATTAGGATTTGCGTACACGACATTAGCGTATTGAGGCTCCCCACTAGATTCACTAGGGTCTTCATAGTAGTTAATCTCATTATGCTCAGGTGACTGCATATAGTAAGCTTGTGGGCTATCAACATGAGTCGAGTCAAAACTATGATCATTTGGATCACTTTCTGCAATTGTGATATGGGCACTAAGGCTCTATTTAGATTTTCTTTAGCGGTTGCATACTTCACTAGAATCACATTGGCTGGAGGTGGAGGTTGTTGAGCTAACACTCATTGAGGCCTTTGTTGAGCCTGATATTGTGGCTGGTAGGGTTTCTCTTCCCTACCATATGGCTGCGGTGGGTACTGGTTTTGGTATCTCCCTTGTTTTGGGTATGGCTGTAGGATAATTTTTTCTAATAGCTTGCTTGTTATAAGGAAATCTTGTGCGGTGTGATTAGTGTACCTTCGTTCTATGGTGCAGTATTGGCTATTAGGATTCGCTTGGGGTTGAGCCATAATCGGACACACATTAGCCATGTGGTCTCCTCCATAGGTATAACATCGTTTTACTGGGGCAAATCTAGGTATCTGTTTACCAGAGACTCCTAGTTCTTTAGCTACCTTCTCTACAAGTTCCTCGATAGATGTGGATTGTTTGGAGGTGAGGCTAGTAGAGCTATCTGAATCTTTATAGATTTTTGAAAGCTCTAACTCCTCTCCTAGATTATCCTCCATGCCTATGCACATGCGTACACACTCTTCTATAGATCTAGGATCCTTCAAGTACACTTAAGATCTAAGCTTGGTACTTAACAATCCATCTAAGAATAAGGCCACTTGTTTGGTTGGTGTGGGTAACTCTGGAACAGGGAATCTCTCTAGGTATTGTCTAAACCTTCTTCCTTCAAGTCCAACCATTTCCTGAGGTGTCTATTTGAAGCTATGGATCAATGAGGAAGTGTTGTGCCTTATGCCACTCTTAGAAAATTCCGTGATGGAGGCTTCTAGTAGTTGGTCTATGTTTTTGAACTACCTCTCGTTTAGTGGTTGAAACCATGTAAGAGCAGTGTTCTTGAGTGTTAGACCAAAAGCATTGTATTGTGTGAACATGTCATCAACTTGCTCGACTCTCAATACTTGCTTAAATTATGTCACACGATCGTACGGGTCTCCTGTACCATCAAAGTAGTTCTTCATGGACTTCACCAGTGAAGTAGTCCTCGTGTGTTCTCTAGGTCTTGGCAGAGGGAATTCATCTATGTTTCTTTGATTTCTTTGGTCTCTATGTCTCTTGTTTTCCATTAAATCCGTCTCTGTTCTTGTTCTTTCTCTTCTTATTGGGTTAGCAAAGCTTACCTCGGGTCTATCTCTACTCCTGTCCCTTTGAGTTCCATGAGCTTGGCATGTTCCAGCTCTTTGGTGACCATAGGAGACATTAGATCTAATCTTGGTTTGGGAAAAAAAAAATCATCCTTCCAAGTGTAGGCATGCCTACCATGCTCGAGGCCGCAAAGACCCTCCCTAAAGTATTGTCTAAGTAGGTCATTTTGCCTTGGGTATCAAGATCTTTGAATTCATATATTGTAAGCATTCCCACTTCATGGAGAGATTATTCTAGCAAGGACTGATTTGTCTCGAGGGGTTTTTCGTTCTCTTTCTAAGTTCCCTTGCTCTAGGTGAGCTATTGCAGCCTCTGAGATTATGTTGCCAAATTCGTGTTTCCTATCTGGTTGGTTGGTGACCGCATACATGGTTCCTTCTTTATCTATGTATGCATCATTTTCAAATTTGACTAATGGATGTTCTAGTCCAATGGGTTGATCTGAGTTTTTAATTTGGACAACAGATCTCCTCAGACCGTCCTCATAGATGCGAGCACCTAATCGGTTGGTCTTAATATATTCCAACTTAGTCTTGTAAGGTCCCTTCTGTTTTTTCTAGGTATGCCACTCTTCAGCCACCTATGGGTCTCTCTATGCTATATGACATCTCAGAATCACTCATTTCGGAATTTAGAGCGTATGGGTAATCACTCAATTGCTTTGCCCAAGGCCTAGCAATATGATTGACACTAGCTTCAGAAGATATGAGGCTTTGTCTATCTCTCCATAGATATCTTTCTGACCTAAGATTCATAAGCCTTGGTGATTATCCCAATTTTTTTCAAGTACAACCTCGTTGCAAAGTTCTTTTGTATTAGTCCCTTGTTCTTCTTAATTTCCTTAGGATGTCACTTCTTGTCCAATAGTTTCCATCGTGAGGAACACTTATGTTTTATCGCATGTGAAGTTTGATCGCTTGATATATATACTTTCACCTTAGAGTTTGTCGCAGAACTAAATTATTTATGCTTGCACTTGAGAAATTAGGGTTCTTGTACCTAATCATGCTTAAGGTCGCCTTAATTAATCAAAACCTCTATCCGTACTTAGCCTAAGCTAGGAGTTGACACAGGGGGAACAGAATGATCCAACCTAAAGTTGCTTATCCTTTGCTCATGCTTGAGTTCTCAATACAATCGTTCTCAATACAATCGTTCTCAAGCTTGGAGTACTCTCGTACTTCAGACTCCCTTTAATGCTCTCAATGGACCTGTAAAAGTCCCAAAGTTAGCTGAAGATTTAAATCTAATTGAGCAACAGACCATTTTCCTTCATCATGTAATTCAAAGATCCAATTTTGTTGTCTTTATTAAAATTTCCCTTAGAGATCCCTCAACTTTCTCACCCTTGTGGAAGGTCAACATCAAAATACCATCTCTATAATCCCTGTATTAGTTTCAATCAATGTTTGTATAGGATTTTAAACGAGCTTTCCAACTAGCTATAGATCATAACAAATAGATTTCGTATGAAGAAGTTATGTCAATTCAGGGTTTTGGGATTAAAACAGGGTCAAAACAGGCTAACAGGCAAATACGATTTCTCAAATCATTTGCTTGGGCCTCACTATGCTCTAATTGCTTGAATTTTATGCTCAAAATTGACCAAAATTTGAAAATTACAAAACCCTAAAAATTAACCGAATTAGCCTGTCAATTGTGATCGACAGGGTTGTCAATCGCAATGGACAGAGCTGTCCATCGTGGCCTGTCAATCGCAATGGACGGGTGTCAATCACGATGGACGGTGTCAATCGCGATGAAATGATTTTTTCAGGTTTTTGTGTGAATACCTATCAATCGTGGGCCTCTAAGTCGTGATGGATAAGTTTCTCGTTAAATTGGTGTGTCAATCGCGATTGATTGATTTTTTTGAATTTTTTGGGCTTTCTTGTGTCAATCGGACCTCTATACATCGTGATGGACAAGAATTTCACCGTCTTTGAGTGTCAATTGCAAGCTTTGAGTCGATCGCGATGGATAGGGGTGTCCGTCGCGATGGATACCGTCTATTGCAATGGACGGAGGTGTCTGTCGGGGTCTGTCAATCGCGATGGATAGGCTCTGTCGCGATGGACGCTGGCAATACCTCGGGTTACTGAAACCAATGTGTTTGTAAAAGATAGCCTGAGAGCCTCCATGCAAAAACAAGCAATGGAAGAAGCTACTAAAGAAATATCAAAATTATTCATCTTGTGTGGCTTACCATTTAATGTTGCAAACACAACTGCATGGAAGAGGGCTATGAGGGAAGTGAGCTCCATAGGTGCTCCTTGGGAGGGACCCTCGGGGACTATGCTACGCACTAAAGAGTTGAATAGACAGAAGAATGCTCTGGAAACTGAAATGTTATCCTTCCGTGCCACTTGGGAGAAATATGGATGTTCCATATTGTGTGATGGGTGATCCGACATACATAAGAGAAATGCGTATAACATTCTTGTCTCCTCTTGCAAGGGGACAATGTTCTTGCATGTCATACCACCACATGCACCTGGGAGGATTGTCACATGTGCATTCATTTACTCCCATGTGGAAAAAGCCATAGAGAATGTTGGAAGCAAGAATATCATGCAAATGATCATATATAATGCATCTAATTGTGTGGCTATGGGATGCATGCTAGAGGATGAGTTTCCTAGAAGTACAAGGACTCCTTGTGCTAGCCGTAGTCTTGAACTTTTAAACGTCCTAATTGATGCTGATCTCTTGAGGCCATGATCTCATGAAGGGTAGGCTGTCCTGTAAATAAAGCCTCATATCTCCTCCTAATATCATCATATGCCCCACATCTACATACAAAATGCTCCTCATCCTCTATTTCGACTCCACATATCCGACAAATCCTCTCCTCTTTGGGAGTGTTTGCTGCTCTTCCAGTCTCAATCTCTAGTTGGTGTGATGAAACCCTGAAAAGTCCAAGAACTGGTCTCGGTGGTGTGACAATCTTGATCCTAAGTCTGAAGTGAACCATGTCCGACTAGTGTAGAGCTTCCAGAGATCCTATCTAAGCAGAGTGTTCCTCTCACTACATGAGAGATGAATGTAGGGGGAATTTGGGTCATACTCGAAAGGTGGTAGCCTGTCCCATAGTTGCATCGCAACGCGTTGCTTTGCAATCATTTTTTAAAATCCAAAAAATATAGCTTTCTTAGGAAAACTAACAAATTATATAAATTCTTATCTAATATCTTATCCAAAATCTCTAATGTATGCAATACAAAAAATGAGGAGAATGAGGAAGACATAAAAAGCTTTAGAACAGTAGAGATTCAATGTATGGTTTTCTTTTTTAGCCTTATAATCTTGAGATGGATTGATGTTTTGGATTTCTCATGTTCTTCCTATAATGTTGGACAAAAGCTTCATCCTTGGCCTTTAAAGCCAAGGGTACTCTTTTCTAATGATTGATTTGACTATTGACATAGCTGT
The DNA here is from genome assembly GCA_020310875.1 of Ceratopteris richardii. Lineage (NCBI taxonomy): Eukaryota > Viridiplantae > Streptophyta > Polypodiopsida > Polypodiales > Pteridaceae > Ceratopteris > Ceratopteris richardii. The sequence continues at coordinate 51,726,475 of CM035419.1, read as the reverse complement.
GAATGGTGAATCATATAGTGACTAGTTTAGAGTCAATAATCTATGCTATGTATGTCTTATACTACAATTTATGGTATATTTGGTCATATCCCACCTTATATATGTCAAAATTGTTGGAGTTAGACGTCTGCGGAAGCACGCGAACAGCACAAGGAAGAAGAAGAAGCTTGGAGCACAACACACAAGACTGAATGTATTACTAGAGAATGTACAAAGATAAATAGCCCATTAGGGCAATAGGCGTATATACAAGCCGGGGGAAAAAAACCTCCTAAAGAGGGAAAAAAGTGCCCCGGCGGTCCTAGAGTGTTCACACACATCACTACCTAAATATATCAACAAATCCCCCCTGGAAGTGATGCGGTGAACAAGGAGCTGGCACTCATGTATAAGGAAGTGCCGAGCTATGTGGAAATCACTCCACAAAAGGAAGTAAGCCCAAAGCTTTGCGGAAAGCTTCAAACTTCTCCCTAGGCAGAGCCTTCGTGAAAAGGTCTGCAATGTTCTCCTGCGTGGGCACATATGCCAAGCTGATCTCCCCTGCAGAGAACCTCTCCCTGACATAGTGATAATGCACCTCAATGTGCTTAGTGCGAGCATGGAACACAGGGTTCCTCGCAACTGCCAATGCGCTCTGACTGTCAGTGAAGATGGTGGTGGCAGAAGACTGGCCAACACCCAAATCAGCCATAAGGCGTCTGAGCCACACACACTCAACAGTCGCTGTGAAAGCTTCCCTATACTCAGCCTCACAACTGGAAGTGGCCACAGTAGGCTGCTTCTTGCTCAACCAAGATATACATGAGCTACCAAGCATGAAGCAAAAACCACTGGTGGACAAACGAGTGTCATAGCAACCAGCCCAATCTGAGTCAGAAAAAGCATGCAAATCTGGCGGTAGTGATCCCCCCTTGGGATAAAACAACCCAAGTAGCCGAGTACCACTCAAGTAGCGAAAGATGCGCTTAACCGCTTTCCAATGCGTGACTCCTGGGCAATGCATAAACCTGCTCATCTGTGAGACAGCAAACTGAATATCTGGCCGAGTAATGCATAAGTAAATCAAGCATCCAACGGCATGCTGATAGAGAACAGCATCAAATGCATCTCCAGCATCATGAAGACTCAATCGTAAACCTGTCTCCATAGGAGTGGCAATAGGCTTACAGTCTTCAAGGCCAAAACGCTACAATAATGTGTCAATATATTTCGTTTGACACAAAGCCATTCCACCATCAACTTGCATAAACTGAATGCCCAAATAGTGATGCAAATGCCCCAAATCAGACATCTCAAATGAGGCATGCAAATCAGCCTTGAAATCAGCAATATGCTTCTCAAGAGGACCAGTGAGCAGCATGTCGTCTACATAGACAACAATGATCAGAAGCACATCATTAGCACGCTTAACATATAAGGTGCTTTCAGTTGGACTGTTCTCAAAACCATGTGCAATCAGATAGGCATGTATTTTCTCATACCAAGCACGTGGTGCTTGCTTTAAACCATATAACGCCTTCTTTAACCTGCACACCTGGTTTTCATGCCCTTTCTGCACAAAGCCACGGGGCTGAAAAACATACACTTCTTCATGCAAGTCACCATTCAGAAATGTTGTTTTAATGTCCAACTGATGTACATTCCAACCATGATGGGCTGCAAGTGCACAAATGCTCCGAACAGTAGTCATACGGCATGTAGGTGCAAAGGTCTCATCAAAATCAATGCCTCTTTCCTGCGCATAACCCTTTGCAACAAGCCTAGCCTTATACCTGTCAACTGTACCATCAGGTTTACGCTTCAGCTTGTATATCCACTTAGTGCCAATGGCCTTCTTGCCAGGAGGCAAGTCACATAAAGACCATGTACCATTCTTCATTATAGCATCATATTCAGATTGCATAGCAGCCATCCAATTTTCTGAATTTTGTGCTTCATCAAAAGAAACAGGCTCATTCTCATCACAGAGACTAGATGCAGCCATAGCATAGCAATCTGATGCAAAGGAGGTACTATGAGAGCCTGAACGAGTACGATATGACAAAGGTGCATCTAATTTGCTGTCACGCAAAGTCTGCACCAGCCATTTTGGCATAGTTTTTGCCTGTTCAATATCAGCTCTCTCATCAACAAGTGCATCATGTAAATCTGCATCAGAAATGGAATGATCTGCATCATCATATGAAACCTGCAAAGGCTGAGAAGTTGCCTCATTAGGACCAGCGCTAGCTTGTCCACCTGTAAAAAGAGGCATCAAAGTATCATACATGTCTTTGGAGCTAACAGATGTCTCCTTAGTACATGAAAGCAATGGCTGAATAGCATCTTCCACAAAGACATCACGGCTAACCAGAATGCGTTTAGTCTGTGGATGATACAGACGATAACCTTTACTTTCAGAACTGTACCCAACAAAAATACATTTTACTGCCTTATCATCCAATTTTCTGCGATGTTGTTCACGCACTAATGCATATGCCAAACAACCAAAAACACGCAGATGAGCAACAGATGGCTTGCGGTCATGCCAAGCCTCATATGGAGTGATGGACTGCAACGCTTTGGTGGGACACCTGTTCAGTACATATGCTGCACACATGACAGCCTCAAGCCAAAAACTATGTGGTAAAGCCTGACTTTTGACCATGCACCTCGCCATCTCCATGAGTGACCTGTTCTTTCGTTCAGCAACTCCATTCTGTTGAGGTGTATACGGCACTGTACACTGGTGTTTTATCCCACGTTCAGCCAGAAATGCATTAAAATCTGAAGACATATATTCCCCCCCTCGATCAGAACGGAGGGTGCCCATTTTACATGCTGACAGATTTTCAGCCAAAACCAAAAACTGTTTGAAGCACATGAACACTTCGGACTTTACTTTGAGTGGATATACCCATGCATGCCTGGAAAAATCATCAATGAAAGTCACGAAGTAAAGGTAATTTCCAAAAGAGGGTGTCTGCATAGGACCACAGACATCACTATGTACAAGCTGCAATTTCTGCATAGCCCGAACTGAACCATCTTTTGGAAATGAAGAACGCTGCATTTTGCCCAAAATACAGCCTTCACAAACATGTTTTCCAGGTGCCTCAAGTTTGGGCAAGGAGGACACCATTTCAGATTTCTGCAGGCGTAACAAACTAGCAAAATTCAGATGACCAAAGCGTGCATGCCAAAGCTTTGCATCTGACATAGCCTGAGAATCATGAACTGCACATGTCGAATCATTCACAGATCTTTCATAGTCTATGAGCTTATACAGCCCACGACATAAAATGCCAGAAGCAATAATCACATCGCCATTTGAGAGATCATGGACTGTACACCTGTCATCAACGAAATTCACAACCAAGCCAATCTTGGCTAATGCAGAAACTGATAACAGGTTCTTTTTGATCCCTGGCACAAATAAAACATCTGACAAAGTGAAAGAACTACCATCGGCAGTAGTCAGAATGATCTTACCAACTCCCATAACAGGATAAGAGGAGTTATTGGCGCATGTGACAGTATTCCCTGTAGGGGCAGGCTCGAGTGAAGAGAAGAAACTGCGCTGCGAGGTAATATGTTTGGTCGCCCCACTGTCAAAGTACCAAACATCTGAGTCTACTGCAGACATGCAGTGATCATGAGAAGATGGGTCAAAACTGCAGACAGTAGTAAACGCCCATTCTTCTTCCTGCACAAGATTTGCAGACTCTGTTTTTGGTGTAGAGGCCTCTGCAACAACCATTCCAGCCTCTTTCTTCTTTGCCTCTTTAGCAGCCAGTTTTGGACAGTTCTTTATAATATGATCATTTCCTTTACAGTACTTGCAGAACAATTTATGCTTTTCTGATTTCTTCTCATCTTTATCCTGGTTCTTCGATTGTGCAGCATTTGCAGATTTCTACTTACTAGTAGAAGAGCTCCATTTTCCTTTGCCCTTCTGACTAGCCAGGAAAGCTTGATCTGCAACACGCGTAATGGACCTGTTCTGCCTGGACTGATCTTCTCGCAACAGAACAGAGACTAATTCCTCAAATGACAAGGCATTCGGATTGCCTTTCATCATCAATCGAAGAGTAGAGGCAAAACTCTGATATGAATCAGGAAGGCCATTCAGAACGGTCTGCACAAGTGAGCTATCTGGTATAACCTCTTCAGCAGAAATCAATTGTTCCTTCAGGTCTTTGATCTTTGTAAGAAAACTGTCCATCGAATCACCTTCATTCATGTGCTCACTCTCCAACTGTTTTCGGAGGTAAGCAACACGAGCCTCATTCCTAGCCTGGTACAAAGTGGTAAGTGTATCCCAAGCATCCTTTGCTGTTCTGCAAGAGCGAATATGAGGAATAATGGCACGTTTGACAGACAAAGCTATCAATGCATGTGCCTGGGCATCTCTGCCATCCCAACGAATCTGCTCTGCAGTAGGTGCAACAGAAACAGCAGCACGAACAGGAATCTGTGGAATATCATCTTCGACACCATCTTCATGAGCTCCAACACCTGTATTTGCAGTACCTGTCGTTACAGGTGTAACAGGACGTCTTTCAACACCCTGCACAATGTTCCACAATCCTTTTGCAACCAGTACATGTCGCATCATATAAGCCCATAATGGGTAGTTGGTACCATCCAACTTATCCTCAACAGCCAACATACGGAATACATCACTGCTTTCAGCCATGGCCGGTGACTAAAATACCTTGATGCAGAAAATTGACTGTATCTCAAAAAGTTGAACAGAACTGCCCAGACGAGTTCTGCTAGACCTGTAGCAGACTTCGAGACGCTTAAACTGGCGAACAGAAACTGGTATATACCTTTGGCACAAAAGGATGAAATAGCCTGCACAAGCACTGCGATAGTGCGTTCGGAGGCCGAAACGAGCTCAGATCGCGATTTCGGCACCACAAAGCGAAGTTGTTTTGATCTCGGAAACACCCTGAGTATGCTCACCAAATTTGTGCGAATCTGAGACTGCAAACGGAGGAGTGTCGACGGCGCCCTAGAAGAAGCAACGACCTGCTCTGATACCAATTGTTGGAGTTAGACGTCTGCGGAAGCACGCGAACAGCACAAGGAAGAAGAAGAAGCTTGGAGCACAACACACAAGACTGAATGTATTACTAGAGAATGTACAAAGATAAGTAGCCCATTAGGGCAATAGGCGTATATACAAGCCGGGGGAAAAAAACCTCCTAAAGAGGGAAAAAAGTGCCCCGGCGGTCCTAGAGTGTTCACACACATCACTACCTAAATATATCAACAAAAATATCCAAAATAACATCAAAAAAATATATATATAAATTTTGAAAAATAAATAACTTTATCGCAACGCCTAGCTCCAAACGTTGCCCTCGTTGCTAACCCTTTGCTAACGCGTTGCCGTTGACGTTGCTAAAACGTTGCTTTCCACTATGATCTGTCCATATCCAATCCATAGTCATCAAACCATGCCCTAACTTGAGAATACCAAGCTCTCTCATACCCTAACTCAAAGATATGTATCATTGCCTCAAATGCTCTGTGTGTGAGCCTATGAGCTGGGAGCTCCCTCATCCTTTGAATGAAACATATAGTCTGGAATAGTGTCTCTACCACCATGGGAGGAGCAACCATCTCTTCCCTGATGATGTCGTGTGGCAATGACTATTTCCCTTGGAATAGTCAGGAAATCATGCGTACCTGCGGCCTATCAATCGCACTCCACTGGGTGACAGTGAAGACCTGGAGCCCAAATAGTCATTGCATACATCATAGCTGGTGTGACTATGTGTCAAATAGCCACCCCTTCATACGGGGCTCGTGGAAGTGTGCCTGATGACATCTCCGCCCTAACATGGCCAAATCTACATATCCTTGTGTGAGCCTATCTGTGGCAGCTTGCCACGTGCTCAAAAGACCAAGTAGACTCGTGAATATGTCTCCTAAGTAGACATATGAAGTGACCACCTCTATCTATCCTCCGGTTGCCACGAAGCCCACTGCATTCTTCACCATAGTAGAGGTGTGAAAGATCATGATCTTAGTCTTACCAAGGTTTATTGTCAGCCCCGTTTGTGTACAAAACTCATCCAATGCACCCAGATGGTATTGTAGCCCCTATGTGGACTCTGAAATCAATACAATATCATCAGCGTATAAAAGAATGTGTAGCCGTGTACTTGCAGGTCTTCTCCCTCTCTGCCAGCACGTAGGATGTAGTCCTCGATCTCGTCGATGTAGAGCCCTAATAGAGTGGGAGAGAGGGGGCAGACCTGCATAACACCGACCTTGCTAGCTATGGCCTCTGATAAACCCCTCGGACACCGTACTCTCCCGGTCACTAATTCGTAGAGTGTGTAGATAGCCCAAATCATCTCCAACGGTATCCCCAAACTTTGAAGACGTCGAAAGAGTCTCTCTTGTGGCACACTAACAAAGGCTTTGCGGAAATCCACAAAGAAGTAATATAATCGCTTCTTCTACACCTTTGCCCCATCAATGAGGCAACACAAAATAAGATGTGATCAATAGTGGAGAAAGCCCATCGGAAACCTTCCTGACCACGTGCATGTAGCCCCTCCATCTCCGGCGAATGAACTGAGCTCTACCTCGAGAACCACCCCATAAGTGTTGGGAATTGAGCTCACAGACTCCCAGTTAGGAGTGTGATGGGCTAACCTTTTGCCCCAAAAGCCATGGTTGAGGATTAGTTCCTAATCCCCTCTCTTAAGGCATGGTTGAACCATCTCCTACTAGGATTATATAACATTCCTTCCCCCTTAGATTGAGCATTGTCCTCAATGCTCACTTATGGACCCTTCTATCTAACTTGGGCCCTTTTCCACATTTGAGCACCTCCACTAGCCTCAAATTCCAGTGCATGGACCTATTTTGGACCCATCGAACCCTTTGTTGGTGCCCAAATGCCCATGCGCCCTACTTCTTGACCAGTTTCAGACTCACCCATGGTCAAACACTTCCCAAATGCCCATGATTGAGGCTTCTTACCTTTCTTTTGCCCAAGTTCCTCAATTAGGCTCTGATACCAATGAAGCATTACAACGACGTACACAAAGAGACGAGTCTCTTTTTCCTCCCAACCATATGCCTCTCTATAGCTGTCTCCAAGGGGCTGCCTATTGTGGCACATGCATAATAACCATCCAAGTGTTAGCCATGTAACTACATGTGTGCCAAGTGTCCTAGTTAATTCAAGTGGATGCTTCTAGAAGGCTCCAGAGCTCTTTGGGCAAAACACTCTCCCACGTCTCTTGTAGGACTTGAACCCAAGACCTCTTTCTTCTCATCCATATGACCTAACCACTAGGCCAAGCACCTTTGCTTGTCTAGAGAGGATAAGAACCTTTGCTTAAGTATACTCTTGAGACTTCTGCCCAACACTTGAATGACCAAACGATGTCCGATCTAAGATCCTTTGAACCGGTCGGATCCTCATGTCATAAACTTCCTTTACAACATAAAGCTTGGCCATGATGTGACCAATCATGATAGTCCTGTATTTCCCGGGATCTAGGGTATTGCCAGATTTATGGATGGCCACCATGGTGTTCCCTGTCCACTCTAGAAAGCCCCTCCCTATAGCACGAGAAAGAGAGAAAGAAGAAAGAAAGAGAGAGAGGGAGAGAGAGAGAGAGAGAGAGAGAGAGAGAAAGAAAGAAAGTTATATTAACATCTTCCAAAGGTCAAACTTGGCCTATGAGGCAAAACCATGTACAACCATAGTAATCTTTGTGTAGAGATCAAAAGGAAATCTACCAGCTACACCAAACGGTGTAGGCTGAAAAAGGTTAAAAACAACAAAGGATGGTGTACCTCGTAATGGGGGGGGGTAGTGGGGATAATGCAGTGGTGCATGGGGGATCATGGCTTTGACTCTGCAGATAATGGCCACCTAATACAGAGGGGACCCATTGAGGAGTGAATGTGTATACCCTAACTGCATATGATGGGTGGAGGTGGGTGGAGTATATGGTACATCAACAGTGGTCTGAGTACCTCCTGAAGTAAGGTTGTCCAAATGGTGGTGTTGTGCATCTACGATTTCATGAAGATGAACCAATAATGTCAAATTCATGTCAGAATTATCCCACATAGGCGATGGAAAGAGCTCAAAGAAGACTATATATGCGGCACCTTCATTTGTTGTCTTCCAACTCAAGGAGGAGAGGAAGAGAAACTCTTCTTCTTCATGGGTTGTCACTACCGGGAGTGTCTTGGACACCTACAATGCATTTGGGTGCTCTTAGGTGTGTATGCAGCCCTTGCATGCATTTCCTCCCTCAAGAGGGGAGGGGGTTCCCACCCCTTTAGGGGTTGTTCCATTGTTCTTTGTTTTTGCTATAGAAATCGAAAGGATTCACGAGAATAGTCGGAAGTGCACACCTCCATGAGGATGAAGGAGGCTCTTATACCATTGTCAAGGGCCACCAAGCTTACGATCATCGTTCAGTCAATGAGATGCATGACCACCCAACAACGTACCTCTACATATAGCTCTCTCCAAGGGAGGTGAGTACATGCTAACCATCCATGTATCAAGCATGTAACTACATGAGCTCCAAGTGTCCCATTTAACTCGAGTCGAAACTTCTAGAACTTTAGGCTTGGCTAGAGTAAAAATCTTATACTCTCTTGCTTCTTGCAAGGTTTGAACCCACAACTTGTTATTGGAGACTCAATTCTTGTAACCACTAGGCCACACCAAAACTCTGTGTGTTTAGAGCACAAAGTTTATTCTTAAATCCAACTTATTGGATTTAAGCCCTCGCAATAATAGCAAAAGCACACTGTACTGAAAGAATGGGATAGTGTGGGCCCCCGGTGGGGCGAAAGGATCCTGCCGCTTCCACTGCTCCTGGTTCCAAAGGAGGTGAGACAATGGTCGGGCCTCCCAGACTGAGAGACGCCACCCGAGGAGGGTCCGAATGTCTTCAGGGTCAGGATCAATGTGCCCATCACGACCACGAGTGCCAACCACCCGAACCCGCTGAAAGGATCATTCAATCACATCATCCGGTCACTCTTTTTGCGACTGAGTCCTAGCATCGTTGTGGGCTCTTGAAGGAGTTTCTCTCGTCATTTTGGTGTCAGATTTGGGGTTCTCAAGCGTCTCGTCAGGTTGTCCTCTTTCAATGGCTTTTTGCCCATAGGAGCATTGAGGTCGGCACTTGGCTGAGTTATGGGGGCTGGTCTCTGGATTGCACGGGATGTGGCTTCACTTAGCAAATTTGGAAGCACATCTTGAGACTTCTGACCTAGCGAGAGGGTCCTCAGACCATTTCTTGGGGTGTGGTTGCTTAGGGCTCTCTCACTAGCCTAGCCCTCAATTATGAGCCTGAGGTTGATGGTACTATTTTATTGGTCTACGATGGGCGGATTGGCACCACTCAAGATCTCAGCATTTCCTAGTGAAGTGGCGTTGACGAACCCTATTGGAACTAATCAGCATCCTTGCCATGTGGTTTATCTGGAGAACTAGGTGTCGGTGCATCTTCGAGTGGCATACGATTCCTTTGGTCTAGACTCTTTGAGACTTTTGGTTGGAGCTGATTCACACTTCGGGGGCAGTTGGACCGTCTCTAGGGTGACTCGGATGGCACGACTCATCCGCGGCATGTCCTTCTCCAGCTTTGGAGGAAAGGCCCTTTCTTTACCATTCAGGGTGATACTATCTGTTGGAGCTACTAGCCGCCTTCTTGACTTTTTTTCCCTCCCCACATTTCTTCCTCTAGGATCTAGTTCTTTCTCGGTGTTGGGTGGGTGTGTCGGGTGATTTGGCCCCTTGTTTACATTTCATGATTCTCAGTTGGCTTTGTAGCCCTTTCAACAGTTTTGTTAACTAATGGAAGGCTCTTTTTTTGGGAAAACAAAGGGCACAATACTTTATAACCAAACCCTAAGCTTAGAATTCTCCCTTTGATTTGGAATCACTGAAATTTCTTTGCTCAACTAAGTGCCTTGCCTTACTACACTTGTTCAATAGAGCTAGAAAAGCTTAAGCACTCTACTCTTCACTCTTTAAGCTCAATTTTAGTATGATTAGCACAACGATTTCTCTATAGATGTAGGGAAACCGTTGGAAACTTTTGCTTCGAAGTGAGGTTAGGGATACTCTTTTTGACACTTCCTTAAGGCTTTGGAAATTTATAACTCTCTCACTTCCAAGATGTTGAACCTCTAAAGATCAAATTTTGGAAGTGATTTCCTTGTTGGATTAGAGAAAACATTGGTCAATCTTTCTTCCAAATTTGGTTTTATTGCATGTGGAAGCCTTGCTTGCACTTCCTATAAAAGGGGCTTACAGTGGTTTCTCACCTCACTTTTCAATTTCACTTCAATTTTGTCCCATAACTACCAAGGAGATTTGTCTAATGAGTCATGGAAATCGTCTAGCAAAAAGCTAGGATTTAAAAGTACTTTCTTGAGGATTGCCCCTCTTTGGGGTACATTTAAGCTTTTTTGGGTGCAATAGGTGTGATAAGCATATGTTTTGAGCAAAATTTTGGCCAGAAATATTTGTAGTACTCATAGCACTCTTGTTTTGGTCGAATGGCTCTCTGAGGAATGAAAATTCTCTGGCAATTTCCCTAGAGGCCAAGGAAGTCATTCTTGATTTTAGATACTTTTCGAGGCCTTATGCTTGGGTTCTAGTTCCTTGGGGCTCTTAAGATGTGCTAATAGTCTTACCACAGATGCGAAAATTCCTCAAACAATTTTCCAATATACTAGAGAAATCATTCCCTGATGATCTACTCATTCTTGGTGTTTCTAATGAGTAAGCACACTTGGGAAGAAAGCCCTCAAGTTTACCAATGAAAGGGGTCCAAAGAAATGAAAATTTTTATGCACAAATGTTCAATAGCCCCTAGATGTTTGTAGAGTCTCCTACGAAAATTCGTGTTTTGGAACCTTATATTTTTTGGGTCCAAAACTCCAATTAATGGGCACTTACATGAGTCTAGTGACTTCCCCAACTCACATTAGTCAAAATTAGGCCAAGGAAATCGTTAGCTTCTCCTTTCTCCTCTATTACTTGAAAAAGATGGGATTTATTAGTGGGGTATCCTTTAGGCCATGTGCTTCCTCATGTATCCTTTTGGTCATAAAATCCACTCAAGGATCATGTAGATGGAACTTATGATGTCCTTTGGTTAAAGCATGCAGGGAAGTTGTGGTTGGACTGTACCTCTTCCTGTGAGTGGTCGAAACCCCTTCTCTCACTTAGAATGTGGTGTACACCTTCTCTGCTTTACTTCTCTCTTCAGTCACGGGATCCACCACATGAGCGGATAGGGGAGACCAACAATGTCTTCATACATTTACATGCGCTGTTCTTTTCTTCTTTTATTTAATGTAGAGGAAGAGTTTAAGGTTCAAAAAGTATACCTTTGGTGACCCCTTCCAAATGCTTCTATCCAAGGTGCCACTAGAGACCAGGCCTAGCTAGTCATGAGCTCCAAGAAGGTTTTAGCTGCATGTAAAGTCAAGTTAGTTCATCCAGAGTTCTCCCAGTGGAATTACCTAGTTTGAAAGCTTCAACAAACTCTGCCTTCGAATTCTCCCAAGTTTGGAAGTGGTTATCTTCATATTGTCTGTACCATTTGTCAGCCAGCCCCTCTAGGGTGGAAGGAAATAGGGCCAAAAATGCATCTTACCTTTGTTGTAATCCATGCCTCTTTTGCAATCCGTGCATCTTGCAGAAAGAGAGGAACCTTCGCATGTGGTTTTTGCCACCCTCCTGAACACCACCACAGAATGAAGGCAACCAAATATTGATTCTAGACAAAAAGGCTGAATGCTTTTTGCCATGTTTTGAGAACTTGAACTCCTCTTTACATAGGAGGACACAATTAGCTCCTTGTTTAGAGTACTCTTTGACTTATTCTTGTCTTCAACACTGACTAATTTTATGAGAAGGTTTGCTGAAGCAGAGCCTCCTAGTGGAGTGCAGTAGTGCTCGACCTTCTGTCTATGGTAGATCTTAATGGGTGTTTTCTTAGGGCTTAACCGATCTTCCCTTTGATTTCTAGTATGTGTCATGGACCATGGTGAAGTGGGCCTAAGCGTGGAGATGATGAGGTTAGGATTACCAGATCTGCCTAGGTTGACAACAGACAAGCAGATACTGGACTTGAGGGACTTGCTCACTTGAGGTAGCTGGGTGAGTGAGTGGCCCACTTGGAGAAGAAGCTTGTGAAGTTGGTTGCCAACCTGGAGAAGAACTGGAAGAAATAGTTCCCCAACCTGGGCGAGTGTTGTGGAAGGATGAGGGTGTGGGAGACTGGGTGATTTAGGAGAGAGGAGTTTGAGTAGCCCCACTTGGGCAAGTTGGGCTGAGGCAGAGATGAGTCATTAGAGAAGAAAATAGCAGGACGAATAAGAGGGACGACAGGAATATATGTGCCCTAATCACACACACTTGAGGTAGCTGGGTGAGTGAGTGGCCCACTTGGAGAAGAAGCTTGTGAAGTTGGTTGCCAACCTGGAGAAGAACTGGAATAAATAGTTGCCCAACCTGGGCGAGTGTTGTGGAAGGATGAGGGTGTGGGAGACTGGGTGATTTAGGAGAGAGGAGTTTGAGTAGCCCCACTTGGGCAAGTTGGGCTGAGGCAGAGATGAGTCATGAGAGAAGAAAATAGCAGGACGAATAAGAGGGACGACAGGAATATATGTGCCCTAATCACACACAACTCCAAGAGCCCTGTCCCAATGAGTGTGCCAAATTTCACCTGTAGATGGTGAATTAGTGGGTGGGTCTCAGGGAATGCAAAATGCACTTCTCTTGGATTAGATAGCTCTAGGAAATTTAATCTACAGACCTGAACACTTACACGCAACCAAATAAAAAATCAAATATCACTGCACATTCACACTTGAATCAAACTAGAAGACTCAGACAACAGCATACAATAGACACACAAGCTTAGAGAACATAGTGCATTCCTCTCAACCAGTGGCACATATACATCACTTCGAAGGACTAGTGTGCATATACAATCTTCTTTGCTAACCACAAGCCTTAACATTACCCTCTATGCCAGCACCTACTTGCAGAGATTCCCTTGCCAGACTAAGAGAAGTCTGGCACAGAACAGCTTAAGGGGATGGATGGGAACAAATGCTCAACAATACAAGCATGGGGATATGAAAATCTTTGTATCTCTAACTATATCTAACTTAGATTGACACTTCCCTTTTTGTAGCCTTTGGGTTGATCAGAGCCTAGAGGTGGCCTAGATATTTGGGCAAAGGGCAGCCACCTAAGTCAGCAAGTATGTGCTGGAGTGAGGAGTGGTGACTTCGGCAGTTGCACTGGTAGTGCTAGTGGTGGACCTGGCAGTTGCCCATGCCAGAGTGTGCCTAAGCAAGTAACTGTCTATGGAAGGTGGTGCACGCCTTGAGGTTTTGGTCCGGGGCAATTCTGCAGGAGGTGGCTTTGCCCAGTATTCACCTTGCAAGTTCAAGTACATTTGCCCTTTGCTGCAGATGTAGCTCGCCTTGAACTGGCTCACCCAATGTAGTTCTCCCATCCTGCAGATAATAATAGTTGCCCAATATGAGTCGCCCAAGATTAATTCACCTGTCTTGCACTGGAGAGTTGTTGCCTAAGTGTAGTCGTCCAACATGCTCAAGTCGCCTCAAGTCCTTAGCATAGTCACCCAGGGACATGTGCAGAGTCCATCCCACCCAAGTACCAGAGTCCACTGAGTCCATTCTACAGTCCTGTCTTGACACATTTTCTTTCTCTTCCTCAACAAACAGAAGAGGCTATGTGTGATTCAAGTGAAGAGGCATGCTGTACATAGGGGAAGCTAATAGCCTGCTTAATGTTATCTTTAACCTGCTGTATGGGAATTGGCTTCAGCGGGGTGATGGCAGCAGGAAGAAAATATGGTTGTATATTGCCAGACTGTAGATGATCATGAAAATGGGGGCAGAATAAGTTGCAACATACTGCTGCCATTCAGGAGTTATGAATGACACAATTCAACTATTTACAGTCAGACTTTATACCTGGTTCTCCTACATCTAACAAATCTAAGATTTGAGTCAAACACAAGTTTATCTTATTTTGCTGATTGTTTCTATTTAATATAATTGATACCTATTGTGTGAGACTCCCAAACTCTTATTCAGAACGAATGATAATCCATCACACTTATTTCCTCTGCTCGACCATTTTGCCCCATCATTTTGTCTCTCTTCTGTTCCCACCTTTTGCTCTCTGCTTTGTATAGAGTAGTATCCTCATGTTTATTGCCTGTGAACTTCCCTAGAAAAAAACTGGTGGCTTGTACTGAGAATTTCACTCTTGATGAGGTGAAGCTTTAAAGAAAGTTTCCTTTTTAAAGCTTCCATGTGCATTAATTTTTGACTGTGGAGGTGTCATATTCACATGCAAGTTTTCCATTGTAGGCTTCAATACAAAGAATGATTGAAGATGGGAAACTCTAGAGAGGGAGATTATATGTGCATGCTGTAAGTTTATGGTAAAGGCTCTAAATATTTGATGTATAAGACATACTAGGACACGATAAGAGGTCTAAGAGATGCTTTACAAGAATCAATGACCTATAGGACAGGCATAGATGCTTGTGTATTCCTTAAGAGAAAACGCCCTGCAGAGGACATATCTCAATACAAGGATATGTAACGAGTCACAATGTACAGAAAATGGATGGATAGTGGTCCCCTATAGATGTTGGGTATAATAGAAGTCAAGAGAACACAATTTAAGTGATTAAATCAATATAGTGCTGAATGTCTTCACATGATTGATTTCTGTGACATGATAACGAGTTTACATGTATTTGTTGATCAGATGTCTTCTCTCAAGCTTCTGTTTTGTCTATTTCGTATTGCTTTATTTTTTCAAATTATCCTTAAGATTCTTTGTATTACATAATGTTTAAGTTATGGACCACAGTCTCATGATCTGCTTACTAAATGATAGACAACTCTCTTGTGTCTTTTAAGGTGCATGGTATAAGGGAATCAGAAAATTCTAGATGATAATAAATGACTTTATTCCCTTATCCTTTGTTCTTAACTGATATTTTTGTACCCCCTAATATCTTTTTTCTTTCATGAGTTTTTATCCCCCCCGCTGTATTTCTCAAGGTCTTTGACCTCGTTTCTGCATCATTGTATGACTAGAGAGTCTCTTGTCTATCCACACTCCTACCCAACATGCACTACAGTATCCAGTTTCAGTATTTTAGTTTCCTTTTTGTATTTATCAGCATACAGGCATGGTATCAAATTCATCATAGGTCATCCTGGCCTTCAACAGATGTTAATATATAACATTTTATTTCATCTCTCTCTCTCTCTCTCTCTCTCTCTCTCTCTCTCTCTCTCTCTCTCTCTCTCTCTCTCTCTCTCTCTCTCTCTCTCTCTCTCTCTCTCTCTCTCTCTCTCTCTCTCTCTCTCTCTCTCCCCATATCATCAGTACTTAGGATATGCATATTCACCCCCCCCCCCCCCCCCCAATGGGTCTCCCCTGTATTAGGTGGCCATTATCTGCAGTGGCAGAGCCATGCTTCCCCACACACCACCACATTATCCCCACTACTCCCTCATCACCCTGTACACTATCCTTTGGTTCCAGCCTTCGTCAGCCTACACAGTTTTGTGTCGTGAGTATCTTTCCTTTTTATTTCTACACAGCGGTTACTACAGTTGAACATGATTTTGTCTCATAGGCCAAGCTTGGCCTTCGGAAGACGTTA
The DNA here is from genome assembly GCA_020310875.1 of Ceratopteris richardii. NCBI lineage: Eukaryota > Viridiplantae > Streptophyta > Polypodiopsida > Polypodiales > Pteridaceae > Ceratopteris > Ceratopteris richardii. The sequence goes on along the minus strand of CM035419.1, from coordinate 51,710,744 downwards.
AACTATCTCTCTCTCTCTCTCTCTTTCTCTCTCTCTCTCTCTCTCTCTCTCTCTCTCTCTCTCTCTCTCTCTCTCTCTCTCTCTCTCTCTCTCTCTCTCTCTCTCTTTCTCTCTCTCTCTCTCTCTCTCTCTCTCTCTCTCTCTCTCTCTCTCTCTCTCTCTCTCTCTCTCTCTCTCTCTCTCTCTCTCTCTCTCTCTCTCTCTCTCTCTCTCTCTCTCTCTCTCTCTCTCTCTCTCTCTCTCTCTCTCTCTCTCTCTCTCTCTCTCTCTCTCTCTCACACACACACACACACCCCCACACTCATCTATCCACACACCCACAGATAGAATTGATCGTCTCTTATAATTCCATAGGAGTGTGTACTCCATAAGTTGTATCACATATTACATGTATGACTTTATCTTTCCTTTCAATAATCTATTAGTAGACTGTTCATGTGTGCACCGTTTGGGGTAAAACTCTTTATCTCTAAATTTTAAAATAATGCCCAATGTTCTTGTAGTGCATCTCTACTTTTATAGGTGGCGATATCAAATATGCCATGCATTTTTTTTTATCAACAACGTTTCCATATCAGATTTGCCACTATGTTTCACCCTTTATAGAGCTGCATATTGAATCGATTGAGTCATATGACATTGGGGGCTATGCTGTGCTCTTTGATTTTTTCTCTTTTCTTTTATGGGAGGGATAGAGTTGCAATAAGGGGGGAGCAACCTTGAGAATATTAAGAATGCATTTTCTTGTTTACTTGTCGTTTCATATGATATTTTCCATATAGTTTAGATTATCCCATGAATAACTTTCTTTTATGGATATTGCATAGGTTTGTACTTCAAACGTGGATGTGTCCAAAGATTTTGATTTTGAAGCTATGAATGAACATTTCAACAAGAAAGAAATATGGGATCATTTAAGGCTCAATGAGCATCATGGAACTTGCATTGACGGGCAAAAGGAAGGCTCATCCCAAACAACTTCGGATGCTAATACAACCTCCTGTAGTCTTCTGAAAAAGGTTAGATTGCAAAAAAAGTTCCTTTTTATTAAAAATCTTAATGAGACAATGAATGTGGGTCAATATGATAAAAGGTTTGTATCCATTTGAGGAGGTGATTACGTGTAAATGTTTCTTGGTTTTTATGTGTGTGGATAAGTTTTTATTACTCTCCTTCCCATCCATTCAAAATACTTATTGAATGACTGAGTTCCACATGTTTATGGAGAATGCATGTGCATATAGACATGTTAATGTGTTCTCAATGATGTTGGTTTCATCTCAAGTTTCAATCTATACATTATGCTTTTAACTTCATTAACTTTTTCTTATTTTGGAGGATCAATTGTGTGCACATTAGATACTTTTACCCAGATTGAATTATACATTTTGTTTCTTATGATGATTCTTGAATTAAAGGAACTAACAATCCACTAAATGTATCAAGAAGCAATTGAAGCTAAGTAAAATTCTTTAATGTTCGTTGGTATCATTCCTATGATACCATAAGTTTTTGATGGAAAAAAGAGGATAGAGGAAGAATTAAGAAGAATGGGATAGGAGTGGGAGTGCACAACCATGTTCTTACATCGCACTCAAGGATATAAGGGGTTTTGCATTTCTACTGAAACTTTCTTTGTGCTTAAGGGATATGCCATTCCACACTAAATTGTGCACAACTATGAAGAGGACAAGTCAATCAAGCACTTTAGCATGCCTTGTTATGTTGAAATCCATCGATTCTGCCTCTTCTCCTCTATTTCACTACTCTTTCGTACTCCCTACTTCTTTGGGGTCTTTATAAATTTTATTCCTTCAAAGTGTGCTTAACATTCTCTCTTTTTCATAGATGAGTACTGGTTGTCTTAAGCCATTGTGGACCTTGACATTAGGACGTGGGAGACCTTACATAATTCTATCACATTTGATATTCAAGAGGAATCCTACAACCCAAGAACAAAGGATAAATTATACATAACAAAATCCCTTCATTGGCAAGAACATGAATTCGTCATCAGATTGGCTAATGGAAATCTAGTTTTTTAATTATTGTGAATCACTTAACCAAAAAAAAAAAAACTTAATTCTATCACAACAATGGTGTGAGAGGAATGCATGAGGCCATACGAGGAAACAAGTATATCTTTTGCAACAAACATAAAATATAGCCTATACATTGTGGGTACTCTAGACAACTTGAAGCTTCACTATATTTTGGAATTTCTTGAAAATCTCATAAGATTATGGAGAGTAAAACTTGGGTTTCGATGAATTCCCAAGAATTTTATTTAGTAAATTTATGGGTAGATATTTTTTCCATTATGATTGACAAGATTCATATTAGATCACATCATAAAATTCCATGTTACATTAAAGGAAATCATCAAAAGCTGTGTTATCTCATGTTCTTGGGGGTAACTTTACCTAGGACATTGGAAAAGGTCTTGTTCAAACTTTCAAAAGCATACATCAGCCATTTGGCTGCGTGGGATGTATTTTTAGAAAATTGACACTTGGCAAATGTGTTTGGACATGGACACATGACAGACGGGTGCATGCAGTAGCTGTTGTTTCCTCTCTCCTTCCTCTCAGTCTGGAGTTTCTCACGTTGTAATGTTGTAAGCTTGTGTAACCCTGCTTTGTGAGAGACAGGGGGTCCCACGAGTACTATGCCCATTCACTTGTACAGTTTCACTTTCAAAGTTAAAGCTCGGGGGAGTAGGCTTTGGCTGAACCTCCATTTAAAAAAAAAAAAAGGTATGTTTTGTTGAGGTAAAGTCTTTTCTAGGCTCCACCTAATTCTCTTAGTAACATTAGGACTTTAATTTCTAGTGTTAGGGTTGAGATGTGGTGCTGAGCGGTAGAGAACACGCGTGAGTGCCTCAAAAGTGGAGGTGCAGGGAAGAAAAGGAGGTGGCGTTGAGAGAGAGAGAGAGAGAGAGAGAGAGAGCTTTGGGGGTGGCTCCTCTAAAAGTGAGAGAGCCAAAAGTGTTATTAAGTTATGTTATATAGAACCCTTTTTAGGGTTGGCCAAGTTCACATTAACTTGGGCCAAAAATAAAGAATAAGTGACTTAGCCTTTATAAATAAACCTATACACATGTATACACTATAACGGGGTCATTTAGGGCTTTACCCCAATAACCTCCCACTTAAAGGCATAAATGACGCCTTTAAACTAAGTGACTCCCACCATCTCTATACATAACTGATGTTGTGCTTTGGGTAAGCACTTAGTGAGAACATCTGCAGGGTTATGTGATGTATGGAGCTTAACCAATGTGATAAGACCATCCTCAAGCACCTCTCGAATGAAGTGATATCGCACATCAATATGTTTTGTGCGTGCATGAAACATGGCATTCTTTGCCAAACATATGGCACTCTAGCTATCACAACCAATAATAGGTGCTCTGTCAGGCAAACCAAACTCTTTGCAAAGACGTGCTAACCATATTGCTTCCTTGGAAGCCTCAGTGGTTGAAATATATTCAGCCTCAGTAGTAGACAAAGCAACAATCTTTTGCAGTCTGCTCCACCGTGATACAACACCACATGCAAGCATGAAAATATAGCCACATGTGGATTTCCGTGTATCCACATCATTTGCCATGTCGGAATCACATAATCCCTTCAGCTCTAATGGGTCCTTTCCATAATTGAGGCATTTGTTTTTAGTTCTTTTCAAATATCTCAAGATAGATTTGACTGCCTCCCAATGAGCTCTACGAGGATTAGCCATGAATCTGCTCATAACTCCCACTGCATGAGCAACCATAGCATACATAAGTGTCTAAATGAGTAGCAACCATAGCATACATAAGTGAATCACAAGCTGATGCATATCGAACACTCTTCATGTAATTGGTTGCATCATCATCTTTGGAACAGTCATCTTTGGAAAGCTTAACATGTGGCTGCAATGGCACTCCAAGAGGCTTAGCATCAGCCACATTAAATCTGTCTAGCACTTTTTCAATGTACTTTTCTTGGGATAAATGCAAAGTATGCTGCTGCCTATTTTTATTCGCATACCAAGAATATGCTCAGCTTCCCCAAGGTCTTTCATTGAGAATGCAGAGTTCGGCTGCTGTTTTAGAGCATTCGGTGTGCTCTTTTTCTTCCCAGCCAGCAGCATATCATCTATATACAGTACAAGAATAATTGGGCTGCCATCTTCATCCTTTTTGGTGTACAAACAGTGATCTGCATGGCTTCTTTTAAAGCCATGTTTGAACATAAATGCATCAAACTTCTTATACCATTGTCTGTGGACCTGTTTCAGCCCATACAAGCTTTTTTTCAGCTTGCATACCAGATACTCTTTTCCAGGAATTGCATATCCTTCTGGCTGTCTCATGTACAGCTCTTCATCTAAATCACCATGTAAAAAGGCTGTCTTAACATCCATTTGGAATAGTTCTAAATCCAAGGCAGCTATGAGAGCAAACAACACACGTAATGTGGTCATTTTAACCAGAGAGAACACTTCTTGAAAATCAATGCCCTCTTTTTGGGCATATCCATTAGCAACCAGCCTTGCCTTATACTTGGGTTTGCCATCAACAGTTTTGATTTTGTACACCCATTTGTTGGGAATGGCCTTCCTTCCTTTGGGTAACTCAACCAAATCCCAAGTATCGTTTGCATGCAAGGCCTTTATCTCTTCCTGCATGGCTAACTCCCACTTCTTCTTGTGCTCGCAAAACTTTGCCTCTTTATAAGTAAAAGGCTCACCCTCATCTGATAACATAATATAACATAATATAACATAATATAATGTATAGAGGGATCATATCTATTCAATGGCCTCTTAGGACGTGTAGATCTTCTTACTCAATGATCTACATTATTAGGCAATGGATCTACATCAAGAGGTACATCAACTTCTTCATTGTTAATGGGCTGCTGTGCATCATTTCCAGCCCTGTTTTCAGTATGAATAGGTGGCTGCATATGCCCTTCAGGAGCCTCTTCTTGCTGTCCAACATCATGCCGAAATGTGACCTTTTATGGTCATGTTTCGAGACAACGTTATTTTGTAGCAGCCTTGCCTCATTAAAAACATCCCGGCTGCATATGACCCTCTTGAGTTGAGGTAACCATATCCTATAACCCATTTCACCTTCTTCACCATAACCCATGAAGAGGCCTTTAATGGATTTAGCATCAAGCTTACTCCTCAACTCAGGTCTTATGTGTACAAAAGCTTCATCATATGAAGCAGGTTTACCAGACCAAACCTCTTCAGGGATCACACCTTTCAAGGACGTGTGAGGGGATCGATTGCATATATGTACTGCAGTTTTAAAAGCCTCTCCCCAAAAACCATGAAGGAGACTAGATGTGGACAGCATGCATCTCACCCTCTCACAAAGAGTCTGGTTATACCTTTCAGCCACACCATTAGAAGAGGGGTTGTACGGAACAGTAAGCTCTCTCTTTGTGCCCAAATTTTCACCAAAATTTTTGAATTCAGCACTTGTGAACTCACTCCCATTATCCATACGTAAGCATGGAAGATGATCACTACTTCATTCATCCTTTTATAAATTATGTATGGGCTCATCTCTGGGCTACTTACGGCATCAATGTTGTTGCTTGTATGAGTGCTGATGGTTGTAAGAGGGTGCATACTCTTGTAGAAGAGTGTGGCCTATGTGCTTGCTCTAGTCTGTGTAGTGAGTGTCACCATTCTGTTGCTGCATCATGATCATGTTCAAATCTTCTGATTTTGTGGCATTTCAAAGAATCTTCATGGACTTTTTAAAACAGCCAATTATAGCTTTCAACCTTTCATATTTTGGGAATTCTCGACAATGCAGCAGTAAATATGTTTGATAAAGGTGCAAACGCCAACACTCATGTATCTAGGCGTTTATGTATTCAGCATGCCAAATGAAGAGGAGAATTAATCTTGACTCTTGGCACTATTAAGTTTTCCATTCTGTTCTGAGTTCTCAAGGTTTTAATGGAGACATCATGACCCAGGCATCATGATTGCTTTGAGCCATTGCAATACCCATTTCGCAAGTCAACATCTACGAGGAACAAAGGTCTTAGAAACTTTCAATATGATTCCTCTTGTGCTAGCCAAAGGGATGACTATTATTGTACTTGTTGATTGACTTTATACCATTTAAAGTAATCTCCTCTACCATATAAGTTATGTGGCATCAATTAAAAAAGCTCTCTTTTTGTTCCTTCCATTTTCAGGCTTGTTTTATAGATGATTTTTTTGATATGCTTCAATCTGATGTTGATAACGGCAAAGAGAAGATGTCGAAGAAATCAAACCTGGAAAAACAGCATCAGATAGATTCCGAGGTATGTACAAGGCAACAGACCCCTCCTGCCTGAGCTTCTTTGGTCCTTAATCTTTTGTATGTCATCTTCAAAACACACCACGTCTCACTGTGGTTTCATGCATTTTTATTGCCAATTCTTGACACATTATGTGAGGAACCGAAGCTTCCTGAGGGCAGAGCACTGGCAGCATGAAAGTCAGACTGAATGCCTAGTTCTAACCCACTCAGGTGAAAGGAAATAGACCTGACTGCACTTTTGCTGCAAGAAATTCATCCCAAACCTCCGAAAGGAGGGTCATTCCATTGAATTATTTTTTTCTTTTGAATTATTACTATTATTATTATCTTTTAACTGTTCTTTTATGTGGCAATTAAGTGCATGGAACGGCATGTGCTATGCTTTTATGTGGCAACTAAGTGCATGGAAATGGCCTGTGTTTTCCACGAGAGTTCCAAAATCATGTGGAGACTAAAGCCTTCACTTCATGAAGCACGTTGAAACCATTTTGGTCCAACAAATTAAGTTGCAGTACATAGTAAACTCACTTTTATTTTCCTTCCTCTTTTTTAACCAGACGTTTGGAGTGTTATCACCTTTGAACAAGAGACGAAGCAGGTTTTGTAAAAAAGCTTTCTCCAGTGATCAGCATGTCTCCATAAGCACTAAATAGTCCATGAAGATGGTGGCCTTGCCCCAAATCTGTGGCTTAGTGATGGTGTAAATGGCATCCTTCATTCAAGGAGGTAGTTCCTTTCCTTATTATGATCTTAAAATGCAGATTTTTCACTTCACCAATATACATAGTAAGTAGCATCAAATTGTGTCAGCAGGTTTGATGATAACTCAGGTACAGAGAGGCTGGACTGATTTTTTAAGATGCACACTCTAGCTCGTCGCGTCTACCTATGCTGAACATTGTACACTGTTCATGTAGCTCTCATAGATTTTTTAGCCACTTAGTTCTCACTGAATAGTCACTATGATTTTCTTTTTGTATGTAATATCCAAGAGTGGGACCAAACCCAAATTGATCTCACATCTGCAATATAAAATAGAAAAGAGCTAGGTACTATGAGCAGCAGATTTCCAGTAAACTTCCTTTTTCTCTCTTCCTCATTTTCACAAGTCATGAATGACAATATGCGATATATGTAACTATTTCATGACATGCATGATGCAAAATATATGTATATAATATATTTCATGGACAATAAGCAGATCCATGCCAAGGCCTTCTCTAATGTATGCCAAGTGTGTGCAACTCAAGTCACGCGTTGTAAAACTGATAATGTCATGATCCAATGTAATATATACCACTGCCATAACTAATAATGTGGCATTACATACGGAATTGTCTATATATGTGATTTTCATTTGAGGAGAGCCTTGGATTATTTGTCATGCACTATTTCAAGCATACCTCTGATCCAAGTAAGGCAGGACCCTTCTTTTTTCTTTTAACTTTTGTAGTGGAAGAGAATGATTAAAACCGAGTCTTGTAACCAAGTTACTAAAGACAGTAAGTTTAGTGGCCCCCTCAAAATGTAACATGAAGATACAAAAACAAATGGTATTAAGACCATACTAAGCATGAATATGTAATAGTAGAATATGCAAACATCCTAGGAGTTCAAACATTAGTTAATGCAAACATTTAGTGTATGCAAGCAAGTAGCATATGGATTTGGAATTAGGAAATTGACCCAGATCCGAGGCATGTCCTCACTGTCCTACTCACATGTTCAAAAATTAATTGCATTGAGTACTATCATTGCAGCTAAGATATTAACATGTTGGCATGTAATCATCGATCTCGTTATCTCTTAAGTGACTCCACTAGGACAGTGGGAATGTGCTGCTCCTGAAATCCCCGAGTCAAAAAGTCAAAGGCACAATGAGAATCTGGTACTGTAAAATCAATTGGTACTCACCAAGAATGAATCGTTGACTGCATCTATTCTTCCCCTTGTAGATAGAGTCAACGGTGTCCCAAAAATCATGGCAATTAGGCTCCATGAATCACACACGTGTACACACACACACACACACACACACACGCATAGACACACACACATGTTTCTGTACCTGTATTAACGTCTTCACATGGAAACACATAAATACAACTCATATTTGTTCCATAATGCAAAACATGGCCAGACCATATGCGTCAAAAGTATGGAACTTGACAATTTTCTCTATGCATGGCCATAAAAACTCAACAACATGCGATAAATGATAAATGAAACCTGAAAAGAAAAGCTTCATAAAATCTGAATTTGAATTTTCATGTTGGTGTCAGCTCATCAAACATCAATACAAAACTGATAGGATAATATTCTTGGATACTTTCTTGAAAGATTCATATTAAACTAGGAGCGTGAAGGTAAGGGGAATTGAACTACAACCACTACATTGGATGCTCTATCATATCCGTTAATATAATCAACAATAAAAGAAAGTATCATGTGTAGGAACATTTACCAACACCAAGGAAGACTCCAAAGCATTGTGAAAGAGACGTTGCAAAAAGAATTAGGGTAGAACGTATTTTCATTTAAATGTTTGTGTGAGAACTTAGCTTCCACGTTTGAGAGAATGACCTCCAACCTACCATTATATAGATTTGGGAACCAACCTTGACCTCTGGAGTAACTAGAGTCCACATATGCATGTGCAATCTCCACCATTGCTTTTACACCTTTTGACTCGAGTCCACTAGTGGTAGTTGTACTCTCCACTTAAGTCCTATAGAACTCAAGTTAATTCATGTTAACTTGAGTGAATGTTTTAGAGAGTCTTTAGGAAAAATGTTCTCTCCAAGGCATTCCTAGGGATTGAACTCAAGACTTCCTTCCCATCCTTGAGACTTCAACCACTATGGTAAGTTCTTGATAATACTCTAGATGTACCTAATGTTATCATTATTTTGAACCTAGTCAAGCTACTTTGTAACATCTCCCCCCCTCCCCCTTGAAGGGCATTTTTGTCCTCGAAAATATGCTTCAAGGTATAAGTATATAATAGTTTTCCCCCTAAGCCCATGGTCCAATTTGAGAAATATGGTTGTCTTCTTTTTTGTTTGCCTCTTTAAATAGAAGGGGATTCTATTTCCGACTCGATCTAAAAAGAGGGGAATCCTTGCCCAAGTCATTCAAAACACCATCTAGCTTTGCATTTGATAAGTTCATCCTAGTGCAAAATATGGAAAGAATGACACTACCCAAGTCATTGTTTTGCTATATGTAGACTAGGCATCCATAGCTTAGCATATCAAATAGGTGGAATATGAATATCTCGAGCCAAACTGCTAACATTGTCCATTTTTATGCACCAATTGTGCATGGATCTAGCAAAATGGGTAGATCCTGTCTATTCAAGACTTTTGAAAACTCTCTTAAAATTCACTTGAACTTTCTTTGGATAAGTGAAGTTTGAGTTTAACCAAAACATCTAACTTAGATGTTGCTACTATGGTTCACTTTTAACCAATATTCACTAACTTCTTACCTGACTATAGGACTATTGTTTCCAATCCAGGCTTTAAGATCTTGGTAAAACATTAGAAAGAATTATTCCTTTATTTTTGTGAATCTAACTTCATTTGGACCAAAGCAAATCCTAAATGAATTTCACAATTGTCCAAGGTAGGATATTCAAAGTCTTGAACTTGATCTTTGAACTTCATTGAGTTTGGGTATCTGTCACTTAAAATATGGCATCCCATACCACCATACCCACTTTGATGTTGACTCAAAACTTAATGTTCTAGACCATCAAGCTCACATTCACACCATCCTAAAATGAATCTTGCTTAAACTCAACCTTTCTTCAAATTCAAAACCTTATACTAGGAATTGAATAATGTATCAATTTTTAATAACTTTGACTCCATGTGCAACTTAATAACTTGCTCCAAGGTTTGAATATTTTCTTTTTATGCTTTGACTTAAAGCATATAAGACGGATCATCCTTTATAGAGTTATGATAAGTAAACTTAGATGGATGAGTCAACTTAGACTTAGAATCTTTGAAGATTGGATATGTTTTATATAGAACATCCTTTTGTGATGTTTAATTCAATTACCTATTCCAATTGGTTAATCTTGAACTTTATTGAAATGAGTCAGATACTCTATTTGATGTTGGATTTTGAGGTCTACAAAAGCACACGAATAACAAAAGGAAGAAGAAGAAGAAGTTTGGAGAAAAACACAATATTTAAGGTATTATCAAGTGGTTAGGGTTATAGGTGTATGTACAAGCTCAGGAGAAAAATCCTATTAAAGAGGGAAAAAAATTCCTCGGTGGTCCTAAGTGTGTTCACACACTACTATCAAAATATATTAGCGAATTCCCCCTTGGGAGTGATTCAGAGAACAAGTTGTCACTCATGTATAATGAAGTGTTAAGAAATGTGGAAAGACATCAATCCATGAAAAGAAGTAAGCTTCAAACTTCTTCATAAGTCGAGCCTTTGTGAAAAGATATGCAACATTATCCTCATTGGGCACATAAACCAAACTGATCTGTCCAGTAAAGAGTCCAGTAAAGAGTTTCATCGTAACATAATGATAGTGCACCTCAATGTGCTTTGTACAAGCATGGAACACAAGGTTGCCAGCAATTGCCAATATGCTCTAATTGTCAATACAGATGTTAATGGATAATGAATGTCCAACACCCAAATCAACCAATAGAAGTTTGACCCATAGGTAACTCCACGTATTTCCAATCAATCAATTCTAGGATGCTCTTAAAATCGCCTTCACAACTATTTTTACCCCAAGTAACTCCACAGAATGCACTCTTGATCAATTGGAAAATCTTAAAATACAAAAGGAATAGGCATTCTCTGAATTGATGAAAAGGGTGAAGCCTTTAGTTTCTCATCTTCCTCACAATCTTGGGGATTTTCTAGTCAAGAAGTGGGTAGAGAAGGCACTACCAAAAACTTCTCAGCAAAATCTTAGAGAATTACTACAAGCTAATGCATCATTGGAAGAATTTATAGTTGTAACCTCAAGGATTGAAGCAGCAAGAGTCCAATTCAAAGAACATGAAAGTACGGATGAATTCACATCTAATCCTCTCACACAACTAAGAAGAGAGTTAGAAGCCTTGAAGTTACAAAAAGCCTTGCAAGAGGAAAAGGATGCTTAGCAAGGAAGGGATGAAGCTCTAGCTCTCTTGCGACAAGGATTGGAGGAGCTTAAAGCACAAAAAGAGGTAAAAACATCTATTTGGTGCACAATATGCAAAAAATCGAGATACTCTTCTCAAGATTGTCCGGAGAGGTTTGTGTGTCAATTTTGTGGAAAGATAGGTCATGAAAGGGGTTGCTATTTTCCAAAAGGTATGCAAGTGAATTGGGCATAACCAAGTGTACTTGTAAATCAGCCCCTATTGCCAAATCCAAGATTTCAAGTGGAAAGCATGTATACCACTACTCAGGTAAACTCTCCTAATGAAAGGAAACCTTCATTTAGAAGACTAGCTTGTCCTGTAATGTGCTATAGATGTGGAGAATATGGGCACTTTCAAGGAAAATGCTCCCTCCTAGAAGGGTCTCCACCTTCTAGGTATTTCCCTGATACAATGGATCATTATTCGAAGGATTGTCCAAAGCAAAAGGCTTATACAAGTGGTTGAGCTCCATCTTACCAAGTCAATGTTATATATGTCAATAAGAGGAAGCAACAAGCAATTCGTTCAAGAAAGAAGAGAGTGATAATCAAAACTATCTAGGTACTTCATGACCTTCTACTGTACACTTTTCACATTTGTGCTAGCTTATCTCAAACAAATGACCCTGGAAAAATTAGATGATTTTCCCTAGCTAATGAAATGTTCAAGTTAATATAAGTGATCCGTTTTTGAAAAATAATCAAGTGAATGAAGTCAACTGGAAAACTGGGCAAGTGAATAAAAAAGTTGACCAATTCTTTAAAAATGGTCCATTTAGTGAAGATGAAAAGTATCTAAAAAATGGACTACTTTCTGAAGTCGACTTATTTGCCTTAATTAGCCCAATTCAAGAAAATGGATGACTTTTTGAAGTTGATGCATTTCCCTAATTTAACCCAATTCATGCCACTGGCTAACTTCATGGAAGTGTTTCCCTGCACAATCATGGTCTAGAAAAGGAAACCCCAAGCTATGCTCCAGATTTTAAGCATGTTTCACAATAGAGAGAAGAAGAAAATCAAGAACTCAATGCCAACCCATCTTTTAGCCCAAGTCCAGAAGCTAAATTGGTCCCATTGCAATAAATGGATCAAGAACTAGGAGTGCAAACTAGAGCTCAGAGAAAGAAAGCAGAGGCAAGGATCTCGTATAAAGAGACGATGAAGGAGCTACATTCAACTAATGAACCTCCTCTACCTCTGCGGATACCATCCATCATCGAAACAGAGGATATAATAAAGAACACCTTCCAGCAGGTATCATTGTATGATCTATTAAGATTAGATGAAAGATTTAGAAGTGAAGCCATAGGGATCATAGAAACATTATCTCCTCCAATAATGCTTGCAATAAATGGTGGGCACACTCCAATGAATTTGATGAAAGCTTCAATTCAAGATAACTTCATAAAGGTATCAACCAACTCTCTAACTAGCTTCACGAGTCCGTGTCTATTGATCACTATATATGGATGAACTATAAATGGAGTAATAACCGATCGAGGTTCAGGCATAAATCTCATGCCAGATTTTATCCTTAAATTACTAAGACTCCAACTTTCACGTGAAGAAAAGATCACAATAACCTTGTCTGGCCAAAGTCGAGTTAAACCTCTTGGTATTGTAGAAAAGGTATCTGTAGAGATGAATGGTCTGATATTCTCTTTAGATTTTGTGGTGCTAAAATCTACCATAGGCCAATGGAGGTTGTCCTCTACTCATAAGGAGGCCATGGCTAAGGCACATCCAAGCCATGCACGATTGGGGAATGATACCATTCTGGTTAACCTATTAGAGCAAGTACAAAAACAAGTACATTTAGATCAAAGATGATCTCATAGAGGTAATGTTCATTCTTCCACTATTCTTGAAGAACAACACATTCTTGTTGTGGAAGCATGTAATGAGATTGAAATAAAGAATGAGCGAGAACTTTTGGAATGGATGGAAGCTAGACATTCATCCTATCCATATTATGGTGTATTTATTTATGAAGAGGAGTATTAACAAGTAGAAACTCTTGGGCTTGGAGAATCGATCATGGATTTTAGGAGGGGAAAGAAATGAGTTTCGAAACATTTAGCCCAACTTGGAAAAGGAAAAGAAAAAAACACAATAGCAAACAAATTACCTACACCATCCAACATACAATGGACAAAAGAGCTTTTACCTTTATGGATGCAAGACAAGGAATCAAAGATGAACATAGAGGAATCTCCGGCCTATCCATAATGCATTTTGGAGGTCCAAAACGAAGAATCAACCATGGTATCTCAACCTGTAAGACAAGACAACCTTGGTAATGAGGAACATTCTCAACCAATTTTGCTAGCAACATGGCTTCGGGGATCACCCATCATTACTACATCAGGTAACCACTTTTATGGTTTCATGGATGGATTTAGCAGACACAACCAAGTGTTCATTCATCCAAAGGATTGAGCAAAAATTGCATTTGTAACACCTTAGGGTACGTATGTATATACAAAGATGGCTTTTGGATTATGCAATGCTCCTGCTTCTTTCAATCGAGTGGTCTACTCAATCTTTTGATCATTGTTGTCCAAGTTCTTGAGAATCTTTATGGATGACTTCTCCACCTTTTCAGGCAGTGGATGTTCTACTCCCTGAAAAAATCACTGATCATCTTTGTCAATTAGAACGGGTTTTTCGTGCTTGCAGGGAAGCCAAACTAAAGCTCAACCCAAATAAATGTCACTATTTGGTGATTTAAGGGACACTTCTAGGTCACATAATCTCATCAAAAGGTATGGCCCCCGATCTTAATAAAATCATAGCAATATTATATATGCCTAAACCAATCAATGCCAAGGAAATTCAAGGTTTCTTAGGACACATCGGCTATCACCACAAGTTCATAAAAATGTATGTTGAGATAACTAAGGCCCTCTCTAGGCTCATTAGCAAAATGGTACCTTTTCAATGGACTAAAGTAGAAGACAATGCATTTAATCTTCTAAAAACCAAACTCATTAGTGCACCTATTTTAGTAGTACCAGATTGGAATTATACTTTCCACGTACATGTGGATGCAAGCTCTACAACAGTAGGAGCCATGCTCACACAACCTAGCAAGGAACATAAACTTGATCAATCCATTTACTATGCTGAAAGAATTCTAACTAAGGCAGAACGCAACTATAGTACTACTGAAAGGGAGGAACTTGTTATTGCTTTTGCTCTCAAGAAGTTTCATCATTATTTATTGGGAATTCACTTCACCGTAATCATCGATCATCAAGCAATCAAATATTTGTTAAACAATCCAAACATCTATGGACGAGTGTGGAGGTGGCTACTCTTATTTTAAAAATTCAAATTCAAACTAGTTCAATGACCTAGGAAGCACCACATGATGGCATATCATCTCTCAAGGATTAACGGACAACTAGTACTGGATATGGCCATCGAAGACAAACTTCGAGATTAATCCTTATTCCAAGTAAGCACTTATCCTACTTAGTACCAAGACATCCATCATTTGTTCACCATGGGAACTTGCCCATCCGTTCGAAGTGTCAATGGACAAGAAGGCCAATGAAAGGGATAAGAAGGATCAAGAAGATAGAACAGTCATGCAAATTAGGCAAAGAATAGGCCCAATCAAATTTTCAAAAATTATTTTCAATCAAGTGATTTTGATCACTACACCAACATTGTAAATATCTTTTTCGATAGTTCAAACAACATTTTTTTCAAGCCAAGGAGTCCTTTAGCTACTAGAAGTACCTATGTATCAAATTTCGTACTCTTTTTAGCTCGTTTGAGCCTCCAAATAGGCGTAGGAACCTATTTTTTAAGTAGGCCGGCCACTAGATATGAACTAAGATAAAGCTAGTGAAAAACTATAAAAAGAGCTAAAGAACTCATTTTTGAGGTTGGATTCTTTGGAACAGAAATGACTAGAGTACTTTGTAAACTTGCTTTTGTTTAATCAAAGATTCCATTGTTCCTCTCTTTGTGTGCATGCTTGTGTGCTTCTCACTCACTCACTTGTGCCTCCACTTGCTCATGGTCTTCATACATCCCTCATGTCTCTATGGATTGACAATTATGAGGTGGATCTCCTCGCATTGATGCTTGACATTATGCTAGAGTGACACCAAATTTGGCACCGTTGCCGAGGAGAGAGCTTCAAAAACGAGTGTGTGATGGTAAGACATAGACTTGTGACATTGAAGTTGTAGGTAATTTTTTTACTTTTCATTTCTTTCTTACTTTCTTCATCACCATTATCATTCTCACCATCCCCTGCCTCCATCTCCTTCTTTGCGGAATTTTCATCCTTTTGGCAATATTTTCTTCCTGACCTCATTCCCCTCATTCCATTTGTGAGAGAGAGGGAGAGAGAGAGCTTTTGTGCATTCAGTTCTAAGCTGGATCACCATCTCTAGGAGCTTCCATAAGTACGATAGACCTTTATGCAAATTTGGAGACGACGAACTTTGTCTGTTGCGATAGACAGAGAAAGTTGGTATTTTTTTATTGCATGCTAGGCACAATAAAACACACCACTAAAGCATCCCAAATCACTAGAAACATCTTAAAAGTTTGCATTTTTTTCTATCATGATAGAGGATAGAGGATAGATGATAGATGATAGATGATAAATGAGGGACACTTGTCTATCATGATAGACACCTTTTTATTGCGACAAACCAAAATCCACGATGGAATGATGCCATGATAGACACTTGTCTTTCACGGTAGACATTGTCTATTGTGATAAGTGCATCTATCGTGATAGACACCAATTTATCATGATAGATGACCCCCATGATAGAGACCATCTATCACGATAGATCGAAATCCACGATCGATGATAGAGGATGGACATCATCTATCGTGATAGACACCCATCTATCGTGACAGACAAGACCCATTATAGACACTCATCTATCGCGATAGATAGGATCCACAATAAACATCTTCTCATGACAAACAGGACCCACTATAGACACCGTCTATCATGATAGACACCCATCTATTGTAATAGATAGAAGGCCACGACAGACGACAAATAACATCTATCGAGAGAGAAACCCATCTATCATGATGGACAGGTCTAGCATGATAGACAGCCATCCATGATAGAGACCGCCTATTGTGATAGATACCCATCTATCACGATAGATAGACAATTTTGGCTAATAAATTAAGGTTGTGATTTTTTAAAATTGGGGTCACATTTTGGCATTTTTTCAAGCTCTTTTACCTACATGATTGGAGGATGCTTAAAACAAGTACATAAATATCCTGAGAGGTTCTATTTGTCTGTCTAACCCCCAAGAGCCTGACTTGACATAATCTTTTCATCCAAAATCCATCTTTTGAGCTTTAGAGTTCATTGAAAGGCTCGTTTCGAATCCCATACGAGCTTAACTATTTTTCTCAAAAATAATGTGTTGATTTTTAGATAGAGTAATTTGAAGCTGACCTTCAAGTGGGGTTAGGAAGTCAAGGTAGCTCCAGAGATTTTTCAGCAATACAATGGGGAAAATGGGTCTTTGAAAAATATATGAATCAAAATTTTCTATCAAATAAATTAAAGATAAAGCTTGATCTAAACTTGGAACCTTTTATAGGTCCATTAAGAGCCAATCAAGGGTGTCCAAAGCAAGGTGGCAAGTGTATTGCAAGCTAGGGAACACATATCCTGGGCATTTAAGTGCAATCAAGGAAGAAGCATTTGAGGTTGGAAGCATTCTTAACCCCCTCAATCAATTCTTAGCTTACGTTAAGCACGACTAGTGGTATTAACTAATTAGGGTGACGATAAGCATGACATAAGTACAAGAAATCCTAATTAATTAGGTGTAAGCATAGCTAGAATATTATGTAAAAAACTCAGAGAAAAATAATATAAATTAATCGATAAAAAATTCAAGTGCAACAAAAACTTGAATACTCCTCGCTATGCAAATTAGTGGATAAGATTTGGGGTTAATTGATAAGGCTTATGAACCTTAGATCGGGTAGATATCTAGGTCGGGATAGACAAAGCACTAGATCTTTTGATACTAGTGTCAACCATATAGCTAGGTCGTGGGCTCAACAACTGAGTGATTATCCCTACATGCTCAGTTCAAAGATAAGTGACTCAGAGATGTCATATAGTATGGAGAGGCCAACAGCTTGTTCTGGTGTTGCTTACCTAGAAAAGTCAAAAGGGCCATATAAGAATCAAGTGGAGTATATTAGGATCAATTGATTAGGTGCTCTCATCGATGAGGATAGTCTGAAAAGGTTTGTTATCCAACTTAGGAATCCATATCAGCCAGTTGGACTAGAAAACCTAGTGGTCAAGTTTGAAGAAGGCTCATACATTGATAAAGAGAGAACCATGCATGTGGTCACAAATCTGCTATATAGGACTGATGAATTTGGAATTGTGATTCTAGAAATTGAGCTTGAAGACCTAGAACAAGGAACCCTAGGAGGAGAGCCTAGGACCCCTAGAGGCAAATCAGTCTTAATCAGAGTGATTATCCCATATTAGATCCCCCAAGATAATAAGAGCATAAAGTTATCCTTGAATAGAGAAATAGATGAGGCATTCTAGATATATAAACCTGACCAGTCTAACAAAGTTAGGCCAATCACTATATATAATTTAAAGGCCCTAATATACCAGGGAAGGTGGTCTACTTAGACAACACCTTAGAGAGAGTATTTGTGGTATCGGAGCATGGTAGGCATGCCTGCACTTGGAAGGTTGAAATTGTCTTTCCCCAACCAAGATCAAATATCTCTTTTGGCCACTAAGGAGCTGGAACATCCCAAGGTCATGGAACTTAGAGGGACAACAGTAAAGACAAACCTGAAGTAAGTTTTGCATTTGGAAGAGAAAGAACCAGACTAGAAGCGGGTAGAATGGATAATGAGAGGCATAGAGGCCCAAGACTTCAAAGAGACATGGATGAGTTTCCCCTGCCAAGGCCCAGAGAACATCCTAGGATCTTGAGGCCTACACACTTGGTTAAGTCCATGAAGAACTGCTTCAATGGAACAGGAGATCCATATGACCACATAATAGAGTTTGGGCAAGTTTTGAGAGCTAAACAAGTTGAAGACTTGTTCACTCAATACTATGCTTTTGGCCTAACTCTCAAGAACACTGCTTTCACTTGGTTTCAACCACTTCACTAGAGGCAATTCAAAAATGTTAACCAACTATTTGGAAGCCTTCATCACTGAATTTTTTAAGAGTGGCATCAGGCGCAACACCTCATCTCTAATACATAGCATCAAACAAACACCTCAAGAAACAGTTCAACTTGCAGGAAGATGGTTTAGATAGTCCTTAGAGAGATGCCCTATTCGAGAGTTACCCACATCATCCAAAAAAGTGGATTTATTCCTAGATGGTTTGTTAAGTATCAAATTGAGATATTATGTGTACTTGAAGGAATGCAGATCCATAAAAAAGTGTGTATGCATATGCATATACATTGATGATAATTTGGGTGACAAATTAGAGTTTTCCTATATATGATGCTCATAATGACTATCTCTAATAGCATCGAAGCCTAGAGATGCTTGTAGCAACAATGGAAAACTAGTTGGGACACTCTAGCATTGCATAAGTGATGCACTAGGAATTGAGGAAAAAAATGATTTCTCCTTGCACATTTGTGTTGGGATAAAGTGAAAGAGAGGGAAAAAGTGTGAAGAACCAAGAGAGCAAAGGTACGCACACATGTGCATATATACTCACATGCATTCACACATGTATACATACGTACACACAAGCACATACACACACATATGCATACACACACATATGCATACACACATGCATATGCATACATACATAGACACATGCATACACACACATGCATATACATACACACATGCATACACACACATACATACACATATACACACACATACACATACACACACATACACATATACACATGCACATACACATATATATACTTGCACATATACATATACACATAGACAGACACACATAGACTCACATGCATACATACACACACATGCATACACATGCATATGCAAACATACACACACATGAACATGCATGCATATGCATACATACATAGACACATCCATACACACACATGCAAATACATAGACACATCCATACACACACATGCACATACATACACACATATGAATACACACATGTGCACATATACACACACAAACACACTATACAAACACATGCATACACACATACAAACACATGCATACACACAATACACACACATGCACATACATACACAGACATATACATACACACATGTGCATACATACACACATGTGCATACATACTCACATGCATTCGTACATACACATGCATATTTATACATACATCCACACCTGCATATGTATACATACATAAACACAAGCACATACACACACATACACATACGGATTACTTACACATACATAAAAACATATAGACACACACATACACTCACATGCATACATACACATACACATATAGATACTTACACATACATATACACACATAGAGACATATATACATATACACATACACATATAGATACTTCAACATACATACACTCACATGCATACATACACACACACATACACATGCAATTGCATACATACATACACATGCATACACACATATATGCACATATACACATACACATACATGCATACACATACATACACACACATACACTCACATGCATACACACACATGCATTTGCATACATACATACACAAATGCATACATATGCATACACATATACACATACACATACACATATAGATACTTGCACATATACATACACACATAGACACACATACATACACTCATATGCATACATACACACACATGCATACGCATACATACATAGACACATGCATACAACACACATGCACATACATATACACATATATGCATACACACACATACATACACACATATACACACACATACACATACAGACATATGCATACACACATACACATATGGATACTTCCACATATACATACACACATAGACACACACATACACTCACATGCATATGCATACATACATAGACACATGCATACACAGACATGCACATGCATACACACATATACATACACACACATACTTACAAACATATGCACAAGATCTATCAGCATCACCACTAAAATGACCATCAAATGACCCACCAAGACCTCCACCTAGCGCTCTGATACCATGTGGAGAGTACATGCATAGAAGCAAAATGAAAACAAGAGTACTCACAAAATGAAAGAATGTGAGACTCAAAAGTGAGTAGACCATGAATGGAAAAACTCACATGGATTAGAGTGAGTTTGCTAAGAGCATGGAGTAGGCTCCTCAAGATTATAACCAAGTATAAATGGGGGGCCTCTGCCCTCCTTATATAGAGTTGGAGGAGGCTCTCCAAACTACATCAAATGTGGGATAATTCCCCTTGAAGGAGAAAGAATATAGAGGTAGAGGAAAATGGCAAGGTACCCAAATACAAAAGAGATACAATATAAAATGGAAATGGAGTGCCTCCTAGATACAAGATGGAGATGCACTCATGCAGATACGAATGGAAATGATGTATGTCGTCAACACTATGCAAACATCTTCTTTTGGGAGCGACCTTTACTTCATGAATTTCATTGATGATTTTTCAAGGCATGCATGGGTTTATCCATTGAAAGCAAATTCCAAAGTTTTATGTGCTTCAAGGAGTTTTTGGTTATGGGAAAATTTATCAACATGTAAATTGGGCACCCTCCATTCCCATTGAGGGGCAGAATACATGTCTTTTGATTTCAATGCATTTCTAGATAAGCATGGGATAAAACATCATTGTACAATTCCATATACATGTCAACAAAATGGAGTTTCCAAAAAAAAAAGAATAGGTCTCTCATGGAGATGGAAAGGTGTATGGTCAAAAGTCAAGATTTACCACATAGCTTCTAGCTTGATGTTGCTATGTGTGCAACATATGTACATAACAACTTTACCTTTCACTTTCTACACTCAAGTACGCTCCATGATACTTGGTGTAGCAATAGACACAAAATCAATATTTTCTCCTAGCTCTGATGTTTGAATATGCTCAACAGCAGGTTCGTTTTGAAGCTCTTGACAAGATGCATCTATTGGAGGTTTGTCTAGATGCATTCCAAGTTTTTTATGCATATTTATGACTAGAAAACCAAGTATCGGGGATCTCATACCTTCACTTAACAACTCCTTACAAACATGAGAACAATGAAAAAAGGTGGAGAAAGGGTAGACAACACATCCACACACACATTACATGCCATAAGCATGCATACAAGCTCATGAAGAACGAGATAAGAGGGTAAGAGAAGAGAGTTACAAAATTGCTTCTTCAAGCTAGTTCTCTATTACAAATGGCAAAAAGTCTTTACAAAAGATTCACCAAGTGACTTATTTACATGTGCCCTTATTTGGGTCCCTTCCCGTGAGTAGATCGGCACTTTGGAAAAATTCCTTCAAAAAACTACTATTCTACAAGGATATTATACATTTTTGGAGCATCTCCAACTAGAGGACCGCTCTAGTGCATTTACAAGGTCTTAATACATTTAATGGATCTGTGTAAAAAAGAAATGGACAATTCTTTTGAAAAATTTTGTGTGCTCTTGCTTTGCTTCTCTTTTGTTCTTTAGTCCTTCTTTCCTTTCTCCTCTTTTTCCTTCTGAATCTTTGATTCTTTCCAACAATGAGGAACACACGTCTATCAAGGATTCACAATCTATGCCAAAATGGGTGCAAAGTACATTGCAAGATAGCAAGTTGAGTGCTCCTTTACTTGGTAGAACAAGATCAATCTCTCACCATGCATCAAGTGACTTTGTGGGTGCATCTCTTATTGCAACTACATGTAATGAAGAACCACGCACTTTTGAGGATGCATGTGATGATTTAAATTGAATGAGTGCAATGCAGTTGAATCCAATTCTATTCATAAAACATGTACTTTGGGAGCTATGTGAATTTCCAAAAGGTAAAAATGCCACTCGTACTAAGTGGGTTTACAAGATTAAAAGAAAGTCAAATGGTAGCATTTATTGCTACAAAGCCAACTTATTTGCAAAAGGTTAGGCAAAGAAATATGGAATTGATTATGAAGAGATTTTTGCACCTACTTGGTGCATGAATACCATTGGTTTTGTGATTGCATTGCCCTTTGTGGTTAAAAAGTGCATGGATTCAATATCCGAATAGGTTTCTTGAATCTTGATTGGCAAAAAGAGGCCTATGTGAAGAAACCTCCTCAATTTGACATCAAACCTCTAGGGCATATGGTTTTCTGCCTACATAAGGCTTTGTATGGGCTTAAGCAAGCTCCGCTTGCATGGTATGACAAAATACATAAGCACTTGATTCTGTATGGTTTTACATGTAGTCCAATTGAAAGCCCTTTATGTATGCAAAGATGGGGTTGATATTATAGAAATTGTTCTTTATGCCGATGACATTCTCTTGACTCCATCATGTGATGAGAAAACTTACGGAGTGAATGTACAAAGATGAGTAACCCCTTAGAGTTATAGACATATATACAAGTGGGGGAAAAACCTCCTAAAGAGGAAAAAAGTGTCTGGAGGTCCTAAGTGTGTTCACACAAATCACTACTGAACATATCAGTAGATCTATGCATAATGTGATTAATTTGTCATTAGTTAAGAAATTAAAGTTAAATAACAACTCATTTGAGTACACCTTTGGGGTAGAGTTAGCATATGTAAAGGGATCGACCTAGGATCTATGAGTAGTTGGTTTGCTACTCCAAATTTAGACTTATAAGGATGAGCTAGATTGTGAGATTGCCAGGCTAGCTAGATTTGATCTCATATTCAGTAGGCAATGGTATGCAAATAAAAATTCCATCATAGATTTTGAGCCTCACGTTTATTAGTTCTTTCATAAAGGTCCCACATCACCATTCACAAAGAACTAGATGTTCAAAACTAAAGACGCTTGTCTACCTCTGGGATGGTTAAAGCAGAGTGTAAGCATCTTTACTTCTCGTATTTTGAACATAAAGAGTTGTTATCTTTATGGATTCAAACTAGTTTGGAAGCTCAAATAGCTTCTAAAATGAGAACTGAATTTCAACATTTGTTTCTTGTTGGAGTCTACGGAAGCACAAGAACAACACAATGGAACAGAAGAAGCTTGGAGCACAACACACAATACTGAATGTATTACCACTAAAATGTACAAAGATAGGTAATCACGTTAGGGTAATAGGCGTATATACAAGCTGGGAAAAAAAAATCTCCTAAAGAGGAAAAACAATGCCTCGTCGATCCTAGTGTGTTCAGATACATCACTACCTAAATATATCAACAAATCCCCCCTGGGAGCGATGCGGTGAACAAGGAGCTGGCAATCGTGTATAAGGAAGTAACAAGCTATATGGAATCAATCCACAAAAGGAAGTAAGCCCAAAGATTTGTGAAAAGCTTCAAACTTCTCCCTAGGTAGATCCTTCATGAAAAGGTTTGCAATGTTCTCCTGTGCGGGCACATATGCCAAGCTGATCTCTCCAGCAGAGAACCTCTCCCTAACATAATGATAATGCACCTCAATGTGCTTAGTGAAAGCATGGAACATAGGGTTCCTCACAACTGGCAATGCACTTTAACTGTCAGTGAAGATTATGGTGACCAACACCCAAATAAGCCATAAGGCATCTCAGTCACACACACTCAACCGTCGCTCTGAAAGTTGCTCTATACTCAGCCTCACAACTAGAAGTGGCCACAGTAGGCTGCTTCCTGATCAACCAAGATATACATGAGCTACCAAGCATGAAGTAAAATCCATTAGTGGACACATGAGTGTCATAGCAACCAACCCAATCAGAGTCAGAAAAAGCATGTAAATCTAGCGGTAGTGATCCTCCCTTGGGATAAAGCAATCCAAGTAGCTTGGTACCACTCAAGTAGCGAAAGATGTGCTTAACCACCTACCAATGCTTGACTCCTGGACAATACATAAACCTGCTCATCTATGAGACAACAAACTAAATATCTGGCCAAGTAATGCATAAGTAAATCAAGCATCTGACAGCATGTTGATAGAGAACAACCTCAAATGCATCTCTAGCATCATGAAGAATCAATCATAAACCTGTCTCCATAGGAGTGGTAATAGGTTTGCAGTCCAAAATACTGCAATAATGTGTCAATATATTTCTTTTTACACAAAGCTATTGCGCCATCAACTTGCATCAATTGAATGCCTAAATAATGATGCAAATGCCCCAAATCAGACATCTCAAATGAGGCATGCAAATCAGCCTTGAAATCATCAATATGGTTCTCATGAGGGCCAGTGAGCAGCATGTCATCAACATACACAACAATGATCAGAAGCACATCATTAGCACGCTTAACATATAAGATGGCAGTTGGACTGTTCTCAAAACCATGTGCAATCAGATAAGCATGTATCTTTTCATACCAAGCATGTGGTGCTTGCATTAAACCATATAATGCCTTTTTTAACTTGCACACTTGGTTTTCATGCCCTTTCTGTGCAAAGCCACAAGGCTGAAAAACATACACTTCTTCATGCAAGTCACCATTCAGAAATGTTGTTTTAATGTGCACCTGATGTACATTCCAACCATGATGAGCTGCAAGTGCAGAGATGCTACGAACAGTAGTCATTCGACATGTAGGTGCAAAGGACTCATCAAAATCAATGCCTCTTTCTTGTGCATAACCCTTTGCAATAAGCCTAGCCTTATACTTGTCAAATGTTCCATTAGGTTTGTGCTTCAACTTGTATACCCCTTGCAGCTCATCATGGTTGGAATGTACATCAGTTGGATATTAAAACAGCATTTCTGAATGGTGACTTGCATGAAGAAGTGTATGTTTTTCAGCCTCGTGGCTTTGTGCAGAAAGGGCATGAAAACCAATTGTGCAAGTTAAAAAAGGCATTATATACATGAAAACAACATTATATCATCTCTCTCATCAAGAAGTGCATCATGTAAATCGGCATTATCACATGAAACTTGTAAAGGTTGAGAAGTTGCCTCATTAGGACCAGCACTAGACTGTCCACCTATAAAAAGAGCCAGCAAAGTATCATACTTGTCTTTGGATCTAATTGATGTCTCCTTAATAATTGAAAGTAATGGTTGAATAGCATCCTCCACAAAAACAACATCGCGACTAACCAGAATGCATTTAGTTTGTGGATGATACAGACGATAGCCTTTGCTTTCAAAACTGTACCCAACAAAAATACATTCCACTGCTTTATCATCCAATTTCCTACAATGTTGTTCAGGCACTAATGCATATGCGAGACACACAAAAAACACGTAGGTGAGCAACAGATGGCTTATGACCATGCCAAGCCTCATATGGAGTGATAGAATCCAGTGCTTTAGTGGAACACCCGTTAACTACATATGTTGCACACATAACAGCCTCAAGCCAGAAACTATGTGGTAAACCCTAACTCTTGACCGTACACCTCACCATCTCCATGAGTGACATGTTCTTCCATTCAGCAACTCTATTTTGTTGAGATGTATATGGCATTGTACACTGATGATTTATCCCACGTTAAGCCAGAAATGCATTAAATTGAGAAGACATATATTCCCCCCCCCTCAATGACAATGGAGGGTGCCCATTTTACATGCTGATCGATTTTCAACCAAAACCAAAAATTGTTTGGAGCACATAAACACTTCAAACTTTGCTTTGATTGGATATACCCATGCATGTCTGGAAAAATCATCAATGAAAGTCACAAAGTAAAGATTGTTTCCAAAAGAGGGTTTCTACATAGGACCACATACATCACTATGAACAAGCTACAATTTTTTAGTAGCTCGAATTGAACCATCTTTCGAAAATAAGGAACATTGCATTTTGCCCAAAACACAGCCTTCACAAACATGTTCTCAAGTTTGGGCAAAGAGGACACCATATCAGATTTTTGCAAGCATAGTAAACTAGCAAAATTCAAATGACCAAAGCGTGCATGCCAAAGCTTTGCATCTGACATAGCTTGAGAATCATGTACTGCACATGTTGAATCATTCACAGATTTTTCATAGTATATGAGCTTATACAACCCATGACATAAAATGCCAGAAGCAATAATCACGTCGCCATTTGACAGATCATGAATTATACATCTGTCATCAACAAATTTCACAACCAAGCCATTGTTGGCTAAAGCTAAAATTGATAGCAGATTCTTCTTGATCCCTGGCACAAATAATGCATTCCACAATGTAAAAGAATTGCCATCAACAATAGTTAGAATGTAGAGGACTCTGTTTTTGGTGTAGAGGCCTCTGCAACAACCATTCTAGCTCTTTTTTCTTTGCCTCTTTCGCAAGTAGTTTTGGAGAATTCTTTATGACATGATCATTTGCTTTACGATACTTGCAAAATAATTTCTGCTTTTTTGTTTTCTTTTCGTCTGTGTCATCCTTCTTTGATTGTGTAGAATTAGCAAATTTATGCTTACAAGTAGAAGAGTTTACCTTTTCCCTTCTCACCAGCCAGAAGAGCTTGATCTTCAACATGCATAATGGACCTGTTCTGCCTAGACTAGTCTTCCTACAAAAGAACAGAGACTAAATTCTCAAATGATAAGGCATTTGGATTGACTTTCATCATCAAACAAAGAGTAGAAGTAAAACTCTTGTATGAATTGGGAAGACCATTCAGAATAGTCTGCACAAATGAACTATCAGGCAAGAGTTCATCAACAGAAATTAATTTTTCCTTCAAATCTTTGATCTTTGTTTGAAAACTATCCATATAATCACCTTCATTCATGTGCTCACTCTCCAACTGTTTTCAGAGGTAAGTAACATGAGCCTCATTCCTAGCCTAGTACAATGTGGTAAGTGTATCCCAAGCATCCTTATTTGTTTTGCAAGAGCAAATGTGAGGAATAATGGCACGTTTGACAGACAAGGCTATCAATGCATGTGCTTGAGCATCTCTGCCATCCCAACGAATTTGGTCTGTAGTAGATGCAGCAGAAATCACAACACAAATAGGAATCTATAGAACATCACCATCTTCGATGCCATCTGCATCAGCTTCAGTACCTGTATTTATAAGTGTAATAGGACGTTTTTCAACACCCTGCACAATGTTCCATAGTCCTTTTGTGACTAATACATGATGCATCAAATAAGCCCATAATGGGTAATTTGTACCATCCAACTTATCCTCAACATCCAACATATGAAATACATCATTGCTTTCAGCCATGGCCACTGACTAAAATACCGTAATGCAGATAAATGATTGCATCTAAAAAAGTTGAACAGAACTACCTTGTCGAGTTCTACTAAACATGTAGCAGACTTCAAGATGCGTATACTAGCAAACCAAAACCTATATATATCTTTGGCACAAAAAGATGAAATAGCCTACCCAAGCACTGTAATAGTGTGTTCGGAGGCCAAAACAACCTTGAGTATGCTCACCAAAGTTCGTGCGATTTTGAGACTATGACCGGAGAGGTGATGAAAACACCCTTGATGAAGCAACAACCTGCTCTGATACCAATTGTTGGAGTTAGACGTCTACAGAAGCACACAAACAACACATGGAAGAAGAAGAAGCTTGAAGCACAACATGCAATATTGAATGTATTACCACTAGAATGTAAAAAGATAAGCAACATGTTAGGGAAATAGGTGTATATACAAGCTGGGGGAAAAAAACCTACTAAAGAGGGAAAAACATGCCCCAATGCTCCTAGTTTTTTCACACACATCACTACCTAAATATATCAATGTTTCTTTTATAATTGCCTAAAAGTATTTTGCCTCACAGAAAAGTGGAGCATGGGCTCAAGCTTTTACCAAGAGCTCATCCACTGGCCAAACAGTCATATCACATGAGTATGCAAGCGGAGGAAGAACTATGTGGCACAATCAAGGAGTACCTTGAGAAAGGATTGATCATATCAAGTTACTCACCTTTTGTGCCCCCCCAATACTCGGTTCGCAAAAAGGATGGATCCTTCAGAATGTGTATAGACTATAGAGCTTTGGATAAATTGGCAATGAAACACAGATATATGATGCCTCTCATGGATGATATTCTGGATGCACTAAGAGGTGCTATTGTATAAAGTAGAATAGACTTAAAAAGTGGTTATCATTATATAAGAGTTCATGAACATGACATACATAAGATAACTTTTCATACTAGATCGGTCATTATGAGTATCTTGTAATGCCTTCTGGTTTAAGAAATGCTCAAGCTACGTGTATTACTCATGAATGATATTTTTTTCCCTTTTATTGGTCAGTTTGTAGTAGATTTTGTGGATGATCTATTGATTTATAGTAAAAGCTTGAAAGCTCATGAATATCTATAGGGCTATCCTAAATTCTCTCTTTAAGCTTTGAAAACTAAGACTTGTGAATAATGTGTGTGCTACTCTCCTCCCATTGAATAATCCCCTTGCATATGAAATAGTAATGCTCTCGAATGATCCAATGCTGAAATGTGGCCACCATGCAAAACTCATCACCATTACCATTGGATACCTTAGGATATCCCTGAGCTAGGGACCTTGGCTATGGTTGGCCCTTGTCCCACACACATGGAGTGGTCATTGTAGATCAATATCTAACACTCTCTCCCCCTTCTAAAGATCATTGTCCTCAATGATCAATGAGAGAAAGTACTTATGAACCAGTGCTTCTGATTACCAAGTAGAATATGTAAGCAGTAATCCTCTCTAGGCTACTAGATACTCTTGGATGAAATGGTTTCTTAAACGTTACTGTCTTTGATCTAGTATCCTATCTAGAGAATTATCTATGCTATCACTTTCCTGTAAAGAAGAAATACCCTCTATTTGATTATTCTCCTTGGAAATATACTTTCTAAGTTTATTGACATGAAACACTGGATGGATTTTGCAATATGGAGGAAACTCTAATCGATATGCAACATCATTAAGCTTCTTAAATATCCTCCAAGCTAGTCCATAAAACTTTGGTGAAAGCTTAGTACACTTCCCTATGGATAGTGAAGTAAATCTAGTTCGCACTTGAAAAACTCTATCTCCTTCCTCATGTTGATATATTTAGGTAGTGATATGTGTCAACACACTAGGACCGTCGGGGCACTTTTTTCCCTCTTTAGGAGGGGTTTTCCTCAGGGTTGTATATATGCCTATAGCCCTAACAGGTTACTTATCTTTGTACATTCTAGTGGTAATACATTCAATATTGTGTGTTGTGCTCCAAGCTTCTTCTTCTTCTTTGTGTTGTTCATGTGCTTCCGCAAATGTCTAACCCCAACAATTGGTATCAGAGCAGGTTGTCGCCTCATCAAGGGCATCATCGACACCCCTCCGATCATAGTCTTAGAATCGCATGAAATTTGGTGAGCATATTCATGCTGATTAGAAGATCAAAACTTCCTCACTTTGTGGTGTCAAAATCGTGATTTGAGCTCGTTTCAACCTCCGAATGCACTATCACAGTGCTTGTGTAGGCTATTTTGTCTTTTTACACCAAAGATATATATAGGTTTCCATTCACCAATATAAGCGTCTCAAAGTCTGTTACAGGTTTAGCAAAACTCGTCAGGGTAATTTTGTTCAACTTTTTTAGATACAATCATTTTTTGGCATTAGGGTGTTTTAGTTAGTGGCCATGGCTAAAACGATGATGTATTTGGTATGTTGGTTGTTGAGGATAACTTGGATAGTCCCAATTACCCATTATGGGCTTATATGATGCGACATGTATTGGTTGCAAAAGGAATATGGAACATTGTGCAAAGTGTTGAGAAACGTCCTATTACACTTGCAAACATAGGTATTGAAGTTGATGAAGATGGCATTGAAGATGTTGATATTCTTCAAATTCCTGTTCGTGTTGCGGTTTTTGCTGCACCTACTATAGAGCAAATTTGTTGGGATGGCAGAGATGCTCATGCACATGCATTGATAGCCTTGTCTGTCAAACATGCCATTATTCCTCACATTGGCTCTTGCAGAATAACTAAGGATGCTTGGGATACACTTACCACATTGTACTAGGCTAGGAATGAGGCTCGTGTTGCGTACCTCCAAAAATAGTTGGAGAGTGGGAATATGAATGGAGGTGATTCTATGGACAATTTTCTAACAAAGATCAAAGACTTGAAGGAATAGTTGATTTTTGATGATGGAGTTATAACAAAGTGTGTAGACCGTTCTGAATGGTCTTCCTGATTCATATCAAAGTTTTGCTTCTACTCTTCATTTGATGATGAAAGGCAATCCAAATGCCTTGTCATTTGAGGAGTTAGTCTCTATTTTGTTGCAAGAATATCAATCTAGGCAGAGTAGATCCACTATGTGTGTTGCAGATCAAGCTTTCCTGGCTAGTCAGAAGGGAAAAGGTAAATGGATCTCATCTACTAGTAAGCAAAAATTTGCAAATGTTGCACATTCAAAGAAGGAAGACAAAGATGAGAAGAAATCAGAAAAGCACAAATTCTTTTGTAAGTATTGTAAAGGAAACGATCATTTTAGAAAGAACTATCCAAAACTGGTTGCAAAAGAGGCAAAGAAAAAAGAGCTTTGAATGGTTGTTGCAAAGGCCTCTATACCAAAAACAAAGTCTACTAATCTTGTGTAGAATGAAGAATGGGCATTTACTACTCTTTGTAGTTTGGACCCATCTTCTCCTGAACAGTGAATTTCTACAGTAGACTCAGATGTTTGGTACTTTGATAGTGGGGCAACCAAACATATTACCTTGCAGCATAGTTTCTTCACTTCAATTGAGCCTACCCCTATAGGGAAT
Source organism: Ceratopteris richardii (assembly GCA_020310875.1). Classification (NCBI taxonomy): domain Eukaryota; kingdom Viridiplantae; phylum Streptophyta; class Polypodiopsida; order Polypodiales; family Pteridaceae; genus Ceratopteris; species Ceratopteris richardii. The sequence continues at coordinate 51,679,417 of CM035419.1, read as the reverse complement.
ACTGTCACATGTGCCAAGAACTCCTCTTATCCTATCATGGGAGCTGGTAAGAACATTCTGACTACTGATGATGGTAGTTCTTTCACTTTGTCGGATGCTTTATTTATGCTACAGATCAAGAAAAATATGTTATTAGTTTCTGCATTAGCCAAGATTGTCTTGGTTGTGAAATTTGTTGATGATAGGTGTACAGTTCATGATCTCTCAAATGGAGACATGATTATTGCTTCTTGCATTTTATGTCACGGGTTGTATAAGATCATAGACTATGAAAAATCTATGAATGATTGAGCATGTGTGTTGGCATACAAGTCAGATGAAGAGCATACTAGCGCAACGGAGGAGTCATGCACAATACGGCAACAAGGCCCAATCATTTTTTCCATGGACCATTTACAACTCAAGTGATTTTAATCACTACACAAACATTGTAAATCCCGTTTTTTGGTAGAATAGACTCCATTTTGTGCAAGCCGAGGAGTCCTCGAGCTTGAGGAGTATTAGAACTAGCTACATATCAATTTTCATAATTTTTAGACTCTGTTTGAGCCCTCAAATAGGCTCTAGAACCTAATTTTTAACTAGGCCGGACACTAGGTCTGGACAAGACCAAAGCTAGTTAGAAAACTATAAAAAGAGCTAGAGAGCTCATTTTTGGGGTTAGATTGTTGGTGAATTGAGCTTATGTAAGAGACTTTTTGACTAATGCAAAGAACTCCATTGTTCCTCTCCTTGTTCTTGCCTTGTGTGCGCGTGTGTGTGTATGTGTGTGCATGCTTGTGTGCTTCTCACTCACACACTTGTGCCTTCACTTGCTCATAGTCTTCATACTAGTCCTCACGTCTTGGTGTCACTCTAGCACAATGGTGAGTACCAACGTGAGAAGATTCACCTCATAATTGTCAATCCGTGGAGACGTGAGGACTAGTATGAAGACTATGAGCAAGTGAAGGCACAAGCGTGTGAGTGAGAAGCACACAAGCATGCACACACATACACACACACGCGCACACAAGGCAAGAACAAGGAGAGGAACAATGGAGTTCTTTGCATTAGTCAAAAAGTCTCTTACATAAGCTCAATTCACCAACAATCTAACCCCAAAAATGAGCTCTCTAGCTCTTTTTATAGTTTTCTAACTAGCTTTGGTCTTGTCCAGACCTAGTGTCCGGCCTAGTTAAAAATTAGGTTCTAGAGCCTATTTGAGGGCTCAAATAGAGTCTAAAAATTATGAAAATTGATACGTAGCTAGTTCTAATACTCCTCAAGCTCGAGGACTCCTCGGCTTGCACAAAATGGAGTCTATTCTACCAAAAAAATGGATTTATAATGTTTGTGTAGTGATTAAAATCACTTGAGTTGTAAATGGTCCATGGAAAAAATGATTGGGCCTTGTTGCCGTATTGTGCATGACTCCTCCGTTGCGCTAGTATGCTCCTCATCTGACTTGTATGCCAACACTCCCCCCTTCCTAGCGTCTGTCGCCCCTGACAGACCTCTGTTCTATAGGGTGGTCGATATAGTATTGGATGACATTGGTGGCAAGTTCGTGTTCTCCTATCCTTAAGCCTCTTGCTAGATCAGCTTCCAATGCATCCCAATTTATTGCGCCAGGAACCTCTGGTTGCGGTGTGGTGTAGTACTCAGAGTACATTGCTTGTTCACAAGCAAAGAGATGGAGCAGGTGTGTTGGCATCGGTGCGAAGACCTCCGAGTGATACTCCCAGAAACCTGATCTGAACATTTCTTCGAAGGTCTGGTTGTAACATGCAGGGAGGTATTTGATGCGTGCATGCCAGGCGTAAGCCACACGAATACTGGGGGTGGTGCTCATGTCATACACCAAATCATAATTTCCATTGGTAAACCCCGGTAGATGTACCTGTGGTGCGGCTGCATTTTTAAAGGTTTTCAGGACTACCTGCATCATATCTAAAATCTTAAGCATCAATTTTGAGCTGCCACATCTGGCATGGGCTTCAATCGCGGCATCCAATGTCGAATTGTTCCCATCATGTACGCTATCGACGGTGGTCCCTGTGGTGGCGCAATGTACGGGTAGTTTAGCCATTCCTTGCATTGCGCGTTGTTCTGCACTTTGATATTGAATGCCTTCCAAGACCTGCGGCGTGGAACTGGACCGTAGCATGGATTGTATAGGAGATGTAAAGGCGTGTTGTTCCATGTGCGTAGCATTTGTGGATATGTCTCTAGAAGTTTCTGCCGCCAGGTGGGTTGACGAATTTTGCCTTTTTGCACCTCTGGAGGAAGGTCTTCGGGTTGAAATTGGGTAGCAAAGGTAGAAATCTTACTCGTGACTCTCTGTATTTCTGCATTATAATCAGCCAGGATAATATAATAAGGCCTGTATTGGAGTTCAGATGAGAGGATAAGGCGTCTCGATGACAGGTTCTTGAAGTAAGCAGATTGTAGCACAGTTTCCTCTATGACCCTCATGGCCTGATTTTGCACTACGGTGCGCTCTTCGTGAGAACTCCCGATCTCCTCCACTTGACGTAGCCATGGAGGCCGTGGTGCTTCGAATGTGTCCTGAGCTTCTTCCGTTTGTTGGCCTCCTGGGAAGGGTTGTGGGTCGTATTCTTCCTCAAATGTTTGTTCCACAGGAATTTGTACTACTTCTTCGTCGGTGGGAGCCTCTGGAGGGGAAGGTGGTCTCTCATATTGTAGTAGACGTGCTTGCAATTCGGTGACCTGTTTCTGGAGATCTTTTAAGGCCTCTGAGTCTGTGAGAAGTGAAGCCGCGGAGGAGGTGGTTTGAGAGGCTGTTGTTGTTTCTTTTTGGTGTTTCTGCTTCAGTTGACCCAGTTCCACTGATAGCAGGTCATGTGCTTCAAGCAGCATGGCATAGTCTTCCAATATGATCTTGATATTGTCGGGGGTCACTGCTTGAAACTTTGATGGGTTGATGGGTGCCCCAGGTGTGCTTTCGATAGCTGCGTCTAGGTTTTCCTGATTTTGTAATTGCAGGCGTCGATTCTCTTCATGAGCGGCAGCAAGATGTCGCTTGAGTAGGGCCATATTTCGCTGAAGCTTTGAATTGCGTTCCAGCTGTGTCCGTAGATGACCTTCTACCACTTGTATTGCTTCCTTATCTGTGTTCTGTAACTGTACCTCCAATATGCTATGAGCCTCTTGGAGAGTTTGGAATTGTGTGTGGAGGCGAGCATTTTCCTCCTCTAGTGCAGCAAGGCGGTGTTGTAGTGTCTCCGAGTGCTCTTGCAGGCGTTCATTCTGTTGCTGGAGCTGATTGTAATCTTTCCTTAGGTTTGATATACAAGCTAGCATGGTGTCCAATGCATTGCCTATAGATGAGGGGGTGGTGTTTACAATGGAGGATGCATGGGAAGGGAATTGGGGAAGGGGAAGAGTGAATGATGTGTCTATTGAAGACGTGTGTGTGGGTGAAATTGGTGGAGGGAGAATGGGAGGAGGTGGAAGCGTGGGGGGAGGGGGAGGTGCCATGGGTGGTGAAATGTCCATACTTTTAGGAGTGGGTGCGAGTGTGGGGTCTACCATATACATTGGAATGGTAGGTGGTGTGTGTGTGAAAGTGGTGAATAGATGAGAAGTGGGGTGGGGAGCTGAAAATAAAGGGAATGGTTGAGAACTGGGTTGAAAAGTTCTAGCAAGGAAGTTATGGAGGGATTGGAGAAGTGGAGAGATGGAGGTTGGGGGTTGAGGTCGTAGAGTTGAGGACGGCATGAAGGGTTGCGTGGTAGCAGGGAAACCCATGAATATGGATCTAGGGTCAGGATGACCTATGGCTGAGGGCATGGGGGATGGTTGTCCTAGGGCAGGCTCTATGAGCGATTCGGTGGATTGTGTAGTGATGGGGGTTGCTTCATAGATTGGGTTATCAGAGGTGGAGAATAGGGTTGAACTAGAGATGGGAGTACGGAAGATGAAGGTGGGTTCGGTGGGTTGAGTGGTCGAGGTGATTTCCACGGTTTCTGCTCTAGGAGGCGATGGTGGGGGTGTGGGTGGTAGTGGCTCGGTGGCTTCCTCATGGGTGACTGGGTGCTCTTGGCTAGCAGTTTCTGTTGCTTGGGAGGTTGTCCCGATGGGTTCGGATGTAATAATTGGCCCTTCTGTCGTAGTAATGGGGATCTGGATATTCTTACCTGAGCGTGGTCGTGTCTGGAATCTTTGTGGATCATATTGAACTGGAGACCTCCTAATGGCGGTCCGCACTGCTTCTACTACCCCATATGTTTCTGCCATCAATAAGAGACCTTCACTATATTCTGAGTCAACTCCTGCTTCTTCCAACAGCTGAGTCATGAGTACTCTACTGCTCTGTTCGGTGAGCAGTTGTTGCGATCGCACTCGTTCCATAATTTGATACAGCCTTCGGAGTTCTGCTGTATAGGCTGGGGCTTCAGTGGTCTCCTCTTCATATGCTCCTTCTCCTTCTAGGTGTCCTTGTTGTTGACCTTGCTGAGCGTCACTCCAATGTACATGGCGGCCGTCTGTAGATTTTCTTCTTCTTTGTGAAGATGTGCCTTGTTCTTCTGCATCTGAATAAAACTCTACATCAGAGAGTTGTGTACTTTGTAAGAATGCTTCGAAGTCCTGGGGATCCATTCCTTCAGCATCTCCAGTTGTAGCAAATTCAAATTCAGATGGAGCAGGAGGAGCTGAAGGGGCAGCTTGTGTCGTAGTTTCAGATCCAGACCTGGGTATCCTAATGGTAAAGGGAGGTACAGTGGCCTCCCCTCGTGGCGATACTTTAGGAGTAGTCAGAACTTCCCTTGTCTGGACACAAGGGATCGCACCCCTCATGCACTTGGATTGATGTGTGGACATCTTGAGCTTCTTAAACATTTGTAATTGTGCCCAAGTTAAGGCACGTTGAATGGGAACATCGTATGCTAGGCACCGGTAAATAATGCGTGTGATTGCACAGCAACCGTTCACCACTAATTTCCTAGAAGACCTTTTATTTGCTTCATACAATTGATCTATAATCCATACAGGCAGCTTAATTGGTAACGCACCTGTCTCCGCTAAGTAGAGAGCGAACCAGATTCTTTTGTGTGGTTGTGTGAAGCGGTCTTGGCCGGGGAAAGCAAAATGTTGCATGCACATACGGAGAGGGATGGACACGTTTGGTGTGAGTGCTGCCATGTCTTTAAGCTTCAGTAGTTTCCTATCCTTCATGTTAGTAGGAACGAGAGCATCCTTCTCAGAAGGTACATGTGTGTCGTGCATATTCAAAGCAGAGCTCACCAACTCCACGGTAAGTTCAAACCTCTTTAACTCGTTGTTGCCCAGCAAGGAAGGAAGAACAAATGATCCTGGTTTGTCCTTTTCTTCATTAGCTTGTAATGTGGAGACCAAATAATAGCATCGGAGGAGATCAGGTTTAGGTAGTGGTGCTTCAAAGTATTCTGTTAGCCCTGCACATCGCCATATGGTCTGGAGATCCTCGGTGTTCTGTAGAGTCTCAAACTCCTTGGAGAAAAATTGGAATCGAACCCATGATCTGTCATACTTGCACTTAGACTCCCATATATACTTGGCCTCTCCTAATGGACCTGGCATGCCATTGAACCAATGAGAATTGGCATGGACTCTTTTTTGTGATCCCTGTGGGTGGATCCGGTACTGGGATCTGCTGAAGGTGTTGCAGCTCCACAGGTCGTTCAGTTGGTGGCACATCCACAGGTAGACTATCCACATCGATTCCTGCAGTAAGTATTGCTACTTGTGAGCTCGGACCTGTCGCTTCTGACATGTTACTTCTTGCCTCCTGATTCTGTGAGAATATAGAAACATGTGTTAACATTGTAAAGGACAAGTTAGAACCAGTTTTGTCCCCATTACAACATTATCATGAGGTTCGGGAGGGATTAGTAGGTTAATAAGTGCTCGGTGCTTGTGTGTGTAGTTAGGAATTGGTTGGGCCTAAGAACTAAGTGGAATGATGTAGTGTGAGAGTGACGTACTTAGTAGGTGGGCATGGATTTACAACTGGGGTCCGGGGGTTTATTACAAGTTTTAGGTTGCCAATTGCAGTGGATGAGCTTTGATCTTGATTTTGTGGAGACTCTGAAGAGTTTGATAGGGGTATCTGCTTGAAGATGAGGCTTTTTAGGGACCCATTTACAAGTGATTCTACTAGTGCTCATGGAAGAATATGTGTCCATGCGTGATGTGTAAGACTGGGCCTCAGATGTTCGAGTGAGTGAAACATGTTGTACCGGTTGCGGCCTTGGTGTAGTTATTTGAGCCCTCAAGCAAGCCTTAGGCACCCAGATTTGTCGTGATTGGGGGCTGGCCTTCATTGACTTCTTGGGTACCCAAATAGACTTCACTTTCGCAGAAGAATTAATGAAGGACTTCTTATTAGTGTCGTGTTGTTGACTACTAATAAGAGGTTTTGGCCGTGGGGTCGGCCTGGTCTGAACAGGGTATTTGTCATGGACGAAGGAAACCATCCTGAACCTAAGATTCCATGTGAACCCTGTATCTCATGATTGGTTCAGAATTAGGAGAAACCAATGCTTCCATTGCGTCCGGAATGTGCCAAAACCCCAAGATCGACTGTCTATTCGCTGAATTCTGACATTGGGAGGTCTTGTTACAAATCGATGACATCATGATGACATCATCAGTTCGCAACCGCCTTGGGAACCGCCCTTGAAAACCTATATAAGGAGGGGTTGGCCACATTCATAATCAGTCTTGCCAATGCCAGTCTTGGGAGCTCAAGGAGTCGTGACCTCCAAGTAAGTACATTCAAGTTCCAGTTCAAGTTCTAGTCTTGTTTCTAGCTCTAGTCTTGTCTAGTCTTGTATTGTGGACATCCTTTCTTGTCCTATTGTAATCTCGTAGTACGAGATCCTTTCTAGTTATTTCTTGTATCCAGTTCATATCCCTGAGGGGATTTCTTGTAATCGAGATATCTTGTTTCCTACCTACGATCCCGGGTTGTGGGATCTCCTGTATCATCTCTAGTCGAGTTTTCCATACCTATTGGTCCCGGGTTGTGGGACATCTTGTATCGGTCGTATATTCTTGTAGTATTTTCCCTTCGTGGGTATTCTTGTAATCAGAACTGTGTTTCCGAAATCTTGTCTTAAGTAGTCAGAGAGCACAATCTAGTGCTCCCCTGACATTTTGGCAAGACTATCTTCTATCCAAGACCAGACATCATGGAGAACGCTTATGAACAGATCGTAGCATCACTTCAGAGTCTCCAACAACAAGTCGAAGACCTAAGTCGTCGACAGACACAAGTCGAGATGGGACATCCAGTGCATGTAGGTACACTCCTTCAAGAATTACAAGAACGAATCGGGAGTCTTCAAGCGAATCAAGGGAGTATTCAAATGAACCAACGGCCCAGTACATCATTTGTGAAGGAACCCAAGATTTGCATGCCAGAAAAGTTCAATGGTGATCGTACAAAGTTTCGAGGATTCTTGCAACAAGTCAAATTGTACATTCGCATGCAGCCTGATAGATACCCTGATGATGCATCCAAGGTCGGTTTTATTGGAACCTTGCTCTATGGTCAAGCTTTATCATGGTTCGCCCCAATCTTGGAGAAGGATATGGCCGTACTTCATAATTATGAGGCATTTCTTGGAGAGCTTGTCGCCACATTTGGAGATGCAGACACGAGTCGAGTGGCAGAAACAAAACTTCGAAAGCTACGTCAAGGTAACCGCCCTGCCTCTACCTATGCATCAGAATTTAGGCAGTTGATATGTGACCTCACTTGGCATGAAGATTATTTCATTAGCCAATTTAGATGGGGCTTAAGGGATGACGTGAAGGACCTTCTACTCACGATGCCAGAGGTGAAGACATTGAATGAATACATCAACCAAGCCATTCAATGTGATAACCGTCTTTTTGAAAGGAAACAAGAAAAACAAGTAGAAGGAAGACCTCGCCAATGGAAACCTTTCCAGCCTACTCCTAGAGATGACACTATGGCCGAACCTATGCAGATAGATGTAACTAGGTTCCAGCCTCTAACACCACAAGAGAAACAAAGAAGGAGGGATAACAAATTATGTCTATATTGTGGAAACCCTGGCCACATTGCAGTTAATTGTCCCAACAAGAGAACAAACTCCAAAGTCGCAGCCACCCTTGTAGAGCAGGGAAACGAGGAAGTCCAGTTGTAAAAGAGACCATACAGCCGGACCATGATATACGAAAGGGTCTCATAATTCCATCCACACCCGCAGAAACATGTCTTGCCCCTGTCAAGTTAATCCTGTCTAAGAAGACCCTTTCCCTCATAGCTCTAGTAGATTCAGGAGCGTCCTCATGTTTCATTGATGAAGGACTCGTTAAGAAACATGGAATTCCAGTACTTCGAAAGAACAGACCAGTAGTAGCCGAAGTAGTAGATGGACGGCCTCTAGCATCGGGGAATATAACCATGGAAACCATACCACTAAGAGTACACCTTGGTGACCATGATTCACACATATGTTTCAATGTAATATCGAGTCCAGCAAATATGGTTATCATCGGAATGCCGTGGTTAAAGAAACATAATCCAGAAATTAATTGGGAAAAGAATAAAATCACCCGTCGAGATATCCAGAAGAACCCAACATATGTTGGAGCTAAAGCCTTCATACATGCAGTAAGGAAGGAACCTACATATATGATCTATGCCATACCAGCTCAAGAATCCAAGAAAGATGATCCAGTACAGCTACCCAATCAGTACAACGGCTTTGAAGATGTTTTTGAAAAGAAGAATGCAGATATCCTTCCAGAGCATAGACCTTATGATTGTCCCATAGATCTTCAAGAGGGAACACAACCACCCTTTGGACCAATCTACAGACTATCTCCAGAGGAACTTACAGAACTACGCAAGAACATTGATGAGAATCTAGCAAAGGGATTCATCAAACACTCGAAGTCTCCAGCAGGAGCTCCTATTCTATTTGTAAAGAAGAAGGATGGGACTCTCCGGATGTGTGTAGATTATCGTGGATTGAACAAAGTCACTATAAAAAACAGATACCCTCTACCACTCATATCAGAGCTCTTGGAACGCCTTGGAAAAGCAAAATTCTTCACGAAAATTGATCTTCGAGGAGCTTACAACCTTGTCAGGATCAGAGAAGGAGACGAATGGAAGACAGCATTTCGAACAAGGTATGGGCATTTTGAATATGTAGTTATGCCCTTCGGTCTTACAAATGCTCCAGCTGTCTTCCAACATATGATGAATGATATTTTTCGAGAATATCTAGATGATTTTGTTGTAATATACCTTGATGATATCTTGATATTTTCAAAAAATCTAGAGGATCATGAAGATCATGTAAAGATAGTCCTAGAGAAACTAAGAGAAAAAGGATTGTATGCGAAATTGGAGAAGTGTTCTTTTCATAAGACAGAAGTGGAATTTTTAGGGTACATAGTATCAGATAAAGGAATTTTTATGGACCCTAAGAAGATTGAGACAATCCTTGATTGGCAACCACCTTCATGTGTTCGAGATGTACAATGTTTTTTGGGGTTTGCCAATTTCTATAGGATATTCATCAGAGATTACTCCAAGATAGTGACACCTCTTACCAAGCTTACAGGGAACTCCAAATTCTCATGGACCGAAGAAGCAGAGAAGGCCTTTCAGACCTTGAAATCAGCATTCACTACTGCTCCAATCCTAGTTCATCCTGATTCTAGTAAGCCCTTCTTCCTTGAGACAGATGCATCGGATTTTGCTCTAGGGGCCATTCTTTCCCAATATGGAGATGATAGACAACTACATCCAGTTGCATATCATTCAAGGAAGTTTTCCCCTCCAGAAATTAATTATGAAATTCATGATAAAGAACTCCTTGCCATAGTAGACGCGTTTGATACCTGGCGTCACCATCTAGAAGGAGCAGCTCATAAAGTCATTGTATATTCAGATCACAAGAACCTAGAGTATTTTATGACCACCCGGATCCTCAATAGAAGGCAATCTCGATGGAGTAACTTTTTATCCAGATTCGACTTTGTCATCACATACCGTCCAGGACGTCATCAATGTCAGTCAGATGCCCTATCCAGAAGATCTTACCTTGCACCAAAGAAGGGTGAAGAGGCCTTTGATCAACAAGAGAGTGTATTACTCAAGCCCGAGCATCTCCAGTTAGCAGCTATCTCTTCAAGCCATCATGAAGATTCAGCCTTGAATCAGTTGATCCGTGAGAATCTACCACAGGATGAATTGTTTTGTAACGTTAAGCAGAAAGCTCAAGAAGGAAAATTCCAAGAAGTAAACGAATTTCAGGAAAAGGATGGTTTACTACTCTATAAGAACCTATTGTATGTCCCTCCAGGAAAGCCCAGGATCCAAGTACTTCAACAACGCCATGACAACCTTGCAGCAGGACATTTTGGAGTAAATAAAACAATAGAACTCATATCAAGGGACTTTTGGTGGCCTCAGATGTGGAAGGAAGTCAAAGAATACATTCGAACCTGTGATACTTGCAATAGATCTAAGGTACCCCGACATAAACCTCATGGCCTCTTGCAACCTCTACCTATTCCAGAAAGGCCATGGGCTTCATTGTCGATGGATTTCATCACAGATCTACCAAAGTCAGATAAGTATGATGCCATTCTTGTTATTGTGGATAGATTTACAAAGATGGCACACTTCATTCCAACTACCAAGGCAATCACAGGTGCAGCCACTGCCAGACTTTTTCTTAGGTACATATTTAGGCTTCATGGATTGCCTGATGACATTGTCAGTGATCGAGGTCCACAGTTCATATCCAGCTTTTGGAACAGTCTTTGCAAGCTCCTTGGTGTTCAAGTTAAACTATCTACAGCAAATCATCCACAGACTGATGGACAAACAGAACGAGTGAATCAAGTCCTGGAGCAATATCTCCGTTGCACTAGCAACTATCACCAAAATGATTGGTTTGAGTTGTTACCCTTTGCAGAGTTTGCCTATAACAATAGTGTTCATGCATCTACTAAGCAAACTCCCTTCTTTGCAAACTATGGACAACATCCAAGGATGGATATACAACTCTCAAATCATGTCAAGAACCCAGCTGCCAGAGACAAGGCCCAGTACCTGATGGAAATTCACAAAGAACTGAAGGAAGAGATCCATAAAGCTCAACAACAATATAAGTACTATGCAGATCAACATCGTGTCCAGAATCCATCGTATCAAATTGGGGATAAAGTATGGTTACTCCGAAACAATTTACAAACTTCAAGGCCTTGTGCAAAGTTAGATCATCAAAAGTTTGGACCATTTACCATCTTGGCCAAGATTAATCCAGTCACCTTCAAACTCCAGTTACCGAGTACCATGAGAATACATCCAGTTTTCCATGTATCCATGTTGGAACCATATCAGATTTCACCATTGAGGGGGGAGAGACCTAGTCCTTCACCACCTATCGAGATTGATGATCATGAAGAATTTGAAGTCGAGCATGTCCTAGATTCCAGAATATCCCGGGGAAGATTGGAATACCTTATTCATTGGAAAGGGTATGACATCAGTGATCGTACTTGGGAACCTGCAGAAAACCTTCAGAGAGCACCAATCAAGGTTCGAGAATTCCATAAGAAAAATCCAACGAAGCCGAGACCAGATAACATGACCGCTCCTCGTGGAACTCGTCGCTTGAGGGGGAGGTGATGTCATGGACGAAGGAAACCATCCTGAACCTAAGATTCCATGTGAACCCTGTATCTCATGATTGGTTCAGAATTAGGAGAAACCAATGCTTCCATTGCGTCCGGAATGTGCCAAAACCCCAAGATCGACTGTCTATTCGCTGAATTCTGACATTGGGAGGTCTTGTTACAAATCGATGACATCATGATGACATCATCAGTTCGCAACCGCCTTGGGAACCGCCCTTGAAAACCTATATAAGGAGGGGTTGGCCACATTCATAATCAGTCTTGCCAATGCCAGTCTTGGGAGCTCAAGGAGTCGTGACCTCCAAGTAAGTACATTCAAGTTCCAGTTCAAGTTCTAGTCTTGTTTCTAGCTCTAGTCTTGTCTAGTCTTGTATTGTGGACATCCTTTCTTGTCCTATTGTAATCTCGTAGTACGAGATCCTTTCTAGTTATTTCTTGTATCCAGTTCATATCCCTGAGGGGATTTCTTGTAATCGAGATATCTTGTTTCCTACCTACGATCCCGGGTTGTGGGATCTCCTGTATCATCTCTAGTCGAGTTTTCCATACCTATTGGTCCCGGGTTGTGGGACATCTTGTATCGGTCGTATATTCTTGTAGTATTTTCCCTTCGTGGGTATTCTTGTAATCAGAACTGTGTTTCCGAAATCTTGTCTTAAGTAGTCAGAGAGCACAATCTAGTGCTCCCCTGACAGTATTCGCCTTTTCGCCTCCATACTTGTTTCCATGGCTGAAACAATCTGCTTTGCTCCTTTCTTTGGCATCCAGTATCGGTAGTGTTCTGCTTCTTCTGTATTTGATCTGCCGTTGGTTGTTGCAACCTTCTGGTCTTTGGAAAAGAAGGGAGTTTCGTCCTCTCCCTGGCTCCGTTGTTGAGACAAGCCTCTTTCTGCATCATACAGTTTTGGACAAAAATAGCATTGTCAACTTCATGTGCGCCCCTGGAAGGACCAGGAGTTTGTGCCTTGCCTAGTTCCTTGAGTGCCTCATTTTCCAATTCAACTGTAATTCGGCTATGATCTACCCATACCTAAAGAAGTCCACTTCTTAGGTTGAGGTTGACTGCATGATCATAGATCCAGTCCTGACCCAAGATAAGAGGCTCAGTGAGGTCCTCATCTTGACACACTAGTACTTTGACTGTCATCACTTCGTCTTGAATGGAGATGGGAAGATCCACCTCGCCCATGCAAGGGGTTTCCACACCTCCCAATCCTATGAGATATGCTTCTATAGGATCGACAGTTAATTTCAATTCTTGACAGTAAGACAACTTGACAGCACTAGTGGATGCACCTGAGTCAATCAAAGCTCTTACAGTCTTTGCACCCTTTCCTTGTCCTACTCCTAGGGTTACAAAAGGCCGTCGGTCGATTATTCTATGGGAATGCCCACCTGAAGTCTCGCACATGGCCATAGGATAGCCTACAAATTCTTGAGTGTCAAGCATAGGCGGGTCTCTGCCTTGTCTCCTCAATTTCATTCGTCGGATGCGTTCTAAAGCTTCTGCCTGTGCTTCTTCTCTAATTCGTTTCTCTTCTTCTTTACGTTTCTTGGCAGTGTTGAGTCGATTTAGCATCTCTTCAGTGAGGGGTTCCTGATATAACTTGACTCTGCATCCACTTATGTAACTTGGTAGAATATCGCCCTCTAAAGTGGCTAGTTGAACTGCGCCACTTGTGGAGATTCTATTGATAATCATTGGCCCGTAACCTCTTTTCTCTAATTTTCATGCATGCTGCTTCAATGTGTAGACTAGGACTAGGTCGCCTGCTTTCAAGCCTTTATCCTTCACATGTGTATCAAAATATGCCTTTTGCCTCTTCTTCGCTGCATAGATTCCTGCTGCAGCTCTCAATCGTGTTTCGCCTAGACGTTCAAGATCAAAGATTCGAGAGGAGAGTTCATGGCCTGTCCAGTCATGCTCTTGTGCTACCTTCAATGTAGGTATCAAAAAGTCCAGAGGTAGCACAGCATTTTGGCCAAATACCATCTGAAAGGGGGTGGCTTGGAGTACCGTTTTTTAGGCAACCCGGTATGCCCAAACAGCATGGTGTAGCTGTTTGTCCCAATCAGAGCGTTTATTGTTCACTAGTTTAGTCAGCACCTTGCATAAGATCTTATTAGTGCTCTTAGCCTGGCCATTAGCTTGTGGGTGATAGGGGGCCAATTTCTTATGTATCACCAAGAATTCTTGGAGAAGGTTTTCTATGACTTCATTCAAGAAGTGTGTGCCTCTATCACTCACCAACTCTATTGGCAATCCATACCTCGTGAATACATGTTCAAATAAGAACTTTGTTGTTGTTTGAGCATCATTTTTTGCAGTAGCTTTCGCTTCTACCCACTTGGTTAGATAGTATGTGGCCACGATGATATATTCAGCATGTGAACCCTTAGTTGGGGGATTAATAGGACCAACAAAGTCTATTCCCCATTTAGAGAACGCACGTCCGCCCATCATAGGCTTTAGTGGCATCTCATCCTTGCATATAGGGTACTGAGTTCTCTGACAAACATCACACCGTTTCACATAGGTATGTGCATCCATGTGAAGGGTTAGCCACCAAAAGCCCGCAAATAGTATTGCCTTGATTACCCGATCTGGTCCAAAGTGTCCCCCTGCTACACCTTGGTGAGCAGTATCCAAGACTTTGAGATATTCACTCTCATGGACACATAGTCTCAGGTAACCATCTTTACCACGCTTGTATAGATTATCACCAATGAGTGAATAATCCTGGGCTTCTTGTTCTAAACTCCTTTGCCTAGCCAGAGTCATGTCTGTAGGGAATGTTTTCGTCCTTAAGAAGGAGACTAGAGGTTCACTCCAATCTGGCACTATGGACACTTGATAAAGAGTGGCATGTTCCACAGGTGGTTTAGCGCAACACATTGGGCATTCCTTGCACAACTTTTGGACATCAGCCTCCATAGTCGGCCAATGCACACCGAGTCTCCTTAGTGTCTGTAAGGTTCGTTGCTTTGAGTAGTGTTGCTCTAATGCACCTACATGTGCTAAATGCAACCATTTAGTGTACTCGTCCTCTTCTACACAACAAGCCAAGATCCCTTGATCTGTCTGTTTGTACATGCTTCCTGCCATGATATGGTACTTCTGGGCTTTTACTACCTCTCTACCTTGAGTGTTTATTACTGGGTGGTTAGGCCCGTATGTCAATACTGGCACTAATGGCTTAGCCCACTGAGGTATTACTTCCAAATTAAACAAGTAAGCATCAGGAAGATCATCTGACACTCCTTGTGGGGCTTCTCCGGATGTGAGCCTAGAGAGATGATCTGCTCTCAAATGAGTCTTGCCTTTTCTCACCACTACCTCAAAGTCATATTCCATTAGTAAGAGGAACCATCTCACCAATCTACCTGTGTTGCATGGCTTGTTTACCAAGTATAGTAGAGCTTGATGATCAATAAAAAATTTAAACTTATTTGCAAGCAAATAATGTCTAAACTTTTTAACCGCATACACCATGCCCAACCCCTCTCGTTCGATAGTGGTATAGTTTCGCTCAGCTGCATTCAACTGTTTACTCGCATAGGCAATTGGAAGATCCATATTACCTTCACCAGTAGGTTGTGCAAGCACACATCCAATGGCATAATTGGATGCATCCACATGAACATGGAAAGGCTTATTCCAATCTGGTGTGGTTAAGATTGGTGCTGAACATAATCGCCGTTTAAGCTCATTGAAGGAATTCTCACATTCCTCAGTCCACTCAAAGTTTGTCAGAAGTCCGTACAGAGGCTTTGCAATGATGGCATACATGTGAATGAAACGTCGGTAATAACCACAATGCCCCATGAAAGCTTGCACTTCCTTGACATTCTTTGGTCTACGTAGTTCTGCAATAGCCCTCACCTTCTCTTCGTCAGTGGAGATGCCGTTCTTTGACACTATGTGTCCTAAAATCTTGCCTTGCCTGACCATGAAAACACATTTTTCTAGGTTCAAGCAGACTTGATATTCTCTGCATTTGTCAAAAATTTGTCTGAGTTCAGGAATATGGGTTTGTCTAATGTTGGAATGAGCACAAAGATCATCAACATAGACTTCTAAGTTCTTCCTCAGGAACTCCTTAAATACATGGCACATCAGCCTTTGGAAGGTTGCGGGAGCATTGGTAAGCCCAAATGGCATTACCCTAAAAGCGAATATACCCCACTCTGTGGCAAAAGCCGTTTTATGCTGATCTTCTGGTGCAATGGCCACTTGATTGTAGCCAGAGAACCCATCTAGGAAGCTGTACACTTCCTTGTCTGCCACCCTTTCTAATAGATGCTCAGTGATAGGAAGCGGGTAATTATCCCTGATCGTGGCTGCGTTAACCTTCTTCAGGTTAATGCATACTCGTAATTTTCCGTTCTTCTTGGGCACCACCACAATGGGGGATACCGATTCAGTGTGCTCAATTTCATAGATAAATCCAGCTTCAACCAAGCGGTCTATCTCTTCTTTGATCTTGGCAGCATAGTTGTCATTGTATGTGTATGGATTTTGTTTTGAGGGTCTGGCCTCTGTAGTCATGGGAATCGTATGTGAGCATATGTCCGGGTCGACTCCTTTTAAATCCTTGTAACTCCAAGCAAATACATCTCTGTATTCTCTTAGCAAGGCTATCAGCTCATGCTCTTCTTCCTCAGTGAGGTCATGTCCTATGTAAGTGCACCTCTCTTCTCCTTCTTCTATGGCTACCACTATTTTCTTGGTGGTTTCTTTGTTATCATAGGCCTCTCCCGATTGCGCCTCTCGTTTAGGCATTCTAATCATGACTCTCCTGTCATCTATCTCATACTTCTTAAAATTTTTCGGGACCTCAAACAAAGATTCTTCCTCTTCTGGTGTGGCTTCTCTCTTCTTTCTTTTCTTTCTTTTTTCCTTAGGGGTTACATGTGTGGCTAGCCTTACATCCTTTGTAAGCTCTCCGTGCTTCTGGGGTTGAAATTCTACTTCATAGAAGTATTCTTCATCTGATGCAAAAGGTGGGTCCATAATGATTGACTCTAGATCGGAGTCACTCGCATCCTCAAATGCATCAGGGCTAGGTTCACACTCTTCTAAAATTGCCTCTCCCATGATCGTGCTCTATGGAGAAGACTGAAATGTCATAGCCATCCTCATCACAGTGAGGTGTCCATTGTTCTTCATTGATGGCTACATCCATGGTTGCTAGAATTTCTGCCCAGCCGTGAGGTTCGAATTCTTCGTCTGGAAAAACTACAGGTGCATAGGCTGGGTCTTGGATTGATCTAAGGGTTTCTTTTGCACCTATCTCCCTGGCTTTGTCTCTCTTCTCTTCTTCTACTGCTACCTTACACATCCATAAGTGAGTGTCTTCATGCATCCATGAGGATCCTGATCCTAGGGAATGCACCGATTCTGTATCATCTTTGGCTCTATGGATGGGGTTCCATTGGATAGGAGGGACATCTCTATGAGAGTAATCCTTGAGATTGACTTTGGTTGTAACTCCTAAGTGCTGCAAATACAAGGAATTGGTTCCCCAATCCTGTACCACTTGCAGCTGCCGCATAAATGGTCTTCCCCAAATCATCTCATAGGCTTGATTTTTGCTAAAGTCACAGATAGCAAATGTGTGCTCAAACTCTACACCACAAGTAGTGAGAGTTATCCCCTCTAGTAGTCCTAAGGGTCTTTCTATGTGCCCGTCAGCCATCTGCAATTTCATTCTCGTTGGCCTGAGAGTTGGCTTACCCCATCATTTCCATAAGGACGTGGTAACAATTGCAACTCCTGCACCTGAGTCCAAAATGGCCTTGGTTGTGTAGCCCTGATGAGTGATGGGGAGATAGGTGTTTCCTTCTTCTTCCTCGCTCATGTCCCCTATCTTGTCCAAGGGTATTTCTGGCACTGTTCTTTGAGATCCTACCTGGGAATGTGGTTTTGCTACTTCGGGCACTTGATTGGCTACATGTTTCCACACTTCTGGTCTAACCTTGAGCAGCTCTTCCAAAGTGAGATTGCACTGCACTTTGATGTTCTTCACTACCTCTGTGTTCCTAGGTATGACTGAATCTTTGTTTCTTACCATGACTGTAGGTGCTCTCATACAAGTGGACTTTGCTTCCCATGGGCCTGTGAAATGGGGTAGTTCTTGTAAAGAATTAGACTCGAAGTCTAATCTTTCTGGAGATTGGGCACTCTCCTGCTCTCCATAAATGGAAGGAAGGTCTTGTGGGAATTGATCGTGTGTGTCATCCACAAGTTCAATGGGAGGAGGAACTTCACTCTCTTTAGCCCATTTCTCTTCTTGAATCTCTCGCAAGAATTCTGGTGTGTATTGATTCATAGAAGAAGAGGTGTCTGGTTCAGTGGAGTTAGGCACATAAGCTTCCTTGGGAGGAATGCTTATTCTATCACTTGCCCTCTCCTTAGCCTGGGAGGTGGCTCCTTTTCTAGACTTTGCAAGTAACCCCTCCAATCTATCCAATAGACCATCAAAGTGCAATGGTGTTCTGATGGGGTTAGAGCCATTGAACAAACGACTGGCTTCAAACATGGCTTGCGCCAACTCGACCATTTTAGCACAAAGCTTTGTTCGCTCTATCTCTAGATCGGCTCTAGGGTAACATTTCTCAAGATCTGTTACATTGGGCCCTTCTTGAATTCTGGCCTGATATGCTTTAAGCATCATGTCTAGATCTTCAGGAGTGGGATCGGCTAAGACTGATCCTACTCGGGGTGGTGATTGGGTTACGTGTGGTGGATTGGTGGGTGGAGGAATGGAGGGTGAAGGGGATGGTAGTGGCGGGGATGCGTGAGAGTGCGTTTGAGATGTGATTTCTATGATTTTGGCTTTGGTTTCTCGTAGGCTTTCTTCAAGTTCGCTCATCTTTCTTGCCCATTGCCTTTTCATACGTTCACGGCTATCTCTCCAAGCTCTTGTCCTCTTCTTATTCTGGCTCTCAGTCTCACTAACCTCCGCATTCTTTTCCTGGCCTAAGTCTTGGTTTTGCTTAAGTGTCTGGGCTCTCGTGATGACTTGTACTGGGGCTGTGGAGGTCACACTTCCTGTGGAGTCTACCACTAAGCCAATCACATTGATAGGGGTGATTTTTGGCATATTATTAGGATTTTTTGGGCAGTCTCGTAAGAGATGCTCCTTTCCACACTCCTGGCAATAGCCCTGGATTGTCACTGACTGGGGTTGTGTAGGTGGAGGCAAGGGACAATCACGAATGAGATGATCTCCCTGACATCTGTAGCATGGCCCTCTAGGAAATGGAGGTCTTACCTGCCTAGGTTGAGGTCTAGGGTTGGGGTTCGCGTACATGACGTTCGCATACTCTGTCTCCCAAATAGGTTCACTCGGTTCCTCACTGTAGTAAGACTCACCATGTTCAGGAGACTGCATGTAGTAAGCCTGGGGACTATCAACATGTGTAGAATCAAAGCTATGGTCACTGGGGTCACTTTCTGAGATTAATGGTGTTACTGGGACTATCGCTCTATTCAGGTTTTCTTCTGCAGCAGCATACTTGACCGGAATCACATTAGTAGGAGCAGGTGGTTGCTGTGCTAGCACTGACTGGGGTCTCAGTTGGGCCTGATATTGCGGTTGGTAATTTTGCTGAGGCCTAATATACTGATGTGGTGAATATTGACTCTGGTATCTGCCTTGTTGAGGGTATGGCCGAGGGTAGGTTTGCCTAACCGCTTGCTTGTTGTATGGGCAGTCCTGTGCTGAGTGATTTGTGTACCTTCGCTCTATGGTGCAATATTGGCTGCTAGGATTCACTTGGGGTTGCGCCGTGATGGGACATGCGTTTGCCATATGGTCACCACCGCAAGTATAGCACCTCTTTACTGGGGCAAATCTAGGAATTTTTTTACTAGAGACACCTAGTTTTTGAGCTACTTTTTCCGCAAGTTCCTCAATTGATGTGGATTGTGAGGAAGAGAGGCTAGAGGTACTATCTAAATCTTTTTAGATTTTGGATAGCTCTAACTCCTCCCCTAGGTTATCCTCAATATCGATGCACATGCGTACACATTCTTCTATAGTCCGGGGGTCCTTCAAGTACACATGATCTCAATTTGGTACTTAACAATCCATCCAAGAATAAAGCCACTTGCTTAGCGGCAGTGGGTAACTCAGGACCAGGACATCGCTCAAGATATTGCCTAAATCTTCTTCCTGCAAGTCTCACAGTCTCTTGCGGGGTCTGCTTGAAGTTGTATATCAATGAGGAAGTATTATGCCTTATGCCACTTTTAGAGAATTCAATAATGAATGCCTCTAAAAGTTGACCTATGCTTCTAAACTGCCTCTCGTTTAGTGGCTGAAACCATGTCAGGGCGGTGTTCCTAAGGGTTAAACCAAAGGCATTGTACTGCGTGAACAGGTCTTCAACTTGTTCAGCTCTCAAGACTTGCTTAAACTCAGCTACATGATCGTAGGGGTCTCCAGTGCCGTCGAAGTAGTTTTTCATGGACTTAACTAACTGGGTCGGTCTCAAGGTCCTCGTGTGCTCTCTCAGTCTTGGCAGAGGGAAATCATCGGCATTTCTTCGGTTCCCTAGGGCTCTATGTCCCTCAGGTTCCCCTCTATTCGTTTCCATTCTCGTTCTTTCTCTTCCCCAAGAGTTGGCAAAGCTTACCTCAGGCCTCTCTCGACTACTTTCTCTTTGAGTCCCCTGAGCTTGAGATGTTCCAACTCCTTGGCGACCAAAGGACACATTCGATCTTGGTTGGGGGAAAATAAATTCTCCTTTCCAAGTGTAAGCATGCCTATCATTTTCTGTAACCCCAAAGATCCTCTCTGAAGAGTGATCTAAGTAGGTCACTCTTCCTGGAATATCAGGATCTTTGAACTCATATATCATGATTGTTCCTACCTCACTCGGCTGACTAGGTCTATATCTCCAAAAGGCTTCATCCGTCTCTCGGTTCAAGAGGAGATCTATGCTCTTATTATCTTGGGGAATCCACTCTGGTGTGATAATCCTCGTGAGAACAAATTTGCCTCGGGGGGTTCTAGGTTCTCCGCCCATGTTTCCTTGCTCTAGATCACCTAAGTCCGTTTCCGAGACCACATTCCCAAATTCATCTGTCCTATCGGGATGACTGGTGACTACATATATTGTCCCTTCCTTGTCCAAGTATGCTCCATTTTCAAACTTGACGGCTGGGTGCTCTAGTCCAATGGATTGGTCAGGGTTTTTAATATGGACCACCGCTCTTCCTAGGCTGTCCTCATAGATGCTAGCACCTAATCGGTTGGTCCTATGGTACTCGAGTTGCATCTTGTAAGGGCCTTCCACCCTATGTAAATATGGCACCCCAGAACTTCCTGTAGGTCTCTCCATAGCGTGGGACATCTCAGACTCGCTAGTCTCAGAACTAGGGTAATACGAATGATGGCTCAACT
The DNA here is from genome assembly GCA_020310875.1 of Ceratopteris richardii. NCBI lineage: Eukaryota > Viridiplantae > Streptophyta > Polypodiopsida > Polypodiales > Pteridaceae > Ceratopteris > Ceratopteris richardii. Next base: position 51,658,325 of record CM035419.1, on the reverse strand, counting down.
GCTGGGCCCAAGACCTCGCAGTATGATTGACACTAGCCTCTGAAGATCTAAGACTTTGTCTGTCTCTCCCTAGGTGTCTACCTGACCTAAGGTTCATATGCCCTTTGTACGTTGTTGATTCTTTGGTACCAGTCACTTGTTCCTTTTAAGTTCCTTTGGATGTGTTTTCTTGTTTTTTTAATTAAGCGTCATCAGGAGCACTTTCGTGGGTCGTACTTGATGTTCTGCGTCCGTTAGTTTAAGTTCTTTTCCTTTAAGTTATCCCTTGACTACAATTTAGCCTACCCTTGCACTTGAGAAATTAAGGGCTCTTCAAACTTGAGTGTTCCTATCGTACCCCTAGTCCATCAGAACAACTACTCGCACTTAGCCTATGCTAAGAATAGACTGAGGGGGTTAAGTGATGTTCCAACCTCAAGTCGCTCCTCCTGGCGATGCAGGTCTACCCAGGAAGCACGTTCCCAAGCTTGTTCGCCTTGGCACTTACTTTGCTTTCTCCAAGAGCTCTCGATGATCCTGTAAGAATCCCAAGTTTAGCTTCAATTTGATCCTTCAATTGACAGACAATTTATTTCAGACACTTTTTTAATGACCCTTGTTCCCCCTTTTGTATTGCTAAAAATTCCTCTAGAGCTCCCTTGGTGTTCCTACCCCTGTGTGTCAACTTCCAAATATCCTATCTGACAAGCCCTAGAGCTTTCCGACAAGCCCTAGAGCTCAAAAAATGGATTTCGTATGAAAAAGTTATGACCGTTCAGGGTTTAGGGGGTTAAACAGACAAACAGAACCTTTCAGGAGTTTTAATGCATTTTTCTAAGGCCTTTGCAAGTGTGTGAGTATTTGAGAGTGCAAATATGCCCAAAATTAGTCTAAATTTCCAAAAAATTTACCCCTTAATTTTTGCCGAAAATGTCTGTCTATCGCGATAGACGGTGTCTGTCACGATAGAGTGGTCTGTCGCGATAGACGGTGTCTGTCGCGATAGAGTGGTCTGTCGCGATAGACGGGTCTGTCGCGATAGACGGGTCTGTCGCGATAGACGGTGTCTGTCGCGATAGACGGGTCTGTCGCGATAGACGGTGTCTGTCGCGATAGATGGGTCTGTCGCGATAGACGGTGTCTGTCGCGATAGACGGTGTCTGTCGCGATAAACGGTGTCTGTCGCGATAGATGGGTCTGTCGCGATAGACGGTGTCTGTCGCGATAGACAGGTGTCTGTCGCGATAGACGGGATCTGTCGTGGAATTTGGTCTGTCGCGATAGACGATGTCTGTCGCGATAGACGGGGTCTATCGTGGGTCTCTATCTGTCGCGATAGACGGTGTCTGTCGCGATAGAGTGGTCTGTCGCGATAGACGGTGTCTGTCGCGATAGAGTGGTCTGTCGCGATAGACGGTGTCTGTCGCGATAGATGGTGTCTGTCGCGATAGACTGAAAAAACGCAAATTTTTGAGAAACTTCTAGTGATTTGGAGTGCTCTAATGGTGTAGGTTACCGTGCCAAACACGCATTCACAAAATATTAAGTTTTTCTATCTGTCGCGACAGACAGAGGTCGTCGTCTCGGGACCTGTGCAGAGTCTATCGTACCTGCGCACACTGCTGGGGAAGGTGGTACAGCTAGTTTCTGCAACAAAAGCTCAAAAATACACTAAAAACAGATAGCATGCAAGCTCTCTCTCGCTCTCTCTCACAATGAAATGAGGGAAATGAGGTGGGGAGTGTAATATGACCAAAAAACTGAAATTTTTTGTGGAGATGGAGATGGAGGTGGGCGATGGTGGGGATGATGATGGTGATGCGCAAGTAAGGAAAAAATGAAGAAAAATAAAGAAAAGGAAGGATATTACCTATAACTCCAATGTCTCAACTCGACGTCTTACCATCACACGCTCGTCCTCGAAGCTCTCTCCCCGACAACGGCGCCAAATTTGGTGTCACTCTAGCACAATGGTGAGTACCAACATGAGAAGATTCACCTCATAATTGTCAATCCGTGGAGACGTGAGGACTAGTATGAAGACTATGAGCAAGTGAAGGCACAAGTGTGTGAGTGAGAAGCACACAAGCATGCACACACATACACACACACGTGCACACAAGGCAAGAACAAGGAGAGGAACAATGGAGTTCTTTGCATTAGTCAAAAAGTCTCTTACATAAGCTCAATTCACCAACAATCTAACCCCAAAAATGAGCTCTCTAGCTCTTTTTATAGTTTTCTAACTAGCTTTGGTCTTGTCCAGACTTAGTGTTCGGCCTAGTTAAAAATTAGGTTCTAGAGCCTATTTGAGGGCTCAAACAAAGTCTAAAAATTATGAAAATTGATATGTAGCTAGTTTTAATACTCCTCAAGCTCGAGGACTCCTCGGCTTGCACAAAATGGAGTCTATTCTACCAAAAAACGGGATTTACAATGTTTGTGTAGTGATTAAAATCACTTGAGTTGTAAATGGTCCATGGAAAAAATGATTGGGCCTTGTTGCCGTATTGTGCATGACTCCTCCGTTGCGCTAGTATGCTCTTCATCTGACTTGTATGCCAACAATGTGCAATACATGATTCTTAGGCTATGTCAAATGCAAAGCTTTGGCATGCAGACTTTGATCATCTGAATTTTGCTAGTTTGCTACACTTGCAAAAATCTGAGATGGAGTCCTCTTTGCCCAAACTTGAGGCACCCAGAGAACATGTCTATGAAGGTTGTATTTTGGGCAAAATGCAACATTCCTCCTTTCCAAAAGATGGTTCTGTTCAAGCTACTCAGAAATTGCAGCTTGTTCGCATTGATGTCTGTGGTCCTATGCAGACACCCTCTTTTGGAAACTATCTTTACTTCATGAATTTTCATTGATGATTTTTCCAGGCATGCATGGGTATATCCATTGAAAGCAAAGTCCAAAGTGTTCATGTGCTTCAAATAGTTTTTGCTTTTGGTTGAAAATCTATCAGCATGTAAAATGGGCACCCTCCGTTCTGATCTAATCGAGGGGGAATATATGTCTTCTGACTTTAATGCATTTTTGGTTGAACGTGGGATAAAACATCAGTGTACAGTGTTGTATACATCTCAACATAATGGAGTTGCTGAATGGAAGAACATATCACTCATGGAGATGGTGAGGTGTATGGTCAAGAGTCAAGCTTTACCACATAGTTTCTGGCTTGAGGATGTCATGTGTGCAACATATGTACTTAACATGTGTTCCACTAAAGCATTGCAGTCTATCACTCCATATGAGGCTTGCCATGGTCACAAGCCATATGTTTCTCATTTGCGTGTTTTGGTTGTTTGGCATATGCATTAGTGCTTGAACGACATCGTAGGAAATTGGATGATAAAGCAGTAAAATGTATTTTTGTTGGGTATAGTTCTGAAAGCAAAGGCTATCGTCTGTATCATCCACAAACTTAATGCATTTTGGTTAGCCGTGATGTTTTTTTGTGGAAGATGCTATTCAACCTTTACTTTCATGTACGAAAGAGACATATGTTAGCTCCAAAGACATGTATGATACGTTGCTGCCTCTTTTTACACGTGGACAATCTAGTGCTGGTCCTAATGAGGCAACTCCTCAACCTTTAGAGGTTTCATGTGATGATGCAGATCATTCTATTTCTGATGCAAATTTACATGATGCACTTGTTGATGAGAGAGCTGATATCGAGGAGGTAAAAACTATGCCAAAATGGATGGTGAAGACTTTGAATGACAACAAATTAGATCAACTGTATCATACCGTACTCGTTTAGATTAGGCTTTTATCAAAAATTTATTGCCAACTATTCACATAGAGCTACACCATTGATATATTTATTACAGAATATTTAAAGGTTCGTGTGGGGCAGTGCACAACAACAAAAATTTGATGCATTGAAACAAGCAATTTCAAGTTTGGGAGATACACTCTAATCTTTATTGGGCTAACTTCACAAAGAAATGCGCTCTACTATTTTGTACCATTTCATATACAAAAGCACCCAAGTACCTTTTCCAGAGGCATTGGTTGCCCATGAGCCTTATAGAATCTACCCACCTTGCCCAAGCCTACTTCCTTGGCTTTGATACCAATTGTTGTATCCAAGGGGAATTGAACTCATGACCTACCCATTACGAGTATGATGGGCTAACCACTTGCCCCAAAATCCATCCTCCCTCTGAGGGTGTGATTCAAACCATCTCCTACTTGTCATTTCTCGAGTCTAACAAATTAACATGTCCACATATCTTGGGATACTTCCGGTAGTTCCATAAAGATGAGCATATAAATGGTTATTATGATGGGGGCCATCACATATGCCATACTTGATTTATACTAGTGCGTCCTAGACTATTCTTAAAGGCTAGTAGAGTCCTTAAGCTAGAGTTATACAAGGTGGCAACAACACTCGCATGTGTAAAACTTTTATTGCTGTCTTGTGCCAAATCAATAGAAATTACATATGGCTTATTTGAATGGGGGCAAGGAAGCTTAATATCTCAAGCTTTTGTAGCTTCTAGTGCCATTCACACACTACTGCCAATGTTGTGTGAACTCAGCCTAGATTGATAGGAAATAGGAAGCTGGAGGCCTCGGGCAGATGAATCTCTGCTAGCCGTGTCTTTGATTTGTAGCACATATGAAACCAAGTTTAAGTCCTTAGCCCTAAGACGTTCATCTGCGACGTCTGTTCCGAGGCTGAACTGAGGACTATTGTTGCTGTAGATTTCAACGCCCTTCCCGGTTCGCGTGTTCAAGTTTGCCAGCCATGGGGCGCATGCACAGTCGTGGGTGAGCACTTTTATTGTTTATGTTCTGTAAGACTTAAGCAGATGGCGATGGGCGACTCAGAGGTTCATATTTCATAGTGCTAGCAATTCGGATTTTCTTGGCCATTCCAGAAGTAGAATATGCGCATTAGTGTCGTTTGTCCGCTGTGATTTTTTTCGATCGTCCCCTTCCCGTGGATCTCTTTCTATCTCGGGCACTATGTACAATGGCTGGCCTCCACGCGTTTCTGCGTGGAAAGTCTGTTACTGACATGTTATTGTGGACTGCTAATCAGTGTCAGCTTCGAACCACCTCGCTTGTTCGCTCCAGTAAATGGGTTTGCATTGAGATCTTTGGTAAATCTATAATGATTGAGAATCAAACATGCATTTTGAAGAACACGATTGTTACTTTCCTTATTCGGGTGTGGACTGAGGCATGTGTCTGTGAATCTAATTTATGGACAATACGTTGCGACCTTCCTACTTAATTTTTGTCTTCTTCAGTCTGTTTGACATTTTCAATGAATAATGTGCTTTTGCAGGAAGGGCATGTCCTCCTCAGCCCTACCGTACAAGAGGACACCATCGAGCTGGCAGAAGATAACTCATCAGGAAGTCAGTACGGAACGTGCTAACAATTCATTGAGAAAGTATCTGTGTGGTTGTAATGAAAAATTTTCGTTTTTAGGTTGATGAACTCATATGCAAGCTTGCAAAAAAAGGGCTCACTCCATCTCAAATTGGTGTTATTCTGAGGGATTCTCATGGTATTGGTCAAGTTAAAAGTGTAACAGGCAGCAAAGTTTTACGTATCTTGAAAGGACATGGTAATGCATTCAGTTTTTAACTTCCTAGGATTAGTACGTACAGATATGCTTGTTCTCTGAGCGCAAGCATTTCTTGTCTGATACAGGTTTAGCTCCCGAGATTCCTGAAGATCTGTATCACCTGATTAAGAAGGCAGTTGCTGTTAGAAAGCATTTAGAGAGGAACAGAAAGGACAAGGATTCTAAGTTCCGTTTGATTCTTGTAGAAAGCAGAGTCCACAGGCTGGCACGGTACTATAAGAAAACCAAGAAACTACCACCTAGCTGGAAATAGTAAGTTAATTCTGCTCTTGTGTGGACTAAAAGACTTGACGTCCTGGGTAGTGCATTCTATGGCCTCATGTACTGGGACATGTTTATGTTTGTTGTGGAAAACTGTCCCCTTTTTACATTCTCGACATATGCTGTCGCATGTTTGGTTCAGATTTCTAGCAGTTGCCTTTTTTTACTTGCATGTTGTCATGTATTAAATTATATATTAGTTGTATTGTCTCATTATTGCACTGATGTATTTATTTTCTATGAATGTGTTATTTAGTATATTTGTCTATGTTGGTGTATGTTTGGTTCAGATTTTTAGCATTTTTCTTTCCTGTTCCAATTTTGTCCCTGTATGAAATTATTTGATAGCTCATAGCGTTTGAACATGCAAAATGATGTTTTTTATCTCCACTAATGTGTTATTCATTATATCTTTGTCTTTACTTATGTAAGTGTATACATCTATGTACGCAAGTAGATGTTTAATGTTCATGTATGTATGTATCTTTTGTATTAATATATTTACACATGAGTATTTTCATATGCATCTATCAAGAAGTAGACAGATAGGTAAAAGAGATGGGCACATGTGGATGGATGAATGATCAGAATCCAGACAGTGGGATGGATGGACAGATGTATGAATAGGTAGTTGCATTTGATAATAAGGATATTGTAATTGTAACTTTTGTTTGTGTGAATTTGGGTGCTACCCAGATCCATCAAGGTTTGTAAATAAATACATATATACATGGTTAAGCATGTCGTTGTGTTTAGGAGTTAGTCTACTATAAAGATGCGCTGTTTTATTTGAGAATGACATGAAATCTATCCATGCATGGATATGTTTAACTGTGTATGAGGACAGTGAGAGGGGTTACGGAGGGAGAGGATATGTTAGATACTATATTTACACTTATATTTGTGCTGGTAGGCATGGATACTATACATTCATGAAGATATAGAATCTTGTTGCTGTTTGTTTAATAATAGTTGCAGCTAACCATTACCTTCTGTATTATGTTTTGTGGCAGTGAGAGTGCTACTGCAAGTACCCTGGTTGCATAAGGTGGCTTTTTGCAGATTGTTGCAGTAACATGTAGATCAGAGTAATTTGTCACTAGACATGAAAGCCAGTGAATATTCTCTGTGGCTAGTTTCAGGCACAGAGATCGGTCACAGGGCTTGTACTTGAGATACCTTTTGTGAGTTACTTGAGAAAGGTCAATTTTGAATTCTATTCAACATTCAATTTGAAGTACTTGTGCCTTTACTCACAGGGATATTTGTGTTTTTTTAAACTGCTCTTTACCCCAGGAGCTTCGGCTGTTATCCAAGAGTTTACATTCATGCATGAAAGACAATTTCGTTTTCAAACTTCAAGGTGGCATGTCAGTGAGTTTCACAGCAAAACTGAGGCCGTCTTTCTCATTGTTGTGATTACTAGTTTAGCTTTTAAGTTGTGTCTGTTTATTGGCTTATTGTTTATTTCCAGTTTGACATGCTTGTATATGTTTAGCTGTTGTCTTTTCTGTTTGTAGCGTGCATTTAATGGAAGGTGTTAGTGGTTCTAATTTGGATGGTGCTTATTTATGCGGTAGTTGTGAGAGCTTTTATTTTCAAAGATGAGCAACGTGTCTGCATTGAAGTAAGACATCTGGCTTGATAGTGGACATAATCAGCTGGTAATTCACTCTTACAATTACAACACTGTTTCACACAATCTTAAGGTTAGACATTCAGTGTGCTGCATCATGAGCTCTTATATGCCAACTGTTCTCCAAAGAACCTTGTAATGAGGAAATGAACAGATATAATTTGTGAGGAATGTGTAGAATACATTATATCTCAATCTATGTTTAGCTATCTATCCCGAAAGATGTTGAATTCCCTTCTAACTAAAGTTCTGCTTTGTTTGTTCAATGTGCATTCTTCTCTTGCGAGTCATCTTTGCTATCAAAAAGATTGGTCTGTCTCATGGTTGTGCCCTAAATCCATAATCCCTAGGCTGTGAATTTGAGCATTGATAGACATAGCATTATTTTCTTGCTAGATATCTTCATTAGCGAAAATAGGATCGACATGTGCACCATTTGTGCTTTAGATTTCATAATCCCAAGTTTGTGGGTTCCAGTACTGAGACTTTGTTTGAAGCAACAAATATGCTGTACTCATCTTGTGTACTTGATCGGCTACATGTCTGAAGAGATGGATCTACAAGCTTTGGCTTGATGATAACTTTGTAATAGCACAAAGTGCAGGCCTTCTCATGTAGTGAGACAAATTGACAATTATTACTTGGGAATAATGCGATCTACTTGGGATTAATGCGGTCTGTCTGTAGAGAGTTTGATCTCCCTATGGTTTGTTGACAGCTCTTTAGTCATGAAGAGTACATGTAGAAGTGACATTCTTCAGATACAGGAAGTGTGGCTGATGTCATGCACGTGGAGAGGGGTGCTGTAGTCTGACTGATGAATTTGGGGTTGTTTCCAGTGACAATTGTGGTTCCTCAAGTGAATGCTTGAAATAAGTAACTTCCAGAGACTCTAAATTCTTGTCACATGCAGTTGATGCTGCACTTGGAAAATGTCTTATCCATGGAGATAAGAATACATAACGGGGTACAAACATCAATCAAAGTGAACGCCACACAGATGTGTGCAATAGATGCAAATTCAATGAGAAGCCTCAAAGAAAATGCTTAGGACATGAATGTCCCACATGCAACAAATGTGTCAAGCATGAATCACACTGATGAAGATATTATCTGAAATTAAGTGAATGGAGAAACAAGGGTGAACTCTAGGTGAAGTGAATGCCCCACATGCAATGAATGCCCAGGACATGAACCCTCACATGCAAGGAATTTCTCAAGCATGAACCACACAATGATGAAAGTAATAACTGAAATCAGGCAGATGAGGCGAAACAAGGGTGAACACTGTAGGTGAAGTGAATGCTCACTCCTGAATGCCTTAGGGTAGTTATAGTGGACATAGTGGTTGATAGATTTAGGATGCAAGTATATGATGGCCAGACATGCTGTTATATTCTCTAAACTAATCTCTAAAACTTATTGACATATATTATGTAACTGTTAACTTAATGCAAACTTTAGAAATATTGGTTAGCTAATCAATTACTTCTGAAATTATTCACTGTAAATTATAAGTGAATGAATTCTTAATTATTATGAATAATCGAGAGCCCTTATTTGGACATCTTTTAAATGATGCCGATTAGCAATGTCCTTGACAGTAAAATGTAGTCACTCTCATGCTTTGACCTATCTATGATCATTTTGCCTTAAAGAAGATCATCCACCCCCAAATTACCATCAATGATCTCCAACATGTACTCAATCTATTCTTTTATCTTGGAATGACCCGTGGATAATAGCATCTACAAACAGGTCAACTACATGTAAGAGCCACGTGCAAGAGTAGTCATGATACTCAACTCTTTGGGCAAATCAACTAGGTGTGAAATAGTTCCATGAGAAGGTGAGCTCATGGCGGGAGTACTCAGCAAGAGCTATGCCATTATCACGAGGCAAAAAATGAAGAAGCTGTCGGGATAGTAACCTTGATAGGTCAAGAATCAGGTTATGATAGATTCCTTGACAATGGTAGATATTCGGTCTTAAAATTTTATGATTGAAATAATACACATGCATGTACTTGATGTCTGGACCATTTGATGTAGCACTAGAAGCATCCCATCGAACACCTAGAGAGGGATGCAATATTAAATTGGAGAAAACTATTCACTTTCGAAGGGAAGGTATAATACTTCTAGGGATGAGATAAGACCTTTGGCCTAAATTGATGTAGCATTAGCTGCATCCCATGGAGCACCTAGAGAAGAATACCTTTGGCTTTCAAAGGTGAGCGTATAATACAAATGGGGATGAGATAGACCTTCCAAAACAAACCTTTGGAACGTATCTACACTTTCTTGTCCTAGAAGTATATAAGCAATTATGGAATTGTGTGCAACTTTTCTCCCAACCACATATCATATTGTTCCCAATATTGATAGTCTAGAGTGAACATAGTGTGAATATATGGCCATCATACATGCTGACATTACTATCGAAGATAGGAACCTCAAGATAGTTTTTGCAAGCTTGGGGTGTTTGCAATCTTGCTCTTGTCCCTCACAAGCAACTGCTCACTTATTCAATGTCTAACAATCTCTCCCCTTTCTATGACTTAATGTCTAATACTCTCTTCCAAAGCTTATTGTTCTCAATAATCAACAAGGAAAAGTACTTCATATTTTTCCCTTGAGAAGTGTCCTTTGAAAGGGCCTATTGAAGATTAGAGCTAGACAAGCTCTCATTTGTGGGCTTTAGCATTAGTCTTGAGCCCCACAAGGGGGACTTTTCAAAGCAACACATTTCATCTCGATCAAATGGTGTGAAAGGAATTGGAATTTCAACACCCATCTAACCCATGATCATATGGTGTTCCATTTTTAGTTCAAGGTATGGTAGTAATCATTTCGTCTATAGAACTATGGGATGACTTTGATGTGAGTACCATTCTCCCATGAAAGGCCTCTTGGATGAGGATGTCCTTCAAGTTGCAAAAGTTGGAAGTCCTCATTAACCCAATCTTTGATTTTTTGCCTTTGATTATGCAAAATTGGTGAATTTTTGTGCTGTTTGCTGATGAGCTCCATTTGTTGATAATTTTGATGATATGTGAACGCACTTAGGACCACTAGGATATTTTTTCCCTCTTTAGGGGTTTTTTTTCCTCAGCTTGTATACACACTTTCTATAACCCTAATGAGTGACTTATTTTTGTACATTCACTTGGTAATATGTTTAGTATGGTGTTGTGCTCAAAGTTTCTTCTTCTTTATGATGTTTGCATGCTTCCTTAGACCTCAAACTCTTATCAATTGGTATCAAAGCTGATTACCACTCTATTTAGGGCATCGTTGACATCCCTTTGGTCATAGTCTTTGAATTGCGTTCGAATGTGTTATTGTAGCATTTATGCAAGAAATTTTGTTCTTATGTGCCAAACATATAAAAAGGTTTTGGTTTGCCAATAGAAGCGTCTCAAAGTGTGCTTTAAGTTTAGTAGAGCTTGACAAGGTGTATTTGTATAACTTTTTGAGATATAATCATTTTTTTGCATTAGGATATTTAGCCATTGACTAGGCTAAAATCAATGATGTATTTTGTATGTTGGTTGTTGAGGATAACTTGGATGGTACTAATCACACATTTTGGGCGTACATGAAATCATCTCTTAGTAGCAGAAGGATTGTAGAATATTATATAGGGTATTGAAGGTGATGCAAATTGAATTGAAGATAACGATCTCCAATTTTTTGTTCATGTTGTTCTTGTTCCGTCTATTGCAGAACAATTTCATTGGGGTGGCAGATATGCGCATGCACATGCATTTGATAGCTTTGTTTGTCAAACATGCCATTATTCCTTACATTTGCTCTTGCAAAAAAGCAAAGGATGCTTGGGATTCACCTATCACTTTATACCAAGCAAGAAATAAGGCTTGTGTTGCTTACCTCCAAAAACAATTAGAGAGTGAGCATATGAATGCAGAAGATTTTATGGACAAGTTTTTGACAAAGATCAAAGATTTGAAGGAGAAATTGATTTCTGCTCATGAAGGCTTACCAAATAGTTCTTGTATAGTTCATATCAGAGTTTTGCTTATACTTCTGAATTGATGGAAGGCAATCCAAATGCCCTCATATTTGAGGAGTTAGTCTCTATTTTGTTGCACGAAGATTAGTTGAGCCACAGGTCAATTATGTGTGTTTCAGATTAAGCTTTCTTAGCTAGTTAGAAGGGCAAAGGAAAATGGAGCTCATCTATTAGTAAGCAGAAGTTTGCTAATGTTACACACTTGAAGAAGGAATACCATGAGAAGAAAACAAAAGAGCAGAAACAAGCTTGCTAATATTCTAAGGGAAATGATTATGTCATAAAGAGTTGTCCAAAACTGGTTGTAAAAGAGGCAAAGAAAAAAGAAAATGGAATGGTTGTTTCAGAGGTCTCCACACCTAAAACATAGTCCGGTAATCTTGTTCATAATGAAGAATGGGCATTTGCTACTGTTCTATGATCCATCTTCTCATGAGCATTGTATGTTTGCAGTAGACTCAAATGTTTAGTACTTTGATAGTAGGGTAACCAAGTATATTACCTCGCAGCGAAATTTCTTTAGTTCACTTGAGCCTGCCTGTACAAAGAATACTGTCACATGGACTAACAACTCATCGCATCCTGTAATGGGACTTGATAAGATAATTTTGATTATTGTTGATGGTAGTTATTTCATATTATCATATGTTTTATATATTCCAAGGACAAAGAAAATTATGTTGTCAGTTTTAGCATTAGCCAAGATTGACTTGGTTATCGAATTTGTTAATGATAGATGTATAGTTCATGATCTCTCAAATGGCGATGTTATTATTGCTTTTTGCATGTTATGTTTTGGATTGTATAAGATCATAGACTATGTGAAAGCTTTGAATGATTCAGCATGTGCAACTCAAGATTCTTAGTCTATCTTAAATGCAAAGCTTTGGCATGCATGCTTTGGTCATTTGAATTACTCTAGCTTGCTATGCCTGCAAAAGTTTGAAATGCTGGCTCCTTTGCCAAAACTTGAGGAGGCACCTTGTAAACATATTTGTGAAGCTTGCATTTTGGAGAAAATGCAACATTCCTTCTTCTTGAAGATGGTCAATTCGAGTTTCTTCTATATTGAAGCTTGTTCATAGTGATGTATGTGGTCCTGTGCAAACGCCTTCTTTTGGGATTATTGTTATTTCGTGACTTTTGTTGATGATTTCTCTAGGCATGCATGGGTGTATCCAATGAAAGTGAAGTTTGAAGTGTTTATGTGCTTCAAACAATTTTTAGTTATCATTGAAAATTCATTAGCATGAAAATTTCTAATAGAGGGGGGAATACATCTTCTGATTTTAATGCATTTCCTATTGAGCTTGGGATAAAACATCAATGTATAGTGCCATGTAGACAACAAAATGGATTTGCTAAAAGAAAGAACGTCAGGCTTTACCACATAGCTTTAGGCTTGAGGGTGTTATGTGTGCAACATATGTACTTAACATGTGTTCGATCAAAGCACTCCAATTGATCATTCCATATGAAGATTGGCATGGTCATAAGCCATATATTGCTCATCTACATGTCTTTGGTTGTCTTGCATATGCATTACTGCCTGAACAACGCAAGAAATTGGATGATAAAGTAGTGAAATGTATTTATCATGGATACAATTTTGAAAGCAAAGGCTATTGTTTGCACCATCCAGAGACTAAATGCATTTTGGTTAGCTGTGATGTTTTTTTTTGGGTGGAAGATGCTATTCAGCCATTACTTTCTCATATCGAAGAGACTTCATTTAGCTCTAAAGATATGTATGACATTGGCTGCCTCCTTTTATAGGTGGATAGTCAAGTGCTAGTGCAAATGAGGCAATTCCTCAGCCTTTACAAGTTTCACATGTTGATGTAGATCATTTCATTTTTGATGCAGATTCACATGATGCACTTGTTGATGAGGGCTAATATAGAGGAGACAAAAAATATGCCTGAATGACTGGTGCAGACTTTGATAGATAGCAAATTAGATGCACCTTTGTTATATCGTACTCATTCAAGCTTTCATAGTGATTCCTTTTTATTAGATTGCTATGCAATGACGGCCTCTAGTCTTTGTGATGAGAATGAGCCTGTTTCTTTTGATTAAAGCATAAAATAAAAAAAAATAGATGGTTGGTATGCAATCAAAATATGATGCTATTATGAAGAATGATACTTGGTCTTTATGTGATTTATCTCCAAGAAAAAAGGCTATTGGCAATAAATGGGTATGTATAAGTTGAAACACAAGCTTGGTGGAATAGTTGACATGTAAGGCTAGGCTTGTTGCCAAAGGTTATGCTCAAGAGAGAGGCATTGATTTTGATGAGTCTTTTGCTCCCACATATAGAATGACTCCTATTTGTAGCATTTGTGCACTTGAAGCTTATCATGGTTGGAATTAGCATCAGTTGGACATTAAAACTACATTTTAGAATGGTGACTTACATGAAGAAATGTATGTATTTCAACCCCATAGCCACAAACATAAGAAGTTTGAAATAGAAAATGACAGAAAGATACTCTTCTAATACAATGCAGAAACATGCATTCCATATGAATGAAGACTACACTGTAGAACTTAGTATGTATCTATATTAGTCTTATCTTATGTCTACACAATCTTGACTGCACTCTCTCTCTCTCTCTCTCTCTCTCTTTTCTTCCACTCTTTTGTGTCTCCCGAAGCATCTCTTTATAACTTGATTATAACACTTACAAAAGGTAATGTGTAAGTGATTAAGTTCCCCAAAAAATTCTAAAGGCACATAAATAAATAATACAAGTTTGGGTATCCTAACCGGCACAAATGCAGTCTAACATTGGCATGCAGGATGGACTTGAACCCTCTAGAATTTAGAATGCATCCATATCAGAAGGTTGATTCTTAATGTGGTTTAAATCGTACAAAATTTCATCAAATAATTCTTGAATTTGCACACTGGTTGACTCCACAACTTCCCAAAATATTCTTCATTACCATCTGCTACATTGAACTAGGCTTTCCATGCTATTGTTGTAGACTTCACATTCCAAAATTCAGAAGACATTGTTCCAAAGAAGCCCGACTAGTGGTATCTTTTTCTTTAGGTTCAGTTTGTAATGCTTGTAGCTCAACATCCTTTTGTACTAACGCTGTTGGAGTTAGACGTCTGCGGAAGCACGCGAACAACACAAGGAAGAAGAAGAAGCTTAGAGCACAAACACACAATACTGAATGTATTACAAGAGAATGTACAAAGATAAGTAGCCCATTAGGGCAATATGCGTATATACAAGTCGAGGGGAAAAAACCTCCTAAAGAGGGAAAAAAGTGCCTCCGTAGTCCTAGTGTGTTCACACACATCACTACCTAAATATATCAACAAATCCTCCCTGGGAGTGATGCGGTGAACAAGGAGCTGGCACTCATGTATAAGGAAGTGCCAAGCTATGTGGAAATCACTCCACAAAAGGAAGTAAGCCCAAAGCTTTGCGGAAAGCTTCAAACTTCTCCCTAGGCAGAGCCTTCGTGAAAAGGTCTGCTATGTTCTCTTGCGTGGGCACATATGCCAAGCTGATCTCCCCAGCCGAGAACCTCTTCGTGTCATAGTGATAATGCACCTCAATGTGCTTAGTGCGAGCATGGAACACAGGGTTCCTCGCAACTGCTAATGCGCTCTGACTGTCAGTGAAGATGGTGGTGGTAGAAGACTGGCCAACACCCAAATCAGCCATAAGGCGTCTGAGCCACACACACTCAACAGTCGCTGTGAAAGCTGCCCTATACTTAGCCTCACAAGTGGAAGTGGCCACAGTAGGCTGCTTCTTGCTCAACCAAGATATACATGAGCTATCAAGCATGAAGTAAAAACCACTGGTGGATACACGAGTGTCATAGCAACCAACCCAATCTGAGTTAGAAAAAGGATGCAAATCTGGTAGTAGTGATCCCCCCTTGGGATAAAACAACCCAAGTAGCCGAGTACCACTCAAGTAGCGAAAGATGCGCTTAACCGCCTTCCAATGCGTGAGTCTTGGGCAATGCATAATCTGCTCATCTGTGAGACAACAAACTGAATATCTGGCCGAGTAATGCATAAGTAAATCAAGCATCCAACAGCCTGCTGATAGAGAACAACATCAAATGCATCTCCAGCATCATGAAGACTCAATCGTAAACCTGTCTCCATAGGAGTGGCAATAGGCTTACAGTCTTCAAGGCCAAAACGTTGCAATAGTGTGTCAATATATTTCGTTCGACACAAAGCCATTCCACCATCAACTTGCATAAACTGAATGCCCAAATAGCGATGCAAACGCCCCAAATCGGACATCTCAAATGAGGCATGCAAATCAGCCTTGAAATCAGCAATATGCTTCTCAATAGGACCAGTGAGCAGCATGTCGTCAACATAGACAACAATGATCAGAA
This sequence comes from Ceratopteris richardii, assembly GCA_020310875.1. NCBI lineage: Eukaryota > Viridiplantae > Streptophyta > Polypodiopsida > Polypodiales > Pteridaceae > Ceratopteris > Ceratopteris richardii. The sequence continues at coordinate 51,642,407 of CM035419.1, read as the reverse complement.
GCACATCATTAGCACGCTTAACATATAAGGTGCTTTCAGTTGGATTGTTCTCAAAACCATGTGCAACCAGATAGGCATGTATCTTCTCATACCTAGCACGTGGTGCTTGCTTTAAACCATATAATGCCTTCTTTAACCTGCACACCTGGTTTTCATGCCCTTTCTGCACAAAGCCACGGGGTTGAAAAACATACACTTCTTCATGCAAGTCACCATTCAGAAATGCTGTTTTAATGTCCAACTGATGTACATTCCAACCATGATGGGTTGCAAGTGCACAAATGCTCCGAACAGTAGTCATATGACATGTAGCTGTAAAGGTCTCATCAAAATCAATGCCTCTTTCCTGCGCATAACCCTTTGCAACAAGCCTAGCCTTATACTTGTCAACTGTACCATCAGGTTTACGCTTCAGCTTGTATACCCACTTAGTACCAATGGCCTTCTTGCCAGGATGCAAGTCACATAAAGACCATGTACCATTCTTCATTATAGCATCATATTCAGATTGCATAGCAGCCATTCAATTTTCTGAATTTTGTGCTTCATCAAAAGAAACAGGCTCATTCTCATCACAGAGACTAGACGCTGCCATAGCATAGCAATCTGATGCAAAGGAGGCACTATGAGAGCCTGAACGAGTATGATATGACAAAGGTGCATCTAATTTGCTATCACGCAAAGTCTGCACCAGCCATTTTGGCATAGTTTTTGCTTGCTCAATATCAGCTCTCTCATCAACAAGTGCATTATGTAAATCTGCATAAAAAATGGAATGATCTGCATCATCATATGAAACCTGGAAAGGCTGAGAAGTTGCCTCATTAGGACCAGCACTAGACTGTCCACCTGTAAAAAAAGGCATCAAAGTATCATACATGTCTTTGGAGCTAACAGATGTCTCCTTAGTACATGAAAGCAATGGGTGAATAGCATCTTCCACAAAGACAACATCACGGCTAACCAAAATACGTTTAGTATGTGGATGATACAGACGATAACCTTTACTTTCAGAACTGTACCCAACAAAAATACATTTCGTTGCCTTAGCATCCAATTTTCTGCGATGTTGTTCAGGCACTAGTGCATATGCCAAACAACCAAAAACACGCAGATGAGCAACAGATGGCTTGCGGTCATGCCAAGCCTCATATGGAGTGATAGACTCTAGCGCTTTAGTGGGACATCTATTCAGTACATATGCTGCACACATGATAGCCTCAAGCCAGAAACTATGTGGTAAAACCTGACTTTTGACCATGCACCTCGCCATCTCCATGAGTGACTTGTTCTTTCGTTCAGCAACTCCATTCTGTTGAGGTGTATACGGCAGTATGCATTGGTGTTTTATCCCACGTTCCCCCCCTCGATTAGAATGGAGGGTGCTCATTTTACATGCTGACAGATTTTCAGCCAAAACCAAAAACTGTTTAAAGCACATGAACACTTCGGACTTTGCTTTGAGTGGATATACCCATGCATGCTTGGAAAAATCATCAATGAAAGTCACGAAGTAAAGGTAATTTCGAAAAGAGGGTGTTTGCATAGGACCACAGACATCACTATGTACAAGTTGCAATTTCTGTGTAGCCCGAACTGAACCATCTTTTGGAAAGGAGGAATGCTGCATTTTGCCCGAAATATAGCCTTCACAAACATGTTTTCCAGGTGCCTCAAGTTTGGGCAAAGAGGACACCATTTCAGATTTCTGCAGGCGTAGCAAACTAGCAAAATTCAGATGACCAAAGCGTGCATGCCAAAGCTTTGCATCTGACATAGCCTGAGAATCATTTACTGCACATGCCAAATTATTTTCAGATCTTTCATAGTCTATGAGCTTATACAACCCACGACATAAAATGCAAGAAGCAATAATCACATCGTGATTTGACAGATCATGAACTGTACACCTGTCGTCAACAAATTTCACATTCAAGCCAATCTTGGCTAATGCAAAAACTGATAACAAGTTCTTTTTGATCCCTGGCACAAATAAAGCATCTGACAAAGTGAAAGAACTACCATCAGCAGTAGTCAAAATGATCTTACCAACTCCCATAACAGGATAAGAGGAGTTGTTGGCGCATGTAACAGTATTCCCTGTAGGGGCAGGCTTGAGTGAAGAGAAGAAACTACGCTACGAGGTAATATGTTTGGTCGCCCCAAGCATCTGAGTCTATTGCAGACATGCACTGCTCATGAGAAGATGGGTCAAAATTGCAGACAGTAGTAAATGCCCATTCTTCTTCATGCACAAGATTTGCACTCTGTTTTTGGTGTAGAGGCCTCTGCAACAACCATTCCAGCCTCTTTCTTCTTTGCCTCTTTTGCAGCCAGTTTTGGACAGTTCTTTATGATATGATCATTCCCTTTACAGTACTTACAAAACAATTTTTGCTTTTTTGATTTTTTCTTATCTTTGTCTTGGTTCTTCGAATGTGCAACATTTGCAGATTTGTGCTTACTAGTAGAAGAACTCCATTTTCCTTTGCCCTTGTGACTAGCCAAGAAAGCTTGATCTGCAACACGCATAATGGACGTGTTCTGCCTGGACTGATCTTCTTGCAACAGAAGAGAGACTAACTCCTCAAATGACAAGGCATTTGGATGCCTTTCATCATCAACCAAAGAGTAGAAGCAAAACTCTAATATGAATCAGGAAGACCATTCAGAACGGGTTGCACAAGTGAGCTATCTGGTATAACCTCATCAGTAGAAATCAACTGTTCCTTCAAGTCTTTGATCTTTATTAGGAAACTGTCCATAGAATCACCTTCATTCATGTGTTCACTCTCCAACTGTTTTCGGAGGTAAGCAACACGAGCCTCATTCCTAGCTTGGTACAATGTGGTAAGTGTATCCCAAGCATCCCAGTGAGCAGCATGTCATCAACATAGACAACAATGATTAGAAGCACATCATTAGCAACCTTAACATATAAAATGCTCTCAGTTGGACCGTTCTCAAAACCATGTGTAATCAGATATGCATATATCTTTTCATACCAAGCACGTGGTGCTTGCTTTAAACCATATAATGCCTTCTTTAACTTGCACACTTGGTTTTCATGCCCTTTCTGCACAAAACCATGGGGTTGAAAAACATACACTTCTTCATGCAAGTCACCATTCAGAAATGCTGTTTTAATGTATTCCAACCATGATGAGCTGCAAGTGCACAGATGTTACGAACAATACTCATTCGACATGTTGGTGCAAAGGTCTCATCAAAACCAATGCCTCTTTCTTGCGCATAATCCTTTGCAAAAAGCCTAGCCTTATACTTGTAAACTGCTCCATCCAGCTTACGCTTTAGCTTGTATACCCGCTTAAAGCCAATGGCCTTCTTGCCAGGTGGCAAGTCACATAAAGACCAGGTACCATTCTTCATTATAGCATCCTATTTAGATTGCATAACAACCATCCAATTTTTTGAATTTTGTGCTTCAGCAAATGAAGCAGGCTTATTCTCATCATAGGGACTAGATATAGCCATAGCATAGCAATCTGATGCAAAAGAGGCACTATGAGAGCCTAAACGAGTACGATATGATAGAGGTGCATCTAATTTACTATCATGCAAAGTTTGCACCAACCATTTTAGCATATTTTTTGCCTACTCAATATCAGCTCTCTCATCAACAAATGCATCATGTAAATGTGCATAAAAAATGGAACGATCTACATCATCACACGAAACCTGCAATTGTTAAGAAATTGCCTCATTAGGACCAGCACTAGATTTTCCACCTCGAAAAAGAGGAAGCAAAGTATCATACATGTCTTTGGAGTTAACAGATGTCTCCTTAGTACATGAAAGTAACAACTGAATAACATCTTCCATAAAAACAACATCATGGCTATGTAGGGTGTGTGTGTAGAAGTGTGAGAGACACACAAGAAGCACACACAAGGAGCACAAACGGAGCAAGACACATGGAGAAGATGATGGCTGAAATAGCTCTCTCTATTGACGATGAATTGAACTGAAGTAAGAGCTGAATAATATCCCTATGTACGAAGTACCACCACACATGAGAGTATCAAGTATGTGGTCACATGGAGAAAAACCTCTAGCCAACACTAGAGTAAAAAGTGCCCATGTATAGGGAAAAGGTTCACATCAAAGCTACTTGAGGAACACATAAGTGTAACAAACCCCCCTGGAGTGAATGATGTGAACACATACAGGGAGTGATAGATCAGCTGCCACAAGGTAGTAAGGCTAAAGCTTTGCGAAAAGCTTCAAACTTTTTCTGTGGAAGAGCTTTGGTGAATATGTTTGTCACATTATCTTGTGTAGGCACATATACCAAATCAATATTTCTTGCATGAAGGCGCTCTCTCACATAGTGATAATGCACCTCAATATGTTTGTTCTGCGCATGAAACATTGGGTTTCGTGCAACAGACAAAGCACTTTGATTATCAGTGAGAATATGTGTAGCAACATCAATCTCCATGCAAAGATCCATCAGTAGGTGTCTCAGCCATATACACTCCACTATAGTTGTGAAAACCGCTATGTACTGAGCTTCACAATTCGATGTCACCACTATAGGTTGCTTCTTACTCAACCAAGATATGCATGAGCCTCCAAGGAAAAAGCAATTACCACTATTGGACACACGAGTATCATAACAACCAACCCAATCACTATCTGTAAAAGCATGCAAGCATGGCTGAATATCTCTTCCATAAAAGAGACCTAAGCTCAAAGTGCCTCTGAGATATCTAAACGCACGTTTTAGCTCTTGCCAATGCTTAGTGCCAGGGCTACGCATGAATCTACTCAACTGGCAAACTGCATACTGTATATCTGGCCTTGTGTTGCATGCATATATAAGAGATCCCACAACTTGTTGATAAAGAGAAGTGTCAAATGCATCATTGGAATCCTCGACTGAGAACCTGAATCCTTTCTCAATTGGTGTGGAAGCTGGCTTGCAATCCTCAAAGTCAAAACGTTGAAGTAGTTTTTCAACATACTTTTCTTGATGCATAACAATTCCCCCCTCGACGGATACAAACTGGATGCCAAGATAGTAGCTCAAAAGACCAAGATAAGTGACATCAAAAGTATGCTGCAAATCAGCCATAAGAATGTCAAGTTTTGCATCACATCACCCAATCAAGAGTATGTCATAAAGAACAAGCACTATTAGATCAGCCCCATTTTTGCGTACATAGAGTGTGCTTTCAATCGGACTACATGTGAAGCAAAGAGCAATCAAGTGCTTATGGATTTTGTCATACCATGCATGTGGAGCTTGCTTGAGACCATACAAGGCTTTATGCAAGTGACAAACCATATGCTCTTTCCCTTTCATAGAAAATCCAGGAGGTTGCTTCACATAAGCCTCTTCTTGCAAATCACCATTCAAGAAGGCTATTTTTATGTCCAATTGATGCACTTTCCAACCTCGATGGGCAGCCAATGCAACCACGGTACGAATGGTAGTCATGCGTGAAGTAGGTTCAAAAGTTTCCTCATAGTCAATGCCATATTGTTGGAAGCCAATCTAGCTTTGTAACAATCAATGCTACCATCATATTTTCTCTTAATCTTGTATACCCACTTTGTACCAATGGCATTCTTTCCTTTTGGCAATTCACATAACTCCCAAGTACCATTCCTAAGTATGGAATCCATTTCTGATTGCATAGCACTCATCCATTGTGGATCGTCACATGCATCTTCAAAAGAAAGTGGCTCTTCATTATGTGCTATAGCAATAAGAGACTAATCCACAAAATTACTTGATGCATGGTGAGAGCTTGATCTTGTTCTACCAAGTAAAGGTGCACTCAATTTGCTACCCTGCAAAGTTTGTTTCAACCACTTTGGCATAGTTTGTGCACTCTTGATAGACATGCATTCATTATGTAAAACATCTTCAATATGTACATCATGTGTGGGGTGAATTTCATGCTCATTTTTAGCCATATTTTGACCTAAAAAATGTTTAGTCATATGTGGTTGGAAATGTCAGCAGTTTTGACAAATTTCGGCTGAAAACTTTTAGCCATGTTTGGCTGGAAATTCTCTACATTTTCAACACTTTTTTTGTTGGAATTTTTCAGCCCTTTGAACCTCAGTTGGCTGGTCTACATGGCCATAGTCAAGCGCACCATTTTGGAACAAAGGCATTAGTGTATCGAACACATCTTGTGAGCTAACTGTTGGCTGTTTTTTGCATTCAAGTGGAGGGAAAATTGAATTTTCAGTAAATACCACATCTCGACTCACAATAATTGTGTTCGTCAATGGATGGTACAAACGATATCCCTTACTTTCAGCACTATAACCAACAAATATACATTTCTTTGCCTTGTCGTCAAGTTTGTGACATTGTTGCGATGGCACAAGAGCATATGCCAAACAACCAAACACACGCATATGACTAACCATAGGCTTATGACCATTCCAAACCTCATAAGGAGTGATGAATTTCAATGCTTTTGTAGGGTAGCGATTCAACACATAATTTGCACACATGACCGCTTCCATGCAAAACTCATCAGAAGATGCTTTCCTTTAACCATACATCGTGCCATTTCAAGTAGAGTTCTATTTTTATGCTCGACAACACGATTTTGCTGAGGTGTATATGGCATCATACATTGGTGTGTAATACCTCTTTCACGAAGAAAAGCATTAAACTCATGTGACATGTATTCACCACCACGATCTGTGCATAGAGTCAAAAGCTTTTGTGAAGAAAAATTTTCATCCATAGCTAAAAATGCTTTGAAGCAAGAAAATACTTCATTCTTTTCTTTCATAGGATACACCCATGTATGGTGAGTAGCATCATTAATGAAGGTAACAAAATATACATGCTTCCCAAATGATGGTCTTGACGAGACCACATACATCACTATGAACAAGCTGTAATTTTCTTGTAGTGTGTGTATGACTATCTTTTGGAAAAGAAGCACGATGCATTTTTTCAAGAATGCAACCTTCACATGTATGCTTTTCAATGGACTCAGGTGTAGGCAAACCAATAACCATGTCCTTGCTTTGCAAGTAAAGCAAACTATTGAAGTTCAAGTGACCGAAATGAGCATGCCAAAGCTCCATTTCAGCCATGGAAGAAGTATGAGCAACCAAGGCATTCGAGGCAGCCCTCTTGTATGTATCCATGCGATACAAACCATTACATAATGTATCGGATATCACGATAACATCGCCATTGCTGAAATCATGAACCATACACTTATCATCAAGAAAGTGTACATGAAGTCCAACTTTGGCAATGAACGGAATTGAAATTAAGTTCTTCTTTATACGAGGCACATACAATGCATTTCTCAAGAGAATCACACCTCCATTTGCAGCCGTAAGCTCAATTTCTCCTACTCCAATGATAGGATAAGAAGCATTGTTTGCACACACCACATGTCCTCCTTTAGGTGCATCTTTCAAACAGGCAAAAAATCTTTTGCATGATGTTATGTGCTTTGAAGCACCACTATCAAAGAACCAATTTGAATCAACCTCACTCACAACCATACATTTAGAATGCAAAGAAGCATCATAATGACATCTAACAACACATGCCCAAAAATCTTGAGCCATGTTAGCTTCATCATTCTTTGCATTTGCTAAATTTTCAGCAATAGACATGCCGGATTCCCTCTTCTTTTCATTGTGTTTAGCAAGCTTTATACACTCATCAATAGTATGACCAGCCTTCCGGCAATATTTGCATCTCTTCTTCTTTTGCAAATCACCATCATTAGAGGAATGAGTGGAAGAGGAAGATTGAGGCTTTGGTTTCGATGAACCCAAAGCTGAACCATACTTGCTTTTCCCCTTTTGTGAGATAGCAAGTGCTTGTGTTCCCTCAATCAAACCACTCCTATTCACTCTAGATTGCTCTTCCTGCAAAAGAAGAGACACAACCTCATCAAATGCATACATATTAGGATTCCCTTTTGCAACCAAACGGAGTGCAGTAGCAAAGCTTTGAAAAGATTCCTGTAATCCTTTCAACAATGTAGAAATGAGTGATGCATTTGGAATAATCTCATCTATGTTTGCCGATCGCTCTTTCAAGTCCTTGATTTGTGTCACATACACATCCACCGACTCATTTTCAGCCATACATATATCCTCAAGTTGCTTCCTCAAGTATGCAACACGTGCTTCATTACACACAACATACAAAGAAGCACGAGTGTCCCATGCCTGTCGTGATGTAGAACATGACCGAATGTGTGGAACAAGCTTCATGACCGAATGTGTGGAACAAGCTTCATCATGTAAGACCGCATCCGATAGTTGGTCCCATCAAGCTTATCTTCAGCTTGATGCATGCCAAACAAGTCATTGCTGCCCGCCATTTCACAAAGGAATAAGAATGTGATAAAATGTTCACTTCGATGAAAGCTGAAATGAATGCTGAAGTGTGAGAGACACACAAGAAGCACACAAGGAGCACAAACGCAGCAAGACACACGGAGAAGATGATGGCTGGAATAGCTCTCTCTATTGACGATGAACTAAACTGAAGTAAGAACTGAATAATATCCCTAAGTACGAAGTACCACCACATATGAGAGTATCAAGTATGTGGTAACATAGGGAAAAAACATCTAGCCAACACTACAGTAAAAAGTGCCCATGTATAGGGAAAAGGTTCACATCAAAGCTACTTGAGGAACACATAAGTGTAACAGGCTAACCATAATGCATTTAGTCTGTGGATCATAGAGACGATAGCCTTTGCTTCTAGAACTGTACCCAACAAAAATACATTTTACTACTTTATCATCTAATTTTATGCGATGTTGTTCAAGCACTAATGCATATGCCAAACAACCAAAAACATAGAGATGAGCAAAAGATGGCTTGCGACCATGCCAAGCCTCATATGGAGTGTTAGATTGGAGTGCTTTAGTTGGATACCTGTTAAGTACATATGCTACACACATGAAAGCGTTAAGCCAGTAGCTATGTGGTAAAGCCAAACTTTTGACCATACACCTCGCCATCTCCATGAGTGATTTGTTCTTCTGTTCACCAACTCCATTCTATTGGGATGTATATGGTGCTGTACACTGATGTTTTATCCCATGTTCAGCCAAAAATGCATTAAAGTCAAAAGACATATACCCCCCCCTTGATCAGAATAGAGAGTGCCCATTTTACATGCTCACATATTTTAAGCCAAAACCAAAAACTATTTGAAGCACATGAACAATTCGAACTTTGCTTTCAATGGATATACCCATGCATGCTTGGAAAAATCATTGATGAAAGTCACAAAGTAAAGATAGTTTCCAAAAGAGGATGTTTGCATAGGACCAGAGACATCACTATGAACAAACTGCAATTTCTGAGTAGCTCGAACTGAACCATCTTTTGGAAAGGAGGAACACTCCATTTTTCCCAAAGTACAACCTTCACATACATGTTTACCAGGTGCCTCATGTTTGGGCAAAGAGGATACCATTTTAGATTCATGCAAGCATAACAAACTAGCAAAATCAGATGACCAAAGCGTGCATGCCAAAGCTTTGCATTTGACATAGCCTAATAATCATGTACTGCACATGCTAAATCATTCACATATTTTTCATAATCTATGAGCTTATACAACCCACGAGATAAAATGCCAGAAGCAATCATCATGTCGCCATTTGACAGATTATGAACTGTACATCTGTCATCAACAAATTTCACAACCAATCCAGTCTTGGTTAAAGCCGAAACTAATAACATATTCTTCCTGATCCCTGACACAAATAAAGCATCTGCCAATGTAAAAGTGATCAGAATGGTCTTACCAACTCTCATAACAAGAGAAGAGGAGTTGTTGGCGCATGTAACAGTTTTCTGTGTAGGGGCAAACTCGAGTGCATAGAAGAAACTGCGCTGCGAAGTAATATGTGTGGTCACCCAACTATCACAGTACCAAACATCTGAGTCTATTGCAGACATGCACTGCTCATGAGAAGATGGGTTGAAACTGCAAACAATAGTAAACGCCCATTCTTCATCTTTCACAAGATTAGCAGACTCTATTTTTGATGTAGGGGCCTCTGCAACAAACATTCCGACCTCTTTCTTTTTTGCATCTTTAGCAGCCAATTTTGGACAGCTCTTAATGACATGATCATTTGCTTTACAATATTTGCAAAACATTTTTTGCTTTTCTACTTTCTTCTCATCTTTTTCTTCCTTCTTCAAATATGCAACATTTGTAAATTTTTGCTTACTAGTAGAAGAGCTCCATTTTTGTTTGCCCTTCTGACTAGCCAGGAAAGCTTGATATGCAACATGCATAATGGACCTATTTTCCCTAGATTGATCTTCCTGCAATAGAACATAAACTAACTCTTCAAATGTTAAGGCATTTGGATTGCCTTTCATCATCAAACAAAGAGTAGAAGCAAGACTTTGATATGAGCTAAGAAGACCATTCAAAACTGTCTGCACAAGTGAACTGTCAAGAAGGACTTCATTAACAGAACTGTTTCATCAAATCCTTGATCTTTGTTGGAAAATTTTCCATAGAATCACCTTCACTCATGTGCTCACTCTCCAACTGTTTTCAAAGGTAAGCAACACGAGCCTCATTGCTAGCCTGGTACAATGTGGTAAGTGTATCCCAAGCATACTTAGGTATTCTGCAAGGGCGAATATGAGGAATAATGGTACATTTGACAGACAAAGCTATCAATGCATATGCCTGGGCATCTCTGCCATCCCAATGGATTCGCTCTATAGTAGGTGCAACAAAAACAACGAAACAAATAGGAATCTGCAGAATATCACCATCTTTGATACCATCTGCATCAGCTTTAGTACCTATATTTGCAGTACATGTGTTCGCACGTGTAATAGGATGTTTTTCAACACCCTGCACAATATTCCACAATCTTTTTGTGACCAATACATGATGTATCATATAGGCCCACAATGGGTAATTCGTACCATCCAACTTATCCTCAACAACCAATATATGAACTACATCAGTGCTTTTAGCCATGGCCACTTACTAAAATACCTTGATGCAGAAAAATGATTGTATCTGAAAAGTTGAACAGATCTACCCTAATGTTGATATATTTTGGTAGTGATGTGTGTGAACACACTAGGACTGTCGGGGTACTTTTTTCCCTCTTTAGGAGGTTTTTTTCCCTCGGCTTGTATATACGCATATTACCCTAATGGGCTACTTATCTTTGTACATTCTCTAGCAATACATTCAGTATTGTGTGTTGTGCTCCAAGCTTGTTCTTCTTCCTTGTGTTGTTTGCATGCTTCCATAGACGTCTAACTCCAACAATTGGTATGAGAGAAGGTCGTCGCTTCATCTAGGGCACCGTCCACACTCCTTTGTTTGCAGTCTCAAAATCACACGAATTTTGGTGAGCATACTCAGCGTGTTTTCGAGGTCGAAACCGCTTTACTTTGTGGTGTCGAAGTTGCGATCTGAGCTCGTTTCGATCTCCAAAGGCACTATCATAGCGCTTGTGAAGGCTATTTTGTTTTTTTGTGCCAAAGGTATATACCACTTTCTGTTTGCCAGTATAAGCGTCTCGAAGTCTGCTACAGGTCTAGCGGAATTCATTTGGGCAATTCTGTTCAACTTTTTGAGATGAAGTCAATTTTCTGCATCAAGGTATTTTAGTCACCGGCCATGGCTGAAAGCAGTGATGTATTCCGTATGTTGGCTATTGAGGATAAGTTGGATGGTACCAACTACCCGTTATGGGCTTAGATGATGCGACATGTGTTGGTTGCAAAAGGACTGTGGAACATTGTGCAGGGTATCGAAAAATATCCTATCACACCTGCAACTGTTACAACTGCAGGTATTGAAGCTGATGCAGGAGGTGTCGAAGATGGTGATATTCTGCATATTCCTGTTCGTGCTATGGTTTCTGTCGCACCTACTGTAGAGCAGATTCATTGAGATGGTAGAGATGCCCAGGCACATGCATTGATAGCTTTATCTGTCAAACATGCCATTATTCCTCACATTCGCTCTTGTAGAACAGTTAAAGATGCTTGGGATACACTTACCACATTGTACTAAGCTAGGAATGAGGCTCGTGTTGTTTATCTCCTTAAACAGTTGGAGAGTGACCACATGAATGAAGGTGATTCTATGGATAGTTTCCTAACGAAGATCAAAGACTTGAAGGAACATTTGATTTTTGCTGATGAGGTTATACTAGATAGCTCACTTGTGCAGACTGTTCTCAATGGTCTTCCTGATTTATATCAAAGTTTAGCTTCTACTCTTCGGTTGATGATGAAAGGCAATCCAAATGCCTTATCATTTGAGGAGTTCGTCTCTGTTCTATTGCAAGAAGATCAGTCCAGGCAGGACAGATCCATTATGTGAGTTGCAGATCAAACTTTCTTGGCTAGTCAGAAGGGCAAAGGAAAATGGAGCTCTTCAACTAGTAAGCACAAATCTGCTAATTCTGCACATTCGAAGAAGGAAGATAAAGATGAGAAGAAATCAGAAAAGCAAAAATTATTTTGTAAGTATTATAAAGGGAATGATCATATCATAAAGAAATATCCAAAACTAGCTACTAAAGAGGCAAAGAAGAAAGAGGCTGGAATGGTTGTTGCAGAGGCCTCTACACCAAAAACAGAGTCTGCTAATCTTGTGCAGGAAGAAGAATGGGCGTTTACTACTGTCTACATTTTTGACCTATCTTCTCATGAGCAGTGCATGTCTACAATAGACTCAGATGTTTGGTATTTTGAAAGTGGGGCAACCAAACATATTACCTCGCAACGTAGTTTCTTCTCTTCACTCTGGCCTGCCTCTACAGGGAATACTGTTACATGCACCAACAACTCCTCTTATCTTGTTATGGGAGTTCGTAAGATCATTTTGACTACTGCTGATGATAGTTCTTTCACTTTGTGAGATGCTTTATTTGTGCCAGAGATCAGGAAGAACCTCTTATCAGTTTCTGCATTAGCCAAGATTGGCTTGGTTGTGAAATTTGTTGATGACAAGTGTACAGTTCATGATCTGTCAAATGGCAATATGATTATTGCTTCTGATATTTTATGTCATGGGCTGTAGAAGCTCATAGGCTATGAAAGATCTGTAAATGATTTGGCATGTGCATTGAATGATTCTGAGGCTATGTCAGATGCAAAGCTTTGGCATGCATGCTTTGGTCATTTGAATTTTGCTAGTTTGCTACGCCTGCAGAAATCTGAAATGGTGTCCTCTTTGCCCAAATTCGAGGCACCTGGAAAACATGTTTGTGAAGGTTGTATTTTGGGCAAAATGCAGTGTTCATCCTTTCCAAAAGATGGTTCAGTTTGGGCTACTCATAAATTGCAGCTTGTACATAGTGATGTCTGTGTTCCTATGCAGACACCTTCTTTTGGGAATTATCTTTACTTCGTGACTTTCATCGATGATTTTTCCAGGCATGCATGGGTATATCTATTGAACGCAAAATCCGAAGTGTTCATGTGCTTCAAACAGTTTTTGGTTTTGGTTGAAAATATGTCAGCATGTAAAATGGGCACCCTCCATTCTGTTCGAGGGGGGGAATATATGTCTTCTGATTTTAATGCATATTGGTTGAATGTGGGATAAAACACCAGTGTACAGTGCCGTATACAACTCAATAGAATGGAGATGTTGAACGAAAGAACAGGTTAGTCATAGGGATGGCAAGGTGTATGGTCAAGAGTCAAGCGTTACCACATAGTTTCTAGCTTGAGACTGTCATGTGTGCAACATATCTACTGAACATGTGTCCCACTAAAGCGCTGTAGTCTATCACTCCATATGAGGCTTGGCATGATCGCAAGACATCTGTTGCTCATATGCGTGTTTTTGGTTGTTTGGCATATGCATTAGTGCCTGAACAACATCGTAGAAAATTGGATGATAAAGCAGTAAAATGTATTTTTGTTGGGTACAGTTTTGAAAGTAAAGGCTATTGTCTGTATCATCCATAGACTAAATGCATTCTGGTTAGCCGTGATGTTGTTTTTGTGGAAGATGCTATTTAGCCATTGCTTTCATGTACTAAGGAGACATCTATTAGCTCCAAAGACATGTATGATACTTTACTGCCTCTTTTTACTGGTGGACAATCTAGTGCTGGTCCCAATGAGGCAACTTGTCAACCTTTGTAGGTTTCATGTGATGATGCAGATCATTCCATTTCTGATGCAGATTTACATGATGCACTAGTTGATCAGAGAGCTAATATTGAGCAGGCAAAAAACTATGCCAAAATGGATGGTGCAGGATTTGCGTGATAGCAAATTAGATGCACCTCTCTCATATCGTACTCGTTCAGGCTCTCATAGTCCCTCTTTTGCATCAGACTGCTATGCTATGGCTGCATCTAGTCTTTGTGATGAGAATGAGCCTATTTTGTTTGATGAAGCACAAAATTCAAAAAATTAGATGGCTGCTATGCAATCTCAATATAATGCTATAATGAAGAATGATACTTGGTCTTTATGTGACTTGCCTCGAGGCAAGAAGGCCATTGGCACTAAGTGGGTATACAAGCTGAAGCGTAAACCGGATGGTACATTTGACAGGTATAAGGCTAGGCTTGTTGCAAAGGGTTATGCACAGGAAAGAGGCATTGATTTTGATGAGACCTTTGCACCTACATGTCGTATGACTACTATTCAGAGCATCTATGCACTTGGAGCTCATCATGGTCAGAATGTACATCAGTTTGATATTAAAACAACATTTCTGAATTGTGACTTGCATGAAGAAGTGTATGTTTTTAAGCCCCGTGGCTTTGTGCAGAAAGGGCATGAAAACTAGGTGTGCAGGTTAAAGAAGGCATTATATGGTTTAAAGCAAGTACCACGTGCTTGTTATGAGAAGATACATGCCTATCTGATTGCACATGGTTTTGAGAATAGTCCAATTGAAAGCATCTTATATGTTAAGCGTGCCAATGATGTGCTTTTGATCATTGTTGTCTATGTTGACGACATGCTGCTCATTGGTCCTATTGAGAAGCATATTGCTGATTTTAAGGCTGATGCTTTGTGTCAAACACATTATTGCAATGTTTTGGCCTTGAAGACTGTAAGCCTATTGCCACTCCTATGGAGACAGGTTTACGATTGATCCTTCATGATGTTGGAGATGCATTTGCTGTTTTTTTCTATCAGTAGGCTGTTGGATGCTTGATTTACATATGCATTACTCGGCCAGATATTTAGTTTGCTATCTCACAGATGAGCAGGTTTATGCATTGCCCAGGAGTTAAGCATTGGCAGACAGTTAAGCACATCTTTCACTATTTGATTGGTACTCGACTACTTGGGTTGTTTTATTCTTAGGGGGGATCACTACCACTAGATTTGCATGCTTTTTTAGACTCTGATTGGGCTGGTTGCTATGATACTCGTGTGTCCACTAGTGGCTTTTGCTTCATGCTTGGTAGCTCATGTATATCTTGGTTGAGCAAGAAGTAGCCTACTGTGGCCACTTCTAGTTGTGAGGCTGAGTATAGGGCAACTTTCACAACGACCATTGAGTGTGTGTGGCTCACATGCCTTATGGCTAATTTGGGTGTTGGTCAGACTTCTGCCACCACCATCTTCACTGACAGTCAGAGCGCATTGGCAGTTGCGAGGAACCCTGTGTTCCATGCTCGCACTAAGCACATTGAGGTGCATTATCACTATGTAAGGGAGAGGTTCTCTACTAAGGAGATCAGCTTGGCATATGTGCCCACGCATGAGAACATTGTAGACCTTTTCATGAAGGCTCTGCCTAGGGAGAAGTTTGAAGCTTTCTGCAAACCTTTGGGCTTACTTCCTTTTGTGGAGTGATTTCCACATAGCTTGGATATTCCTTATACATGAGTGCCAGCTCCTTGTTCACCGCATCACTCCCAGGGGGGGATTTGTTGATAATTTAGGTAGTGATATGTGTGAACACACTAGGACTGCCGAGGCACTTTTTTCCCTGGTTCGGAGTTTTTTTTGCCCGGCTTGTATATACGCCTATTGCCCTAATGGGCTACTTATCTTTGTACATTCTCTAGTAATACATTCAGCATTGTGTGTTGTGATCCAAGCTTCTTCTTCTTCCTTGTGCTGTTCACGTGCTTTCGCGGACTTCTAACTCCAACACCTAACGAGTTCTGCTAAACTTGTAGTTGAGTTCGAGAGGCTTATATTGACAAAGTGAAACCTGTTTATATCTTTGGCAAAAAAAGACAAAATGGCCTACACAAGTGCGATGATAGTGCGTTTGGAGGCCAAAACAAGCTCAGATCGTGGTTTTGGTAGCACAAAGCTAAGCCATTTTGATCTTCTAATCACCTTAAGTATGCACACCAATTTTTGTGGGATTTCGAGATTGTGACCGGAGAGGTGTTGATGACACCATAGATGAAGCCACGACCTGGTCTGATACCAATTGTTGGAGTTAGACGTCTATAGAAGCACATGAAGAGCACAAGGAAGAAGAAGAAGCTTGGAGCACAACACATAATACTAAATGTATTACCACTAAAATGTACAAAGATAAGTAACCCGTTAGGGAAACAAGCGTATATACAAGCTAGGGGGAAGAAACCTCCTAAAGAGGGAAAAAAGTGCACCGACGGTCCTAGTGTGTTCAGACACATCATTACGTAAATATATCAGCAGATTCAGCCTAGATTGCTACACAATTGAAGGTTAGTCCATGTGGTATTACAATGCCATCAAGGATGGCTTCGGTAGAGAAGATGGAGCATATGTTCGACAAGGTCTGCTCTGACAAATACAAAGATGCCAGACTCCCAGATACTAATTCGTGGAAGTTTGGGTTGTGTTTGGCGACACTAGCAGTCTTCATACAAATGAAGCATTATGATGTGTTTAAGACACTATATTATTTAATGAAGGATGCTATCAAAGCCAATGGACATGCAAATTGGGTTGAGATCATTTTCAAGTGATGCAAGAAGGAAGTGCATCAACTGTGTCGACCTACCAAGAAGACTCAACAATTGGATATGAAGCCTGGGGTTCTACAATAGTTGTTGATTCATGTAGCCCTTTTACCTGCATTGTGATAGTTCATCATTGTTATTGAAGTAGACTTTCTTCAAGTGGATAAACAATAAGGTAAATGACTAGCTCTAGACTTAATAGACCCTTTGAATGCAGAGAAGCGAGGTCGGGTCAATTTTGTGCAAGAAGCAGTCTGACAGGTTGAAGAAGAATGAAAATGGAGAATGTAGGAGCAAATGGAGGTGGAGCACCAACAACAACACTAGGATGTGGCTGTTGCGACTGCTGAAGTGCAATGTCCATAAAAGGTTGTCGAAGAAGAAGCTGCTCAAAGACAACAATATCAAAAACATATTAAAGAGTTAAATTATTAAGAAACAAGATCAATGATTTTGATATCCAAATAGAGGAAATCATTGAAGATCATCAAGAGGCCACAGAACAACTTCAGATGGTTCAAGATGAACTTAGGCAAGTCAGAGCAGATAAGGATGACTCGCAAAATCAAGGTGTTGCCATGCTCACTGAGGAAAATTTCTTTTCTGATTAGGTAGTGTCTTTAACAGAGAATTTATAGGTCACCTTGGCTAAGATTGAAGGTATCAAGGATTTGGAAATTCAAATTCAAGAAACTATGCAAACTATTGTAGAACAGACTCAAATATTACATGATAAAGAAGTTCAATTTATTGAGCTGACAAAATCTCGAGATGAATTACGAAAAAAAACTGAAAGTAGGGATGCTGCACTGATTCAGAAAGATGCAGAGTTGTAGCAGCTTGAGACTCACACCAAAGAGGCTCCAATGGTGACAAAAGAATTTTTGGGAAAGTTTATGAAAGCAAAAGCCAATGCTATTGCCTAGAAAGTTCAACTTCAAGACAATCCAAACAAAGATATTTTTTGGGAGATGATTGATTCCAGAGTATCTAGCCTTAGAGAACTTTTTGATGAATTTCTTTATGACTTAGGTAGAATCCAATATCCCCCTTCATTGCGATGAGCTATAAATAAGTGGGTTCAAGTCCATAGTACGTGCTAGTGTTAGGCTATCACTGGTATGGCTACTTGAAATTTGTAAAACCAAATTAGTTATATTTTTTTGTAAATTTATGTCTCTAGAAATTCCTAAGAAACTTAAACATCATTCACTATTGTAACTAACGAGAAAGAGCTAAAGTGTCTCGATTCCAAAAGGAAAATGTGTGTACATTCTTGAAGAGAGTTGAGTATGAGAAAGTTTGTCAGCAGTCACAAGAAGATTGTACTGTTGCACCAATATTGTAATGCATTCTCTGCATAATACAAATTATAGTCTTTGATTCATTATCATGCATATTTTTTATTGTCACTCTTCAATTAATTACTCTGTTTTGTGTTGTTAATTAACTGCGAAGTGTGGTAATATACTAAACAAGGAATATAAATGCACTAGATTAAACTCTAGTAATCCTTATTCCTCGAACCTGCCTTGTACTTATATGGGGAAGTAAAGTAACACCAAACAACACTAGGGTATTTAGTCACTGGCCATGGGTAAAGGCAATGGCATATTCTGTACATTGACTATTGAGGATAAGTTGGATGGCACTAATTAACCATTGTAATAATACATGATCGATCATGTATTATTTGCAAAAGGAATGTGGAATATTGTGCAAGGTGTTGAAAAATGTCCCGCTACACTTGCAAAATGTAGTGATTGAAGGTGATGAAGATGGTGTTGGATGATGACCTTCAATTTCCTAGTCATCCTATAGTTCCAATTATAACTACTATAGAGTAACTTCATTGGGATTGCAAGGATGCACATGCACATGCACATGCACAAGCATTGATAACTTTGTCTATCATATGTGCCATTATCCCTCACATTTGCTTCTGCAAGACAATAAAAGATGCTTGAGATACTCTTACAATATTACACCAGGAAATAAATGAGGCTCATATTGCTTACCTCCAAAGACAATGAGAGAGAGAGCATATGAATGAAGATTATTCAATGGATGATTTTTTGAAAGAAGATCAAATATTTGAAAGAGTAGTTGATTTTTGCTTATGAAATCTTGCAAGATAGTTCACCTATGCAGATTGTTCTTAATGATCTTCCATATTCATATTAGAGTTTTGCTTCTACTCCTTGATTGATGCCTTAAAATTTGAGGAGAGTCTCTATTATGTTGCAAGAATATTAGTTTAGGTATAACAAGTCAATTATGTCTGTTGCAGGTGAAGCCTTCTAAGCTAGATAGATGGGAAAAGATAAATGGAGCTCATCTACTAGTAAGCAAAAATTTGCTAATGCTATAGAATGAAAGAAGGAAGACAAAGATGAGAAGAAAATGGAAAATAAAAAAACTTTTTTGTAAGTTTTATTGTAAGGCAAATGATCATTTCATCAAGAATTGTCATAAATTGGCTACAAAGAAATCAAAGAAGAAAGAGGATCGAATGATTCTTGCAAAGGACTCGACACCTAAAATAGAGCCTACTAATCTTGTTCATAATAAAGAATGGGCATTTACTACTCATTTCAGGTATGAACCATCTTCTCATGAGTTGTTTATAAATGTAGTTGACTCAGATCTTAAGTACTTTGGTAGTGGTGCAACCAAACATATAACCTTGTAGTGCAATTTGTTCACTTCATTTGAGCCTACTCTTACAAGGAATATTGTCCCATGTAATGAAAAATCCTCTTATCCTATGATGTTAGTTCAAAATATCATTCTAATTAATGCTAATAGTAGTTCTTTCACATTTTCAAATGCCTTATATGTAGTAGGGATCAAGAAAAATATTTTATAAATTTAGGACCAGACAAAATTGGGTTGGTTGTCAATTTTTTTAATAATAGATGTACAATTCATGATCTCTCGAATGGTGATGTTATCGTCACTTCTAGCATTTTATGTCATGGGTTGTATAAGCTCGTAGATATGCAAAATTTGAGAATGATCCACCATGTGCATTTCATTATTCTAGGTTATTTTAGATGCAAAATTTTGGCATGCACACTTTTGGTCATCTAAATTTTGCTAGTTTGCTTCACTCCAAAAATCTAAGATAGTGTCCTCTCTACCCAAACTTGATGCACCCTCTAAACATGTCTATGAAGGTTGTTATTTGGGTAAAATGCAATGCTTTTCCTTCCCGAAAGATGGTTCAATTAGATCTGCACATAAATTGCAGCTTGTTCATAATGATGTTTGTGGTCCTATTGAGACATCTTCATTTGGGAACTACCTATAATTTGTGACTTTCATTGATGATCTTTCCAAATGTGCATGGTTTTATACATTGAAAGAAAATTCCAAAGTGTTTATGTGCTTTAAGTAATTCTTGGTTATGGGTGAAAATATATCAAAATCTAAAATGGGCAACTTCCACTCTGATCAAGGATTGGAATATATGTCTTTTAAGTTTAATGCATTTTTATTGAGTGTGGCATAAAACACCAATGTACAATGCCATATAAACCTCAAAAAATGGGGTTTTTGAGAGGAAAAACATCTCTCATGGAAAAGGTGAGGTGTATGGTCAAATGTGAGTATTTAGCTCATAGCTTCTTGAGCTTATTATGTGTGCTGCACATGTACTTAACACATTTCCCACCAAAAGATTGCAGTTTGTCACTCCATGTGAGGCTTGGCATGGTGCCAAACCATTTGTTGCTCATTTGTGTCTCTTTGGTTGTTTGGCATATGCATTAGTGCTTGAGCAACAATGTAGAAATCGGATTATAAAGTAGTGAAATGTATTTTTGTTGGGTACAATTTTTAAAGCAACGACTAACGTCTATATCATCCATAAATTTGAACACATTCTGGTTAGCGGTGATATTGTTTTTGTGGAAGATGCAATTCAACCCCTTACCAAGGAGACATCAGTTAGCTCAAAGGATGTGTATGGAACTTTGCTACCTCTTTTTACATGTGGACAATCAACTGCTAGTCCAAGTGAGGCAATTTCTCATCCTTTATAGGTTTCAAAGGATGATGTAGATCATTCCATTTCTATTTCATATTTACATGATACACTTATTGATGAGAAGGTTGACATACAAGAGGCAAAGGCTATGCCTAAATGGTTGGTGTAGACTTTGAGAGAGACTTAGATGCATCTTTGTCCTATCATACTCATTCAAGCTCTCATAGTACTTCCTTTGCATCATATTGTTATGCAATAGCTATCTCTAGCTTTTGTAATGAGAATGAGCATGTTTCTTTTGATAAAGCACAAAATCTAGAAAAATGTAATTAGAATATGATGCTATTATGAAGAATGGTACTTGCTATTTATGTGATTTCCCTCCAAGCAAAAAGGCCATCGGCTCTAAATGGGCATACAAGCTGAAATATAAGCCTCAACAATTGGTAGATATAAGGATAGACTTGTGTCAAAGGTTATGCTCAAGAGAAAGACATTGATTTTGATGAGACTTTTGCTCCCATGTTCTTAATGACCACTATTGGTAGCATATGTGCACTTGCAGCCCATCATGGTTGGAATGTACATCAATTGGACATTAAAACTACATTTGTGAATGAGGATTTACATGAAGAAGTATATGTACTTCATATCCATGGTTTTGTGTAGAAAGGGCATGAAAACGAAGTGTACAGGTTGGAAAAGGCATTGTATGGATTGAAGCAAGCACCAAATGCGTGATATGAAAACATACATGCCTACTTACTAGCACATGTATTTGAGAATAATCCAACTGAAGCACCTTATAGGTTATGCATGCAGATGATGTACCTTTGATCATTGTTTATATGTTGACACTATGCTGCTCAATGGTCTTAATGAGAATCCTGCCTCTTTTGAAATGTTAGATTTGGAGCATTTACATCATTATTTGGGCATTCAATATATGCAAGTTGATGGGGGGAATAACTTTGTGTCAAACAAAATAAATTGACACATTATTGTAGCATTTTGGCCTTGAAGATTGCAAAAGTATTGGTACTCCTATGGAAACAAGTTCACAATTGAGTCTTCATGATGTTGGAAATGCATTTGATGTTTTTCTTTATTAGTAAGCTATTGGATGTTTGATTTAATTATTCGTAACTCGACCCGATATTGTCATGGAGACACATGAAGAACCTTGACCAAGTCTAGATTATATATGGATTTACTACATCTCATGATTGGTTGAAAATTGGAAGAATCTAATAACACCATTGCATCCAAATTGTACCAAGACCCTAAGGTGGGCTATCTATTTGATTAATTTTGACATCCGAAGGTCTTGTTTTGAGATGATGACAACATGAATGGCATCATCAGCTTGTAACCTCCCGTATTTGCCTATATGAAGAGGGCTTGGCCACTCATATCCTTATTCTTGCCAATACTAGTCTTGGGAGCTCAAGGAGTCATGATCTGCAAGTAAATACTTTCCAAGTTCTAGTTTAAGTTTTTGTCTTGCTCATTGTTCTATTATTGTCTAGTCTACGATTACGGACATCCCAAATTTTCCTCCTATAATATTATAGTAGGAGATGTTATCCAATCATATCTTGTGTTTGGTTTATTAAAGTGAAGGGAGCTCTTGTAATATTTATATCTTGTTTTGTACCTGTATTCCTAGGTTGTGGGATCCCTTGTATCTTGTCTAATCTAGTTACATATCCATATGAGTTCGAAGTTGTGGGACTTCTTGTAACAATTTTATGTTTTTGTATTATTTCCCTGGGTGGGTGATCTTGTAATCAAAATTATATTTCCAAATCTTGTTTAGGTCAAGTTAGAGGGCACAATCTAGTGCTCCCTTGGGATTTTAGAAAGAGTACCTTCATCAATCCCTAACACCATGGATTCCATATACAAGGAGATTCAATCTACAATAAAGGATTTGATAGGACACGTCCAAGAGCTAAAAATATGGTTATAACAAGGTTATAAAAAGATGGTCTCAAACTAACCCTAGATTTCAAGATATTATTTAATACATCTACATATCAAGAAGACCACATGGTTAATCAATTACAAAGTGGTCTCAAACCTCAAGTGAAGTATCTCTTTCTATCCATGCCTCAAGCAGATACCTTGGATGATGTTATTAATTAGGCAGTTCAATGAGAGGACCAATTGCTCAAAGAAAGCAAAGTCCAAGAGCTAGAATGGTCAAACCACTCTTTCTCAAGAATCCAGATCAAGAATATTTGAAGCCTAAGAAATCATTACAAATAATATGGAATATATGCATCATAAAGGTAACAAGAATGTAAACACTTTGAACGAATTCATAAATCAAGAAATTGAGTGTGATAATAGTTTTTTCAAGAGAAAGAAAGAGAAGAAGGTGTGTGTTCAAGATCGAGAATATGAGTTTTCTCCAATTCCTCAATAACATATACTTGAAGAATCTCAACCAGAACCCATGCAGTTGGATAACATCAAGGCCATGCAACTTATACCAAAGGAAATAAAACATTGCAAATACAATGGATTATGCTTTTATTATGGAAATAATCATGATAAGATATTTTGATATCCTAAGAAGAAGAAGAAGAAGAAGAAGAAGAAGAAGAAGAAGAAGAAGAAGAAGAAACCTAGATTCATTACTTCCATAATCACCATCCCAAATCAAAAGAATCATCTACAAATTCAAAAGAGGAATACATCCCACGATGAGAATCATGCACCTAGCTCGATTTTCTACTATGAGAGCATCATTGTGTAGCTCTCTCATAGAAGAATACAATGGGGTGCATCACCATCGCACCACTTCACATCATTGTCTTGAAGTACCACATATCAACAAACTATACAAGATTATGAGCTATGAGGATTCATGTCCAAGTAGATGTAAACATCACCAATCAAGGTGTGTGAATTCCACAATAAGAATCCATTGAAACCCAAGCCAGAGAACATGGATGCTCCTTATGGAACTTGTCACTTGAGGGGGAGGTAATGTCATGGAGACACATGAAGGAACCATGACCATGCCTAGATTATATATGGATTTGCTACATCTCATGATTTATTCATAATTTAAAGAATCTCATAACACCATTGAATATATAGCACACAAAAACCCTAAGATCAAGTGTCTATTTGCTTGATTTTGATATCCAAAGGTCCTGTTTGACTTGATGATATCATCAAATTGTAATCATCTTTCAACACCTATATAAGGAGGCCTTGGTCACTTATACTCAATTTTTCCATTACCAGTCTTGGGAGCTCAAGGAGTCACGATCTCCAAGTAGGTACTTTCCAAGTTCTAGTTTGAGTTCTTGTCTTGCTCCTTGTTCTAGTCTTGTCTAGTATAGTATTATGGACATTGTGTCTTGTCCTTTTGTAATCTTGTAGTATGAAATCTTGTCGAGCCATATGTTGTCTCTACTTTATTCACATGAAGGGTGCTTGCAATTCCAATATCTTGTTTTGTATCTATGGTCTCCGATTCTAGGATCTCTTGTATCTTGTCTAGTCTAGTTATTTATACCTATCAATCCCAGGTTGTGGGACTTCTTGTACCTTTTTTATATTCTTGTATTATTTCCCTGTATGGGCGATCTTGTAGTTAGAAGTGTATTTCAAAATTTTATTCAAGTCAATTCAAAGTTCACAATTTAATATTCCCTTGGTAGATATTCAATTTTGTTGGAGAAACAATCACTAATTGGACATATATTTGAATGTCAAAGCTCTCAAAGAAAACCACATGCTTATGTGAAGGGACAAATTCACAAGTGTATTATATTTGTAAAGTTAGTTCACTTTAGTTCTAAAAGTTTTTTAAAAAATCACGAGATTGAAAAAAACTATATAAGTTAGTTTGTATCAAGTGACGTGAAGTGGAAGAGAGGTAGTTAAAGTAAGAAAAAGTTCATTTTGTATGACTGAGTATATTCGAGCTTCTCTAAGTGAGAAAGCACCTATAAACTTCTGAGTTTTTCATAGCTATGAGAAGAACTAAGTAAAGTTCTGTGTATGAGTCTCTCCATCATCTCCATATTTGCCTACTGTGTGATGAGTTCAAAAGTTCAAGTTTTCCAAGCAACTCGAGGACATCGATTTTGTGTTGATAAGTCATTTTTTTTATTCTGTGAGTTTTAGTTGTTGTTGAATCTTCTTAAAACATGAGCTTTATGGAGCAACTCAATGGTTGGCATCGAGTTTCAGCATAAAGTCGATGCCTAGCATCGACTTTCCACATAAAAGTGGTTTGTTCATACTTTCTGTTTAAGTGGCTATTTTTGGCACTAAAAAAGTGGCTAAAAAAGCACCAAGTCGATGCCTATCATTGACTTTTGGCTGCAAGTCGATGCTAGGCAAAGAATTTTCATTTTTAAACACTCAGTTTTACTAAAAGAGGCAAAAAATTTCTAGTTTTGGAAACTTATACAGGGTGATCTTGTCAAGGCCATAACTTGAGTTCTAGAGACCCCTTTCTTGCAAATAATAAATTATTGGAAAGCCCTACTCTTCTAGTTGCATCGAACAAAATATCTTGGAGAAATAATATCTGTGCTAAGAGAAATTGCAAAAGAGTGAAGGTATGTCATTTTAGTGGCTAGAAATTTTTGTAGAAGCAAAGTTCTTAGTTTAAGCAATCTTTTCTCAATGTTTGGAGAAGCATTGAGTTAATGGTGACCATAGAGGTGTTCTAGTGTCACATTAATTCATTTCTTGTGATGTTTCTCTCATGAACAAGTGGTATCAGAGCAAAAAGGTTATGGAGAGCTGTAAGCCGCTGGATTGGCATTATGTAATTTCATAATTTTATTATACCGCACGAACCGAAAGGTCGTAGCAAAGAGATGTATCTGTTTATCAATCAATGAAAAGACATTGCGGTGACTCTCCGGTGACGACAAGCGAAATTGCCAGACTGTCTGTCTGGGCAATTGCGGTCTGTGGAGTCGCCGTAGTGCAATGATTCGTGAAACCTGAGTATTGTCGTTCTTACCTTTGGTTAATTACAATAATTTGTGATTAATGCAGTAAGATTAAGTTGCTGATGATAATTTTTGTGCGACGGTAATGAATAACTCCTGCGTTACGTACTGTAAAAAGGCTAACCAGACTTTTGACAATAAGCGACTCGATAGTGAACGCTAATGTACTACGCATTGAATAAGTGAATTGGGAAAATTAAGATACATTGTTTAGAACTCATCTAAGACAACTACCTCTGACACATGCTAATTTACCGGATGATGTTATAACCCAGTGGTTTATTAATGGTTTGACCCCACAGCTAAGACAAATCATGATCATCCGCTGTGTGAGTGCTATGATACTGGATGCTGTTATTGCGATGGCTCTACAGCTAGAGCATAAAGTTGGAGGATTCACTGAAGACTTGGAGTGGCCAAAGGCCAATAAAAACATTATAGATGATCCGGTTAAACAGATGTATTGCACCAAGTGCAAAAATCCAAGGCACACCAGTGCTACTTGTGCCCTTAATCAGATGTATTGTGCCATCTGCAATACCACCGGACACTCAACCGAAAATTGTGCGTATAATGCCAAGGTGCAAGGATGCGCAGCTGTAAACACCATTATACAAGAACCAGGTCAGCCAGCAACCCACTATGTGCCACTGCAGATGCGAAACAACCACTCGCAAGGATACCGAAATTACCGGGGATAGCGGAATACTAACTTCAATGCAAATCGATGGTAGGCGAGTACATCAGCGGAAGGTACTTCTCTGTCGCCACCTCGATGTTATTTTTGCGGTGAGATTGGTCACATCCAGAGATTTTGCAAGGATGCCGCCGAATATGATAAAAGGAAGAAGGAATGTCAAAATCCGATGACCAACATGGTCTATATCTCACCAGTGGAATCACAAGCTGCAGTGGTCCAGACACGATCGGGTAAGCAGTTGCAACCAGCAACTGAGGTGTTGGAACCTGGTACCCGCGAACAACAGCGAATATATACCAAGGCCAGTCAGTGGGCCGCTCAAGAACCAACTGTATTCCTTGATCCAATTTTTGTGACACAGGCTCCACTGCCAAAGGTGAGAGCGCATGAACAAGATTCTATCCCAGTAACAAGAGAATCATCATCAGAATCAGTGAAGAGTGCAATTCCAACAAACCAGGTATGGGATATTCTCTCGAAGGCTTCAGTTACAATCCCTTTGGGGCAACTACTCGCCTTGGTGCCCGGAGTTAGGCAGCAGTTCCAACAACAGGTTAGTCCTGGAACTTCCTGTACTCCGGCGACGACCACAATACAACCGGAAAGTGATTCTACGGTGGATCATTCAGTCCCCTTAATCACTGTCTGGTATAAAAATCACAAGCACAAGATTACGCAAGTGCTAATTGATGGTGGTTCGGGTGTGAATATAGCAACTGCAGCTCTCTATAAGAAATTAGGATGGACCCAAATCGAGCCCGTCCAATTTTTTGTAAGAATGGCCGACCAATCCCGAGTCCATCCGGTGGGACTCGTACGGAATATCCCGATTACTTTGTAGGGTACCACGTTCAAAATGACTTTTGTGGTCTTAGAACTACCAAAATCCAACCTTGACTATAATCTTCTTTTCGGTCGACCCTGGTTGAAACAGGCCAAAGTTATACAGGATTGGTCAACGCAGGAATTGACTTTCAAAGATAATCACCGTAAAGATGTTGTCAAACTGGATGCCATTCAGCCCTGTGAGCTTCATGCCAGACCCTATGTAGCAAAGCCGGTCCACATGTTGGATGGCTTATCTGACGATGAAGAAGAGGCGTTTCTGAAGAACAATAAAGATCTGATTTCCTTAGGTACTATAGATCTTCAAGTTGTAGCAAACAACTGGAGTCCGGCAGCCTGTATGGTTGTTCTCGTAACCGGAGATGCAGATGTAGATGATAGTGTTGCTATGGATGGAGCCACTCTACATCAACTTTTACAATCAGCTGACGATCTAGAGAAACCTCGACAATTCTATGTTCCGGAAGACCAGTTAGTAACCTATAATTTGGGTGATGAAGTTAACCCGTGACCTGTTAAGATTAAGGCAGGACTATCCGAGGCATTTCAAGATGATTTGATTCGCCTCCTGCGTGAGTTTTCTGATGTTTTTGCTTGGGACTATCGCGCTATGATCTATCAACATCGGGTAGTGCTCAAACCTGAGGCGAAGCCAATTAAACAATCCAATTACCAAATGAATCCCAACTATGCAGCAAAGGTCAAGGCCGAACTCGATCGGTTACTGAAGGTGGGATTCATTGTACCAATCGAGCACGCTGAATGGATATCTCCGATTGTGATTGTTCCAAAGAAAAACAAACAATTGCGTATCTGTGTGGATTATCGGAAATTTAATGCGGCCACGGTACCTGATCCATTTCCTCTTCCCTTTCCGATGTTTTTGCTTGGGACTATCGCGCTATGATCTATCAACATCGGGTAGTGCTCAAACCTGAGGCGAAGCCAATTAAACAATCCAATTACTGAATGAATCCCAACTATGCAGCAAAGGTTAAGGCCGAACTCGATCGATTACTGAAGATGGGATTCATTGTACCAATCGAGCACGCTGAATGGATATCTCGGATTGTGATTGTTCCAAAGAAAAACAAACAAGTGCGTATCTGTGTGGATTACCGGAAATTTAATGCGGCCACGGTACCTGATCCATTTCCTCTTCCCTTTCTTGACACAATGCTCGACAAAGTGGCCGGACATGAGATGTACTCCTTTTTGGATGGTTACAGCGGTTATAATGAGGTGCAAATGGCAGAAAAGACATACCGAAAACAACTTTCATCACGAATTGGGGTGTTTATGCTTGTACGGTAATGTGGTTTGGGTTACGGAATGCTCCAAGCACATTTCAACGATGTATCCAATAAGTTTTTTCACCCTATTTAATACTTTTATGCAAGTATATTTGGACGACTTCTCCTTATTTGGCAAGATTGTGGTGCACCTGTATCATTTACGGTGCTGCTTTGAGAAATGCCGAGAATACCGACTCTGCCTGAACCTGATAAAATCTGTTTTTGCAGTTTCTTGTGGTAAACTCCTTGGACATATTATATCTGCACAAGGTATCCAAGTCGATCCAGACAAAGTCACAGCTGTGTTGGAAGCCCCCGTCCCTACACCGCCGAAAGAAGTTATGCGCTTCCTGGGACAGATTCGGTGGCATGTCGACACTTATGGTGGTTAGCCCATTTGGCAACACCACTTAATCGGCTGATGACTAGTACTCCACGATAGTTTGAATGGACCCCAGAATGCCAGGCTGCGTTTGATCATTTAAAAGGATTATTGACATAGGCCCCAATTTTGCAACCCCCTGATTGGGAACGTCCGTTCCATGTCTTTGTTGATGCATCGGACATAGCCATTGGAAGCGTTTTAATGCAGCAAACTGACAAGTGGTTCCGGCCTGTCTATTATGCAAGTTGTCGTCTCGCTTCTACTGAAAAGAACTATTCAATGACCGAAAGAGAATGTCTCGGGTTGGTGTATTCTGTGAAGAAATTCCGGCATTATTTGCTCGGCCGAAAATTCACCTTTCACGTGGATCATGCCGCACTTGTATATTTGGTACGGCAAGAACATTTAGGTGGTCGCTTGGCTCGTTGGGTTTTATTGCTACAGGAGTTCGACTATGAAGTGATTCATCGACCCGGCACAGCACATGCCTTAGCCGATTTTCTATCTCGGTTGGATTCCGATGAAGATCCGGTGGGTGTTGATGACACCACACGAGCAATTTATGTTACGGAAACGGTTCGTGACAAATCTACAGAACCTCCTGTGCCGCCTACCTACTATGATACGTTGTTAACTTTTCTGACTGATGGATATCTTCCTCCTCATACACCTCCTGCGGCGGAAAATTGTAG
Organism: Ceratopteris richardii; assembly: GCA_020310875.1. Taxonomy (NCBI): domain Eukaryota; kingdom Viridiplantae; phylum Streptophyta; class Polypodiopsida; order Polypodiales; family Pteridaceae; genus Ceratopteris; species Ceratopteris richardii. The sequence goes on along the minus strand of CM035419.1, from coordinate 51,612,573 downwards.
TTTATAGTCGTAGATTCCGGTTGATCATTGGTGAGCTGTACTACATGGATCATACTGGTGTTCTACTTCGTTGTATCCCACCACATGAAGCAGATTCGGTTATGGCTATGGCACATTCAATACCCTCCGGTGGACATTTTGCAGTAGATCTTACTCACCGGAAAATATTGTAAAGTGGGCTTTGGTGGCCTACCTTGTACAAAGACGTGACTCAGTTTATGCAGCAGTGTGACACTTGTCAACGATCTGGACAACCATTCCAGCGCCACTTCTTTCCTTTGCAACCTGTATTACCTTTGGAACCCTTTCAGAAGTGGAGTCTTGATTTTATTGGACCAATCACACCACCCGCGACCCTTAGCAACAATCATTACATCTTGACCTGTATAGATTATGCGACCAGGTGGGCGGAAGCTTGGGCTTTACGGTCCGCCACAACTGTTTCGGTGGCAAAATGCCTGATGAAGGATGTTTTTCCGCGTTATGGATTACCCCTGGAACTTGTGATAGATCAAGGCACACACTTTGCTAACAATTTAATGCGCGTACTAACTCACACTTTTCAAATTCTGCATAAATTCAGTTCACCATACTATCCTCGTGCCAATGGATTGGCGAAAAGTACCAACAAGACGCTGTTGAGTATGCTTCGCAAATTGGTCGTAGAATCACCAGAACGTTGGGATCAGTTACTACCCATAGTGTTATGGGCATACCGGACTACATACAAAGTTGCAACCGGAATGACCCCTTTCAAGCTTGCTTATGGGTTGGAAGCAATCGCGCCGATGGAGCTCGTAATGCCAAGCTTACGCGTGGCCCTAACTCAAAAATTACTGCCCGAAGATTCTTTGCCATTTCGGTTGGAAGCACTCAGAGACTTGGATGAACATCACTGGAAAAGCTTCCTAACTCTTCAAGAAGTTCAGTTGCGGCAAGCACGTACCCATGATCGGTTTCTCAAAACTCCAGTTTTTACGGTGGGCCAACTTGTGCTCTTTTATAATGCTAAAGCAAATCCTTCTACTGGAAAATTTAAATTATGGTGGTTCGGTCCTTACCAAATTAGTGAGCAAGTGGGGCCATCTACTTTTCGGTTGACTACCTTGACCGGAGTTCCTCTTCCTAAAGTAATCAATGGTTCAAAGTTACACCCATATCACCAAGCGCCTGATCACCGTTGACGTATTCTTCGTTTTTTCGCGTGTTACTTACTTTCTTTATATTTCTACATTTTGGTTGAATAAATATCGTAAAACTCCTCGTTTTGATATCTAATTATGATTAATCACCGCCCTGTGTTATTGATTCTGCACATGCATGCACGTCGTAATTATGAAGGTTATCATCTCAACACCGCACGATGATTAGGGTTTTCGATCGCCTCACGTTGCGGTGTATCTATTTAATCTTCTTCTTTTCACTGTTAATCGTTATTGTGTCTGTGTGTTCTATGCGCTGTGTTTTTTTTGTGTTTGCTGAGTATTTGTGTCGTGAGCTCTCGCGTGCGCATCATGGAAGCGTTAGCTAATTTCGCTACCTTCCATGACGGACTCCCTCAGGATGTGAGTGAGTTCTTGCGTATCCGCAGCCTGTTGAACTTCGCTGAATTGCCTTGGCATTCAGTGGAGTGTCAACCCTTTTATGCACAGATCATATCTGCCATAGCCGCCACATCTACCACGGAGCAATGTTGGCCGATTACATGTTTACCGTGTCGCGTCGTAATCACGTTAGCGTCATTCGCTGAAGCATTTCGTCTGCCCGTAGAAGGAGTGGAGAATGGTCCTCTCCTTCTTGTCGCAACTATGACCGAATTATTCCCACGACACTCATCTAATGAGTACGCCATTCTCTGTCGCCCCGACCCTGAACGCACTGCATTACAATTCTTAGTTGCTATCCTTAATTTACAGAAACGTACCTATGGGATTTCATGCCCATTTTATTCGATGATTAATATGGCTTCTCGTGAGCCTATCAATTTTGCCTCATTTTATTTCCGGCACATTCACCGTGAATGTGTTACGGTTATTAAACATGTTAATAAGGGTGATATTCCGCATTCTCGTCTTCCCCATATCCTTACATGTCTTTTTCCGGTACTCCAAGCCGCACAACCGCCGCCAACCGCTCCCATCCTGTTCCATGAAGACTCTGTTCAAGTGCTCGAAGACGAAGAGGATGAAGATCTTTTCCAACTCCTTCGCCGAAAACGCAGTCGCATAAGCCCGTCTGTAAGTCAAGTACAAGGTTCCACCGCAGCCAATGAAGAAGAGATCTTCCATGACACTGCAACTTCGATCCACCTTGATTCTTCCGACCACTCTTCTCCCATCCGGCAACAGGAACAAGGTGCATCTACTGCTGATTCCGAAGAAAGATCTTCTCATGCGGATTCTCAGCAACAGACTCACGAAGATGTGCAAGCCATTGTCGCCGACATTGTTAATGAAGTGATCTCTTTGGTGGATACGACAATTAACAGAATCGAAACCACAACGCAACAGACAACCGGAATTGTGCTGGTACCTATCATGCATTCTGATGCACCAATTGTCCCAATTCAACCTATTGTCCCTGAAGCACCGGCTTCCTCCTCCTCTTCACCTAATTATTCCCCACCATCTTCCCCTCCCCTCTTATCAGCCTCTTCATCCCACCCACTTCCTCCTCCTCCTCTTCCAATTCCCATGTTTACTGAATTAGAGTCCATGGGTCGAATGCTAATCCAATTCTCACAGCAGCTACCGATGCAACTTAGAATGGCCACTGATAATATTCGTCAAGAATTGCAGCATAAAGTCCATATCTTAGAAGCAGATATTACTCCACTACAGGAAGAAGTCGATGGAGTTAAGGCAGAAAATCATGGCCTATACTTACAGATTCAACAGCTTCAAGATCAGCTAGCACACAAAGATGCTTTGCTGTGTCAAAAGGATACAGAAATCAGCACGTTGAAGCAAGAAATCATTGATAAAACAGATGCAATGATTGCCATAGGCAAAGAACTGCATAGCATGCGGGAAGCATACAACATATTAGAAGAAGCTTCTCAGTCTCTTGTTGCAAATGTCCTTAAAGCTGAAGCAGAGCTGCATAAAACTACGGAAACTCCGTTCAAGCATGATCAAGAGTTACAGGAAGAGCTTGGCAGATATCTCCGAATGAAGAAAGAATTCAAAGGAGTGCAGAAGGAAAGAGAAGCTTATTACAAGACCATGCAGTTCCAATCTGAAGAACTAGAGAGAAGAGAAAAGCAGCTTGGTTATCAAGCAGAGCGTTTATCGAGAATAGATAAATAGATCGAAGATATGAGATTGAGCCGTGACGCAGCCCTTGCTAATGATTTCTACTTGCAAGAGGCATTTTTGCAGACACAGACTGAAATTTTGATGAGTGAAGTGATTGCTACAAGTTTTGTTCGCATTGACGCTCAGTTAATAGAACTAGAAACCTTAAAGCTAATGCTGGATTCTTTGAAACAAAAGATTTCTAGAACTTTTAAATTAGCTCGAACCATGTATATACAATGCATCATTGAGGAGCCTTGATTTTGTTTCGTTGCGGGTTCAAGTCCACCGTGCGTGCTAGTGTAAGCCGCCGGATTGGCATTATGTAATTTCATAATTTTATTATACCGCATGAATCGAAAGGTCATAGCGAAGCGATGTATCTGTTTACCAATCAATGAAAAGACATTGCGGTGACTCTCCGATGACGACAAGCGGAATCGCCAGACTGTCTGTATGGGCGATTGCGGTCTGTGGAGTCGTCGTAGTGCAGTGATTCATGAAACCTGAGTAGTGTCGTTCTTACCTTTGGTTAATTATAATAATTTGTGATTAATGCAGTAAGATTTAGTTACCGATGATAATTTTTGTGCGACGGTAATGAATAACTCGTGCGTTACGTACTGTAAAAAGGCTAACCAGACTTTTGATAGTAAGCGACTCGATATTGAACGCTAACGTACTACGCATTGAATAAGTTAATTGGGAAAATTAAGATACAGGGCCTCTGATTTATCAGACCCCTACCACTCTCAAGAACCCGAGAAAGAACTTAAGAGTGCCCGCGAAGGAAACGCACTTTTAACAGAGCAGAAGCCATCAAAGATTGCAGCAGAAGGAAATAGTATGGCTGATCATATCTCCATTGACACGCTGGACAGAGATAATAACCTTGCATGGGTAATGAGAATGGAAGCCTTACTTATGAGTAAAGATCTCATGGTATATGTAACAGGTGAAGAAGAGAAGCCAGTATTTGAATATGAAAGCCGACCAAAGAAAGAAGAACTGGATGCTTTAAAGCATTGGCAGAAGAAGGATGCAAGTGCAAAGGCATACATTTACAACACAATCTCAGATCATTTGCTACCACACATCAGAGGATTGGAATCATCTAAAGATATATGGAATGCATTGGAATATCATTTCCAAAGTACTACCAAAGCAAGGAAAGCAAGTCTATGGTCATATTTTACAACATTCAAGAAGAAGACAATTCAAAGTATTAGTGATTATGTCACTAAGATGAAGGATCTAGTAGATAGTATTGGATCCATAGATGAAGATATTGAGGATCATATGTTGATTGCTCAATTACTTACAGGTTTGAGAGGGATGAAAGGTCAAAACCTTTTGTCTTGTTAACAGAACTTTCTTTGAATCATTATGTTCTAGACTTGAATCAATTGCTTGCTTGGATGCTAACATTTGAGCAAGACTTGAAGCAAGATGGAGATATAGGACAAAGTTCTGCAATGTACATGAAGAACAAGAAGAAAGCAGATAAAGGTAAAGCAAAGGATGAAGAGAAATCGAGTTCTCAATTTTATTATGCTAGAGGTAAAGGCACTGGCAAAGGAAGACCAAGAGGCTTTGGAAGAGGAAGAGGTAATCAGAATAACAATAAAAAGGCTTGTTGGATTATGTGGATTGAGTAATCATTTGGCTCATGACTATTGGCACAATCAACAAGGATCAAACTAGAATCAAAACAACAATAGCAGAGGCCGAGGTGGAAGATATCAAAGTTACTCTCAGAGAGGTAGAAAAAGTCAAAGAGGAGGCTATGTTAGAGGTGGAGGAAGATGGGGACATAATCAATCCTACAACACCACCTACTACAACTATGCAAATGGCACACATAATGAAGGTAATACATCATTGATGATGAACTCAATCAGCACATCAGATAAAGAAGATCTAAAGGTATTTTACATTGACTCTGGATGTTCTAATCATTTGTCAGGAAACATAGAATTGATGTCAGAATTGGAAAAAGGCATTTCTATTCATACAGTTCAAATAGGTGATGATACAAGACAGTGTACATTGAATTGGAAAAGTGAAATGCAAGAGTGGAGCAGATTTGCTAACCAATGTTTTGTATGTTCCCACAATACCTAAAAACTTGATCAATGTGGGATAGATAATTGAGAAAGGTTTTCAAGGCAGGTTTACAAATGAAGGAGTATCTGTTCAAGATTGAGAGAATGGATATAATCAGATTGTCTGTGGTAAGAAAGAAGGTAGACTCTTTACTTTAAGAGTGCAAGGGAACATTGGTCAAGCTTTGCTCACACATGGTGAAGAAGTGATTACAGAACTTGATCTCTGACATAATTGATTAGGTCATTTCAATGAAAGAGGAATTAAATCTATGGTTGCAAATCACTCTGTTCTAGGATAATTAAATGTGCAATGTCAACATATGGTTTATAAATGTGAAGCATGTCAGATGGGAAAAACACATAGGTTACCATTTCAAAAGAAAGGTTTCAAACATGATGGATCATTCATACAAATGTATGGGGACCAACAAAAGAAGGATCTATTTGTGGCTCAAGGTATTATGTTCTTTTCATTGATGATGCCACAAGATGGATAACTTTATATGTTTTGAAGGAAAGATCAAAAGTGTTTGGAACTTTCAAGCATTTTCATGCATATGAGAGAGAGTCACAGGTCAAAAGCTTAAGAGACTAAGGTTTGATGGAGGGGGAGAATACTTCTCCCAAGAGTTCAATGATTATCTTTGGAATGCAGGTATTAAGAGAGAAATAACCTGTAGGTATACACCACAACAAAATGGTGTAGCAGAAAGAAGAAACAAGACTTTGGTTGAGTTTGCTAGAGCTATGTTGAAGGAGAAGAATTATCCAAATTATCTTTGGGTTGAGGCTGTAAATAGAGCTACATATCTTGTGAATAGATTACCATGTGCAGCTCTAAATGGAATGACTCCATATGAAGCATGGTGGGGTAAGAAACCAACACTACATCATTGTAAAGTGTTTGGATCAATTGCATATGCTTATGTGCCATCACAACTTAGACATAAAATTGAACCAAAGGGAGATAAATATGTGTTCATTGGTTATGATGAAAAGAAGACAGGTTGTGGAATCCTCTAACCAAAAAATTTCTTGTTTCTAGAGATGTTACATTTGATGAACATAAAAATTGGTATGCAGATCAAATTCATACAGCTGAAGAATTTGAAGAAGAGGTAAGAAGATGGGAGAAAGGAAAATCAAGTGTGCAGGTGAATGAAGATGAAGACTATATGCAAGCAAGTACATCTAGAAGTGGATTGACAAGAAGAAATGAAGAAGCTCCTATATTTGATGAAAAGGTGTATCCAGACACATATGAAAAATGTGAACCAAGGAGGTCAAGTAGGACAAGAAGGCAACTAGAAAGGTATTCTTATGATACTTCTTACATAACTCAAAAGAGCTATGCATATATGGTCAAAGATAATGAAGAACCTCAAAACTATGATGAAGCAAAAGGTAAGAAGCAATGGGAAGAAGCAATGAAGGAAGAATTCAATGCACTAGAGGAGAATAAGACATGGGAAATTGTTCCTAAACCAAATGGTAAGAAGGTAATTGGAAATAAATGGGTTTATAAAGTGAAGAAGCTTGTAGATGGAAGTATAGCCATATACAAAGCTAGAATAGTGGTGAAAGGCTATGCCAAAACCTATGGCATAGATTATGATGAGATTCAGTCCTGTAGCTAAGATGTCAACTATAAGGACAATAATTGCTATTGGAGGTTCAAAAGGATGGACTCTAAGTCAATTGGACATAAAGAATGCATTCTTGAATGGATACATATCAAATGAGGTATACATGGAACAACCTCAAGGGTTTATAGATTCTATGTATCCAAATTTTCTTTGCAGATTGAGAAGAGCACTTTATGGATTGAAACAAGCTCCAAAAGCATGGAACTGTAGTTTGGTAAAATATCTCAATGATCTTGGATATCAAAGTTCTAAAGCAGATCCAAGTCTACTTATCAAAAGAATAGAGGAAGGTACAATCTACATTTGTATTTATGTGGATGACATTATAATCATAGGTACTTCAACAAAAGGAATCAAGGAGGTAAAGAGATTACTTGAAAAAGAATTCAAGATCAGTGATCTAGGGAAGTTATTAAACTTTCTTGGTATGGAAGTCACCTATACAGATCATGGCATATATGTATCACAAGAAACGTATCTTCTGAATCTATTGAAGAAGTTTGATATGGAAAAAATTGCACAGAAGCTTCAACTCCACTAGAAGTCAACGTGCCTCAGCTAGAGGTCATTTTGCAGTTGACCTGACCCACCAGAAGATTCTACAGAGTGGCTTATCGTTGCCTAATATGTACCATGATGTGACCAAGTATGTGCGACAATGCGATGCATGTCAACGTTCAGGTTAACCTTTACAACAACATTTCTTTCCGCTCCAACCAATTTTGCCTCTCGAACCCTTTCAAAAATGGGGCTTGGATTTAATTGGACCGATAAACACCTCCTGCGACACTTAGTAGTAACATATATATTCTTACATGCACGGATTATGCGACTTGATGGGCCGAAGCTTGGGCTTTACGGTCAGCCACAACTGCTATGGTCACTAAATGTTTGATGAAAAATATTTTTCCACGCTATGGTTTACCTTTGGAGATTGTGACTGATCAAGGTACGCACTTTGCTAACACATTAATGCAAGTGCTTACTCATACCTTCCAGATTGTGCATAAGTTCAGTTCCCCCTACTATCCATGAGCAAATGGACTCGCCGAGAGCACAAACAAATCTATGTTGAACATTTTAAAGAAACTGGTATTGAATTGCCCGGAGAGATGGGATCAATTCTTACCTGCGGTATTATGGACTTACCATACAACATATAAAGTGGCGAGCGGAACAACTCCCTTCAAGTTGGCATATGGTTTGGAGGCGATTGCCCCTATGGAACTGGTGGTTCCTAGTCTATGAGTGGCATTAGAGCAGAAGTTACTACTGGCAGAATCATTCCCTTACCGATTGGATGATTTACGGTCTTTGGATGAACAACGCCTCGAGAGTTTTCTAGTGCTGTAGGAAGTTTAGCTCAGACAAGCAAGAATCCACGGTCGTTTCCTTAAAACCCCCATTTTTATGATAAATCAATTAGTGCTCTTTTATAATGCTTAATCTAATAGATATGTCGAAAAGCTTAAAATGCACTGGTTTGGTCCTTATTGCATTACCGAGCAAGTGGGACCAGCCATTTTCCAGTTATCAACACTAACTGGTACCCTTCTGGTTGACCGATTGACCATTATATTTCCCTTTTCTTACCTAACCATGATTAGTAGTTTCCTTCTATGTCTTCGATTATGTTAATGCGTGCATGTCGCCATTATGTCTGTATATTTCCAATACTGCATGATGATTATGTTTTTTTCCGCATGATTCCTTCCGTGTTTTTACGTAATCCTGTTCTTCACGTTGTTTTCCGCTATTGCGTCTTTGTGTGCTTGTGTAATCTGTGTTACCATGTTTTTGTGTGTCTTCGTCTTCGCTATGGAAGCGCTGGCTAACATTGTCACCTTTCGTGCTAGTCTCGCTCCGGAAGTGAGCGAGTTTCTGCGTGTCCATGGCCTCCTGGCCTTTGCTGAATTGCCCTTGCATTCAGTGGAGTGTCATCCTTTCTTTGTGCAGATTATCTCTGCCATTGCTATGGCGCCTGCTACTGAAACGTGTTGACCGCTCGCCTGCCTTAACCCTCATGTCGTACTCACCCTAAATACAGTCGCTGAGGGATTCCGTCTCCCTCATGAGGGTCTTGTCGATGGACCTCTCTTACCCATGGCTACTATGAAAGAACTCTTTCCCACCACTCATCCAACGAGTTTGCAATTCAGTGTCGACCTGAACCGGAGCGCACCGCTCTCCAATTCCTTGTCACTGCCCTTAATCTCCAAAAATGCACGTATGGCATCTCTCGCCCCTTCTACTCTATGATTGACACCGTAGCAAGAGAAGGAATTAATTTTGCTTCCTTTTTTTTCGGCACATTCATCGGGAATGCGAGGTCGTTTCTAGGCAATTAGCCAAGCATGAGATACCCCGCACTCGCTTGCCGCACCTCCTGGCTTTCCTCCTCCCGACAATTCAGGCCACGCAACCTCCACGAGTGCCTACGATTCTATTACATGAGGAGTCTACACAAATGATGGAGATCGACGATGATGCAGATCTTTTGAAATTGAGCCCTTCACATAGTAAAGTCCTGTCGTCCTCCATCGTGCAAGTGCAAGACACTGCTTCATCGGCTTAGATTCCTTCCCTCCCACGTCCCCTCCAGATAAAGCTCTTCTTGATACCGTTATTAATGAAGTTCAACCTGTTGATATGGTCGTGCTACTCAAGTTCCATCCACACGCGTCCACGCTCAATACGACCACGGAAATTGCACAACTCGCTGATCATCCACACTCTAAGGAGGAGCCTGCACAATCGGATGATTCGGCTCTCGTGGTAACAACCCTTGCTCTGCTCTCTACATCTCAAAATCCACCTCTCCCTCTGTCTCCCTCCAAGGTGCCATTGCCGCCAAGCCTTCCTTCTTCCCCATGTCAATCGGAAGCCCAACCTCTTCCCTCCTCACCGGATTATTCCCCTCCCTCGTCACTGTTTCTGCTAACCCTTCTCAGCCCATCTCCAACTCTCTCATCGCTGACTCATTAGCTTAATTAGCTCAGATTGGCAATTACCTCATTCATCTCTCCACCCATCTTCCCATCACCTCCAAGTGGCCCAACACTCCCTCCAGTAGCAGTACCAAGCCAAAGTCGACCTGTTGGAAGCCGACATCACACCACTTCAGGAAGAAGTGCTTGCCACCAAAGTTGAAGTCAGTTCCTTTGAGGAGCAGATTCGCCTTCTGCAAGCAAAATTGAAAGAGAAAGATGCCATCATTTCCGTACGTGATGATGAGATTAGTCGATTGCAGCAGACTATGATTGACAAAGAAGATGCGAGGGCAGCTTTGGGCAACCTTCTTGAGACTACACATGCAGATCTAGCTCTGGTGGAGCAGAAAGGACAAGAAATGGCGGACCTAGCTATGCAAGTCACTGCTGATTTAAAGAAAGTGTCTAACGAACTCTTCCAGAAAAGTGGGTCTTTGGAAGAAGAGATTGGCTGAAACATTCAATTGAAGAAGGACATTAAAGCCATTCAGAAGGAAAGACAAAATTTTTACAAAATGATGCAGTTCTAGTGTGAAGAGCTTGAACGCAGAGAAAAGCAGTTAGGAATCCAGGTTGAGCATTTATCGAGGATTGATGCAGAAATTGCAGAAATGAAGTTGCACAGAGACGCTGCTCTCGCCAATGACTTTTACTTACAAGAAGCTTCCTTGCAGACTCAGAGTGAGTCACTAATCAGCCAGGAGATCGCTACCAATTCGGCCAGAACTAATGCACAGTTGGTGGGGCCACAAATTTTGGAGGATATGCAAGATTCTGTGAAGCAGAAAATAGCCTGCACTTTTAAGTTAGCCCATTCCATGTATATACAGGGCATTATAGATGAGTCCTAACTTTTGTACTCATCATTTTGGGTTCAAGTCCACCGTGCGTGCCAGTGTGAGCCGCCGGAATGGAATTAACATATTCTGTAATGTAATTCTGAAAAGTCACACGCACACCAAAAGGGTGTAGCACAACCATTGTAACTCTTTTTGATTAATGAAAAGAGCATGCGTGAAACACAAGGTGGTCGACGTCGGACTCTTAGTCTGGGTGAGCACCTGAAGTTGAGCGTGGTGCATTGTTGATATCCTGTTGTTATTCTGTAACTTCATTAATCAAGTTCAGTAATTAATTGCTAAAGTGTTAAGTTAAAGCGATATTGCGGTAAAGTAACGAAGTTGCACGCTTATGCGTATTGTGGTGAAAGAAAGTTGTAATGCACGGAAGAGACAAGTAGTTGATAGATAGTTTAATTCTGAACACTAAGTCGGTGAAATAGTATACGTTGAATCTGTAGATTTGGGAAAATACAAACAGGGCCTCAGTTTTACAGACCTCGAACCATCCCAAGAACCCAGTAAGATAAACAATTTAAACACAGTTTAACAGAAACTAATTATGAATTATTTAGTGGGCAAAGCCGAGTTATGGTGGAATGTTTTGTGGCATAGCACCAACCACCCCACCACATGGATTGCATTTCAAGAAAAGATCAAGGAGTCCTTCCTTCCTCCCTAGTTCCACTTACATGCTCATTGATCATGGATAATTTTTGGATGGAAAGATAGAGATACTCTGTCTGCCTACATTGAACGCTTTTGGCAATGACTACTACTTATTGGATCGCTTGAAATGGTTCCTGGAGATACCTTGCAATGGAAGTATAGAGATGGTTTGGAGATGGGAATCGAAACCAAGCTCATCATACTACATCCTATGAACCTCTATGAAGGTATCTCTTTTGCACATGATCGGAGAAAGATTTTTGGTCCATCATCAAGTCCATTCGCTTATAACAAATGTGTTAATGACAACAAGCAATCAAGCCCAATTTTCCTTTCAAGCATCATTTCACTACTTTTTCTTCCCCTACTTTTTAGCACCCCCTCAATCCAATTTCTCACCAGTCCACAAAACAACCCCCTTACACCCTATAAAACCTCCAACCCTTCAAACTATGATGGTGATGCTCAACAAAAAAGGCCCCGTATCACTTGCTGGCATTGTGGTAAGTTTGATCATACTAAAGCTAAATGTAGGTTGCAAACTAAGGATATGAAACCTGTCGGAGCTCAGATACACAACATGGGGGTGGTGCATGAAGACACTCAACCTGATTGGACCTAAGAAGCATTAGAAAAAGATTTAAGTACCTTGGGTAATGAAATTTCTATCCATTCTTTACTTTGCATGCAAGATACTATTAATGGTAAAGTTGTTAATATTTTCCCTTCCAATCCACGATTTCATACCTACACTAAACCGAATATATATTCCACATATATATAATGGAATATATATGTGGACTCTAATGAATCCCATATCTTCAACTCATAGCTGTGGACTCAAATGAGTTCTATTTCCTCGAACTAGTTAGTTTGGTTCTAGTCATACATGTGGCCTTTCTAAAGATCACTTGAATCATATAAGCACCCGTCGATGCTATCTCATGAAACCCATCTCTGTGATCCCATCTAATTGGTTTCCTTAGTAGTATAGCACAAATGCTTCACTTCTTGGTCAAGCGATGTGCATGAGTGAAACTAGTCACTTATTGGGTATTCCTAATAATACCCCATAGTCTCCTAATCATACTGTGAGACTCTTGTGAAGATAAGTAAATCTTCACTTGTTTGGAGAGTATCATATATGTATCTCCCGTACCTATATGCAACTTCCTAAAACCTATAGGATTGTTTGTGCACAATACTAATGGTGAAGGTGTAGTTCCTTCCCTTAGCAATCCTATGGTCTAAATCCATAAGGATTATATGTAGCGATCCTGTTGCTACTAAAGTTGGCTTATGTATAATACTGTGATGGTACTAAGTCCATCAAATACATGCTTATAAGCATGCCTAAAACTTATTGATGTTTGCAGAAAGGCATGTTACCATGCCATAACATTCTTACCTAAATGCAAGTGTGTATATAATGCCATGAGATAAGAAATATTTTGACAGCATTTCCCCAAGAAATGGAATCCCAAAAAAAATTTAACCATAAGCTTACTGACACACAGGCCACCCAACAACATAGGGCTTGACAGGCCCATGGCATGCATGCCATAAACTCATATATGGACTCCATAACCTGCAAAACATAAAAACAAATGCTAGCAACAATTCTCTGTGTTTCATAGCCATGTAGTTTCTGCAATCCTCTTTCCTGCAAACAATCCAAAAGTGTACTTCTCGTCTATTGATCCGTACTTTTAGAATTTAAACAATGATCAATATTTGATGTATGCAATACAATCTATGCATGTACATACAGAACATGCCATAACATAAAGTAAAATGCCTGAAGCATAAAGCATACATCCGTGAATAGTTTTGGTTTTGGAATTGCATGCATCCAATCCTTCTCAACGAGCTTTGAGACCTCTGCATCTTCCTCCTCAGATCCGAATATAAGCTTTGAAGTGTTCAAAAACATCAGATCACTTCATCATATGAGCATGGCCTAGTTGATAGAGCACACGCCTCTCATGGTAGCCTCCATGGTTCCATTCCCTTCATCTGCACGTGCGGAAGCATCGGGAACTTGAAGCTCTGATACCAGTATTGCGTAGTCTTTTTGCTGCCATTCATGGATCCTTGAGTAATCCACGTGACCATATCTTTCCACATGCACATAGAATTCCTTTTGTTCACCTCCTTGCCACGTCCGAATTCTCCTTATGTGAGAGTTTCTTTTTAGACTACTCCAATGTAGTGATAAAAATCTCCCTCCTCATAGAGACTTGTCTCTTCCCCCTTCTACCAAATGGGCATAATGCCCTCAGTGATGCCATGTGGCATCTATGCCATCTCACCCAAAAGGGTGTGCAACCATGATGTGACATTGCCACCGTTCATGGATCCTTGGGTAATCCCCAGGACCATCTCTTTTCACATGCACAGAGAATTCCTTTCGTTTGCCTCCCAGCCATGTTCGAATGCTCCTTATGTGAGAATTTCTTTTTAGACTACTCCAATGTAGTGATAAGAATCTCTCTCCTCATAGAGACTCCTCTCTTCCCCCTTCTACCAAACGGGCATAATGCCCTCAGTGATGCCATGTGGCATCTATGCCATCTCATCCACGAGGGTGTGCAACCATGATGTGACATTATCAACTGAGGTCATTTGCTTGTCAATTGGGAGGTATGTTATACTTTATGGAATAATGGAATGCTAGATGGATTTTAAGGTCTTGAGGGTTTTAATGTGATTGTGTTTTGATTTATCAGATGAAGAATCATGAGGGCATTAATGCACCTGGATTTACTCACATATTTTTGAAGATATTTAAAAGATAGTATTTTTGTAAAAATAACAGATAGCTTAGAAAGCAACATTTTTGTAAAAATAGTAGATCGCTTAGAAAGTGATATTTTTATAAATAAAGCAAATTTTTTGTAAATGCACACTTTTCAAAGCACCACCCTCATGTATGTCTATTCAAGATGTAATAAAAATACCTATAAATACACATAATCTGATAGACTCGTCCATCAGAGTATGTGGGGGATATTCTACCCAATCTTGTGTTCACTCTCTTGTCTCTCTCTATTATGTGTGTGCTTTTGTGAGATTTCATTACTATACTATCTTTGCATATGTGCATCTACAAATCCGATCTACATTACTGTTGGTGTATAAAACACCACAAGAACTAAGCTAAAGTGATATTAGAATACCTCCATAACCATCATTAGCTTAGCAATACTCTGAATTTGAAGACTTTATCACTGAACTTAGTGAAATTCAAAAATTTACTTCTCAGAAATCTGTGCCTTTTCTTCAAGCTTCGAATCTGATCTGTATTAGCTTGATCTTTGTAAATTCTTTTGATCATTTGCTAATAGAAGTTCTTGCTAATGATAAGCAACACATATCAAGCAAAACTTTCAAGTAACAACTTCAAATTTACCTTCACTGTTAGACTCATTTCTCTGAGTATGCTTCCCATTTTGTAAAGATCTTTTGACCGATTGTAGTTGAAGGTAGTAGCTTTAAAATGAGCTATCACTCATTAAAAACTTTACACTATACTATGAGATCTGACCTTAAGAAGATGAGGGAAAAGTGCACAAGAAAACTCGTAACTGTCAACTAACTTACACACTGATATGAAATCACTTAGAACTCAATGTACAAGAGGAATTATATCAAATCCTTCTACACAAACATGTGTTGTATATCAGAGAAGATGTGTACAAAATGGCTTGACCTCATTTTGCTCATAGCCATGGAAAACTCTCATACACTGAGTAGTTTCTTCTCAACATCTCTCTCAAAAAAACCTGACTTTTCTCTATTCACACAAGGATTACAAAATTGAGTTCTCTATCTATTTTTTCAACTCAAATTAACTTATATACATATAGTTTACATACTCCTAGACTCAAACTCGTAAGTTTTGAAGTTCTATGTCAAGACTAGACTTTTAATTTTGCACTAAATTACAAGAGTGAATTTATCCCTTCACTTAGGCTTAGTTTTCTGAGTGTTTTGCCTTCACTTCTCCTTGCCTTTCTTCTTCCTTCATATATCTTCATATATTCATGTCTAATTATTGAGTGAAGTCCCAATAGCTCCCCCTTAATCACTAATTAGCATGCTCTGACTTCTTCATGTAGTCTTCTTCTCTTTTATTCCTGCCATCTCTTTGAATCTGCTTGTCTTCACTCCATCCAAACTCTTTGTCATAATATTTGCAATCTGATCTTTTGTAGAAGTGTACACCACTTCAAGCTCCTTCTCCATTACCTTTTCTCTCAAAAAATGATACTATATCTCTATATGCTTTGTTCTTGCATGAAATACAGGATTTGCTGCAAGATATAATGAACTCATATTATCTCCATGTATGATAGGTATACCTTGATCAATATCCAAGCATTTGAACAAAGTCTACATCCATATCACTTCTTTTGCTGCTTCCACAAGTCCTTTGTACTCAGCTTCTGTTGATGATAAAGCCACTGCATGTTGCTTCTTTGAACACCAACTCACAAGTTTATCTCCAATGTATATCATGTAGCCATGAGTTGATCTTTTGTCATCCTGACTTCCTGCCCAATGTGAATCACTATATGCTCTCAACCTTATATCTGATGTAAAAGAATAATATAATCCTTCCTTCAAAGTTCCTTTGATATATCTAAGAACTTTTTGACCTGCAATCCAATGTGGATCCTTTGGACAATGCATGAACTGAGAAAGAACTCCTACTGCATAACTAAGATCAGGTCTTGTTAGTGTAGCATAAATCAAGCTTCCCACTAAAGATTGATACTTCCTCATATCTTTGAACTCTGCACCATCATATCTACTGAGTTTATGATTGACTTCTAGTGGTGTTGATGCCTCTCTGCAATTCTCCATGTTAAACTTCTATAGAAGATTCAAAAGATACCTTTCTTGTGATACATATATGCCGTGTTCTGCATAAGTGATTTCCATTCCAAGAAAATATGACAATTTTCCTAGATCACATATCTTGAATTCCTTCTCAAGTAGTCTCTTCACCTCCTTGATTCCTTCATTTGAAGTACCTGTGATTATAACGTCATCTACATAAATACAAATGTAGATCATACCTTCATCTGTTCTTTTGATAAGTAAACTTGCATCTGCCTTTGAACTTTGATATCCAAGATCATTAAGATACTTCACAAGTCTATAGTTCCAAGCTCTTGGATCTTGCTTTAATCCATAAAGTGCTCTTCTCAATCTTCTCAATCTCCATGTAAACCTCATCTGATATATATCCATTCAAAAATACATTCTTATATCCAATTGCTTCAATGCCCATCCTTTTGATGCTGCAATAGCAATGATTGTCCTTATGGTTGACATCTTTGCCACAGGACTAAATGTCTCATCATAATCTATGCCATGAGTTTGAGCATAGCCTTTAACCACCAATCTAGCTTTGTATCTGGCTATTCTTCCATCTGCATGCTTCTTTATTTTGTAAACCCATTTATTTCCAATCACTTTCTTACCATTAGGTTTTGGAACAAGTTCCCAAGTTTTGTTTTCTTCAAGTGCATCAAACTCTTCCTTCATTGCTTCTTCCCATTGTCTCTTACCTTTTGCTTCATCATAGCTTTGAGGTTCTTCATCTTCCTTAATCATGTAAGCATAGTTCTTCTGAGTCAAATAAGAAGTATCATAAGAATACCTTGTAGGTTGTTTCCTCATTCTGGTTGATCTTCTTGGTTCACACTCTTCATGTATATCTGGATATACTTCTTCATCAAATCTTGGTACATCTTCATTTCTTCTATATGATCCAACTCTGGATGTGCTTGCTTGCATATGTTCTTCATCTCCATCTACCTGCATATGTGATTTACCTCTTTCACTTCTTCTTACCTCTTCTTCAAATGTTTCAAGATTACAATATTTATCCGCATACCAACTCTTCTGTTCATCAAATGTCACATCTCTGGAAACAATAAATTGTTTAGTTAAAGGACTCCATAGCCTATAACCCATCTACTTTTCATCATACCCAATAAACACATATTTTTCAGCCTTTGGTTCAAGCTTATGTCTAAGTTGTGATGGTACATAAGCATAGGCAATTGATCCAAACACTTTACAATGATCAAGTGTTGGTTTCTTTCCCCACCATGCTTCATAAGGGATCATTCCATTTAGAGCTGCACATGGTAACCTATTCACAAGATATGTAGCTGTATTTAGAGCCTCAGCCCAAAGATAATTAGGACAATTCTTTTATTTTAACATTGCTCTTGCAAACTCAACCAATGTTCTATTCCTCCTTTCTGCCACCCCATTGTGTTGAGGTGTATACCTGCAAGTTATTTCTCTCTTGATACCTGCATTCCAAAGATAATTATTGAACTCTTGGGAGAAGTATTCGCCCCCTCCATCAGACCTTAACCTCTTGAGCTTTTGACCTGTAACTCTTTCTGCATAAACATGAAAATGTTTGAAGGCTCCAAATACTTTTGATCTTTCCTTTAGAACATAAATGGTTATCCACCTTGTAGCATCATCAATGAAAAGAACATAATACCTAGACCCATTGATTGATCCTTCTTTTGTTGGTCCCCATAAATCTGTATGTATGAGTTCTAGCAAACCATCATGCTTAAAACCCTTCTTCTAAAATGATAATCTGTGTGCCTTTCCCATCTGACAAGCTTCACATTTGTAAATCATATGTTGACCTTTTACATTTGGTAGCCCTATTACAGATTGATTCTCCACCATGGTTTTAATTCCTCTTTCATTGAAGTGTCCTAACCTCTTATGCCAGAGATCTAACTCTGTAAGTACTCCATCACCATGTGTGATCAAGGCTTGAGCAACATTCCCTTGCACTTTGAGAGTAAAAAGTCTACCTTCCTTTTTACCACAAACAATTTGATTGTATCCATCCTCTAGATCTTCAACAAATACCCCTTCATTTGTAAATCTGACTTGAAAACCTTTTTCCACTATTTGTCCCACACTAATCAGATTCTTTGGTATTGTTGGAACATATAAAACATTTGTTAGCAAATCAGCTCCACTTCTGCACTTCACTTTTCCAATTGAATGCACATTATGTTTTGTATTGTCACCTGTTTGTACTGTATGACTTGAATTACCTTCTTCCAATTCTGACAACAATTCTATATTACCTGACAAATGATTTGAACAACCAAAGTCAATATAGAATACCTTGAGATCCTCCTTCTCTGATGTACTTATTGAATTCATCATCAATGTTGTATGATTGTCATTCTGTGTATCATTTGCATAGTTGTACTAGGTAGTATTATAAGACTGATTTTGATTCCAATTTCTTCCACCACCTCTACCAAAACTTCCTCTTGAACTCTGTCTTCCTCTTTGAAATTGATTCTGAAACCTTCCACCACTTCCTCTGCCATTATTGCTTTGATTTTGATTTGATCCTTGTTGGTTATGCCAACAATCATATGCTAGACGATTGGTTAATCCACAAATCGAGCATGTCTTCTTGTTATTGTTCTGATTATCTCTACCTCTTCCATTTCCTCGACCTTTACCTCTTCCAATACCTCTTCATCTTGCATAATTTGCTTGAGTAGTAACCTCTTCTTCATCCTTTGCTTTACCTTTCTCATTTTTCTTCTTATTCTTTGCATACATAGCAGAACTATATCCTTTATCTCCATCTGACTTCAAGTCTTGCTCAAATGTGAGCATCAATCCAAGCAATTGATTCAATTCTGGCACATAATGATTTAATGAAAGTTCAGTTGAGGGTACAAAAGGTTTCCACCTTTCATCTCCTCTCAATCCTGCAAGCAATTGTGCTATCAACCTATGATCTTCAATATCCTCATCAATAGATCCAAGGCTATCTGCCAATTCCTTCATCTTAGTGACATAGTCACTAATGCTCTGACTTTGCTTTTTCTTAAATGTGGTGAACTCTGACCATAAGCTAGCCTTCCTAGCTTTAGTAGTGTTTTGAAAATGATCTTCCAAAGCATTCCATATATCTTCAACTATTTCTAATCCTCTGATATGTGGTAACAAATGATCTGTGATAGTGTTATATATATAAGCCCTTGCACTTGCATCTCTCTTCTGCCATAGCTTCAAAGCTTCTAGTTCTTCATTCCTTGGTTGACTCTCATCTTCAAACTTAGGCTTTTTTGCTTCACCTGTCACATATACCATTAGATCCTTACTCATAAGTAAGGCTTCCATTCTCATTACCCAAGCAAGATAATTATCTCTATCCAATTTGTCAATAGATACATGATCTGCCATAGTCTTCTTGCTTCTGCTTCAACCTGTGAGTATAAAGTTAAAGAACGGTACCTTTTGTAGATCTTTACCCTTGAGAATAACTTCGAAGTACTCCTCTGATGTCTTTTGTTGTTGAACACCTCAACTTTCACCTTCTTTAATGAAGAACTCTTCAATTCCTCTTGTATCTGCTCCTCCTTTCACTCTTGAGGACCTTTCTGCTCTGATACCACTTGTTGGTGTATAAAAAACCACAAGAACTAAGCTAAAGTGATATTAGAATACCTCCATAACCATCATTAGCTTAGCAATACTCTGAATTTGAAAACTTTATCACTGAACTTAGTGAAATTCAAAATTTTACTTCTCAGAAATCTGCGCCTTTTCTTCAAGCTTCAAATATGATCTGTATTAGCTTGATCTTTGTAAATTCTTTTGATCATTTGCTAATAGAATTTCTTGCTAATGATAAGCAACACATATCAAGCAAAACTTTCAAGTAACAACTTCAAATTCTTCTGAATTCACTCCAACATTTGCATCATGTCTGAAATCTGAAAAATGACTTCATCAATTTGACATACCTTCACTGTTAGACTCATTTCTCCAAGTATGCGTCCCGTTTTGTAAAGATCTTCTGATCGATTGTAGTTGAAGGTAGTAGCTTTAAAATGAGCTATCACTCATTAAAAACTTTACACTATACTATGAGATCTGACCTTAAGAAGATGAGGGAAAAGTGCACCAGAAAACTCGTAACTGTCAACTAACTTACACACTGATATGAAATCACTTAGAACTCAATGTACAAGAGGAATTAGATCAAATCCTTCTACACAAACATGTGTTGTATATCAGAGAAGATGTGTACAAAATGGCTTGAACTCATTCTGCTCATAGCCATGGAAAACTCTCATACACTGAGTAGTTTCTTCTCAACATCTCTCTCAAAAAAACCCGACTTTTTTCTATTCACACAAGGATTACAAAATTGAGTTCTCTATCTATTTTTTCAACTCAAATTAACTTATATACATATAGTTTACATACTCCTAGACTCAAACTCGTAAGTTTTGAAGTTCTATGTCAAGACTAGACTTTTAATTTTGCACTAAATTACAAGAGTGAATTTATCCCTTCACTTAGGCTTAGTTTTCTGAGTGCTTTGCCTTCACTTCTCCTTGCCTTTCTTCTTCCTTCATATATCTTCATATATTCATGTCTAATTAGTGAGTGAAGTCCCAACAATTACATGATTTTTCTTACTCTAACCTGGCTGATTACTATGACACTCATGTGTCCACTAGTGGTTTTTGCTTCATGCTTGGTAACTCATGCATATCTTGGTTGAGCAAGAAGTAGCCTATTGTTGCCACTTCTAGTTGTGAGGCTGAGTATAGGATAGCTTTCAATGCGATTGATGAGTGTGTGTGGCTTAGACACCTTTTGGCTAATTTGGGTGTTGGTCAGTCTTTTGCCACCACCATCTTCACTGACATTGAAGAACACACTAGCAGTTGCGAGCAACCATGTGTTCCATGCTTGTATAAAGCACATTAAGGTGCATTATCATTATGTCAGGGAGAGGTTCTCTTCTCGAGAGATCAGTTTGGCATATGTGCCCACATAGGATAATGTTGCAAACCTTTTCACAAAGACTCTACCTAGGGAGAGGTTTGAAGCATTCCACAAAGCTTTGGGCTTACTTTCTTTTGTGGATTGATCTCTTTCCACATATTTTGGCACTTCGTTATACATGAGAGCCAACTCCTTGTTCACCACATCACTTTGATGGGAGATTTGTTGATGTATTTTGGTAGTGATGTGTATGAACACACTGAGGACCATTGGGGCACTTTTTTCCCTCTTTAGGAGGTTTTTCCCCCCATCTTGTATATATGCCTATAACCCTAATGGTTACTTATTCTTTTACATTCATTTAGTAATACATTCAATATTGTGTGTTGTGCTTGAAGCTTCTTCTTCTGCCTTATGTTTTTCATTTGCTCCCATAGATCTCGAACTCCAACAGCTTGGATACTCATTTCAGAGAATTTGTAATAAATTTAGAGATGAGATTTTTATTTTTTACCCACTTAGATCTCATGGGTATGGGCTTTTGTAGTTTTTGAAGTAATAACTATCTGTTTGATATTCTCATATGGCTTCCAAACCCACTTGGTAGATGGGGTTATTGTTATTTTTGTCTTTTTAGGTCTATGGGGCTTGATTTTAGGCATTTTATAAGTGTGGGTTTAGGTATAGGTTTACAAGAGTCAACTTTGCAGATGAATGCACTCATTCCTTCATGCTCAAAACTAATTTAGGAATCTAGATTTGAACTTTTCCTTATTGAGGTTCAAGTAGAGACTTAGCAACCCAAACTTGTTGATTCTTTGTCAATGGAGGATGACAATAAGGTCAATATTTCCTTGTTGGTTGTTCTTTTGCACTTGGCAAAGGATCACCGATTGCCTTCTTGTGATCTTCCTTGGGTGTAGATGTTAGATATGCTCAATAATCCACCCTTAAGTGACCACAAAGGATCCATGGTGCTCTAAGTTGTAAGGCTCCCATTATGCGGAGAAGCCATTGTGAGAGCCTAGACATTTGTGGAACCTTAACTTCTAAGTTAGACGAAGTCTATGTGTGACCATTGATGGTTATAGATGATCTTTGTGAGCCTAGCCATTAGGTTAGGTAGGACATAAACTCTCATGCCATTGGGTTGCCATTCAAGGTGAAAATAAAGGCCCTGTGGTATCACACAGTTTCCCTATGGAACCGTAATAGGGGGAGTGCAGAGGGGGGCTTGCCCCCCTTTTGCGGGGTCTAAGGGGCCTATCCCCTTGACCCGTAGAGCCGAGATGGTAGGACTTCTAGTCATGGATATATTTTCAGATTGTATATTTTTCTGACTATAGTGTATCTCCTAAATATGTTTATCTATACCAAATCCCCTTGTAAAAGCTATATAAGCATGGTCTAAGTTGAGATTTACATAGCATTGCACACTAGTAAGCCCTTCATCTAGATTCTGTCTAGATCACCATCTAAGCTCCACATTGGGAGCCCATGGGAGGACAACACCATCATTGTAACTACATTACACTTGATAATCTGAGTATTTGAGTTCTTTATCTCTTAGTTTTCATCTATCTTTCTCTGCATTTTTCTCTCAACTCTATCTACTAGTCTATTCCATTGTGCTGTTATTTCCTTACATGCTATCAGAGCTCAAGAGACTTCGAGTGGTGCAGAAGCAAAAACGCAGAGGTTTCAATGACAAAAGAGAGAAGATGTCAAGTAGTACAACATCATCTACAATTGGGAATCAAGGTGGTTTGTCAAGAGGAGTAGGTGAAGCATAGATATGAGTAGCAATGGTTTCAGTCATCCCATCATTGTAGACATGACCACCATCCTTCACAGAAGGCAACATTGATGGTACGAACTAGACCCTGTGGAAGTTTAAAATCACTTCTATCCTTGATTCATACGAGCTTCTGGAGACTATTCTTGGGACTAATCATGAGCCCCAAGAAACACTTGATCCAAATAATCTTGGTCGAATGATTCCTCCTTATGTTGATCTTCTATGTGCTTGGAAATCTAGAAATGAAGATGCACTTTGTGCTCTAGTTACAAGTACTTTTGATAGTGTTTTGACTCTCATTCAACATACAACCAAGGCGTGTGACACATGGAACATACTGAGAAATCAATATCAAACTCGTAATCAGACACGGATTTAGAACTTGGAGAATCGACCACCAGCAGAAAGGTTTGCTAATGGGGAGACTCTAGAAGTATAAGGACAGGCTCGAGTGAAGAGAATAAACTGTGTTGCGGGGTAATTTGATTGGTCGGCCCACTGTCAAAGTACTGGCAAACATTTGAGTCTACTGCAGACATGCACTGCTCATGAGAAAATGGGTCAAAACTACAAACAATAGTAAACGCCCATTCTTCTTCTTGCACAAGATTAGTAGACTATGTTTTCGGTGTAGAGGCCTCTGCAACAACCATTCCAACCTCTTTCTTCTTTGCCTCTTTAGTAGCCAGTTTTGGATAGTTCTTTATTATATTATCATTCCTTTACAGTACGTGCAAAACAATTTCTGCTTTTCTGACTTCTTTTCATCTTGGTATTCCCTCTTCGATTGTGCAGAATCAGCAGATCTTTGCTTACTAGTTGAAGAGCTCCATTTTCCTTTGCCCTTCTGACTAGACAAGAAAGCTTGATCGGCAACATGCATAATGGACCTATTCTGCCTAGACTCATCCTCCTGCAATAGAATAGAGATTAACTCCTCAAATGACAAGGCATTTGGATTTCCTTTCATCATCAACTGAGGAGTAGAAGCAAAACTCTTATATGAATCAGGAAGACAATTTAGAACGGTCTACACAAGTGAGGTATCTGGTATAACCTCATCAGCAGAAATCAACTGTTCCTTCAAGTCTTTGATCTTTGTTAGAAAATTATCCATAGAATCACCTTCATTCATGTGCTCACTCTCCAACTGTTTTCGAAGGTAAGCAACATGAGCCTCATTCCTAGCTTGGTACAATGCGGTAAGTGTATCCCAAGCATCCTCAGCTATTCTGTAAGAGCAAATATGATGAATAATGGCACGTTTGAGAGACAAAGCTATCAATGCATGTGTATGAGCGTCTCTGCCATCCCAACGAATCTGTTGTAGAGTAGGTGCAGTAGAAACCATAGCACGAATAGGAATATGTACAATATCATCATCTTCGACACCTTCTATATCAGCTTCACCACCTATAGTTGTAACAGTTGCAGGTGTGATATGACGTTTTTCAACACCCTGCACAATGTTCCACATTCCTTTTTCAACCAATACATGTCGCATCATATAAGCCCATAACCGGTAGTTTGTACCATCCAACTTATCCTCAAAAACCAACATACGAAATACATCACTACTTTCAGCCGTGGTCGATGACTAAAATACCTTGATGTAGAAAATTGATTGTATCTCAAAAAGTTGAACAGAACTGCCATGACGAATTCTGCTAGACCTGTAGCAGATTTTGAGATACTTATAATGGAGAACCAAAACTAGTATATACCTTTGGCACAAAAAGAGAAAATAGCCTGCACAAGTGCTATGATAGTGCGTTCGAAGGCCAAAATGAGCTCAGATCATGATTTTGGCACCACAAAGTGAAGCTATTTTGGTCTCTGAAACACCTTGAGTATGCGTACCAAATTCCATGTGATTCTGAGACTATAATCGGAGAGGTATCGATGACACCCTAGATGAAGCGGCGACCTACTCTGATACCAACTGTTGGAGTTAGACGTCTGTGGAAGCACACAAACAACACAAGGAAGAAGAAGAAGCTTGGAGCACAACACACAATACTGAATGTATTACCACTAGAATGTACAAAGATAAGTAGCCCATTAGGGAAATAGGCATATATACAAGCCAGGGGAAAAAAACCTCCTAAAGAGGGAAAAAAGTGCCTCGCCGGTCCTAGAGTGTTCACACACATCACTACTTAAATATATCAACATATCACTTGCATAAAGAATCTATTAGATCAAATGGTGGGAGCAGGTGTACAAAATTTAAGTGACAAGCTAGCTCGATGTTATCTTCGAATCTGTCCATCTAAGTTTGATGGTTTGGTGTTACAAATGTCAGCAGGCAAAAAGGTTAAAGCAAGGAGCTAGAAGGAGCAAGGAGAAGGAAAGTTATGTAGATCCAACAAGAAGAGGCTTAATCATTTTTGTCATAATTTATTTTCCATCAAAAGTGACTTTCATCACTACACCAACATTCTAAATACTCTTTTTGGTAGATTAGACTCCATGTTTTTCAAGCTGAGGAGTCCCTGAGCTTGAGGAGCCTTAGAAGTAGCTACATATCAATTTTCATAATTTTTAGACTCCGTTTGATCCCTTCAATAAGCCCTGGGACCTAATTTTTAACTAGGCCAGAGACTAAGTCCGGATAGGGCCAAAGCTAGTCAAAAAACTATAAAAAGAGCTATAGAGCTCATTTTTTAGGATGGCATGTTAGAGAATAGAGCTTTTGTAAAAGAGATCTTTGATGATTAAAAGCACTCCATTGTGCCTCTCTTTGTTCTTGCCTTGTGTGTGTGTGTGTGTATGTGTGTGCATATTAGTGTGCTTCTTACTCACGCACTTGTGCCTTCACTTGCTCATGGTCATCATACCAATCCTCACATCTCGATGGATTGAAATTTATGAGGTGGATCTGCTCACGTTGGTACTTGCCATTGTGCTAGAGTGACACTAAATTTGGCATTGTTTTCAAGGAGAGAGCTTCGAGGATGAGCATGTGATGGTAAGACATAGAGTTGTGAAATTGGAGTCATATGTAATTTCCTTACTTTTCATTAATTTTTACTTACTTTCATTCATCATCATCATCATCACCATCATCATCCTCATCATCTCCCATCTCCATCTCCATCTCCATCTTCACTGAATTTTCAGTTTTTTCGGGTCATATTCCCATCCCCACCTCATTCCCCTCATTCCACTTGTGAGAGAGCAAGAGAGAGCTATTGTGCATTCAAGTTTTGTGTGTTTTTTAGCATTTTTTGGTTTTGGCTCTATCATCGTCTCCAACAGCTTGTGCAAGTACAACAGACCTCTACACAAGTCTTGAGACAATGACCTTTGTGTGTCGCAATAGATAGAGAAAGTTTATATTTCCTATTTTCATGCATGGCATGATAAACTGTACCAAAAGAGCATCCTAAATCACTAGAAACATCACAAAAATTTCCATTTTTTTAATCTATCATGACAGACCAAAACCATGACAGACACCCATCTATTGTGACAGACACCCATCTATCATGCCAAACACCCGTCTATCACAATAGACACCAATCTATCATGACAGACACCCATCTATCACGATAGAGCAAAATCCGAG
This sequence comes from Ceratopteris richardii, assembly GCA_020310875.1. NCBI lineage: Eukaryota > Viridiplantae > Streptophyta > Polypodiopsida > Polypodiales > Pteridaceae > Ceratopteris > Ceratopteris richardii. The sequence goes on along the minus strand of CM035419.1, from coordinate 51,585,831 downwards.
ACAAACGATAGACAACATATGATAGACACCTGTCTATCATGACAGATCAAAATTTGTGAGAGACTACAGACAATAGATGATAAACACGTGTCTATCGTGATAGACCAAAATTCGAGATAGATGATAGACAACAGACATTGTCTATCGAGATAGACACTCGTCTATTGTGATAGATAGCACCCATGATAGACACCCATCTATTGCGACAAACACCCATCTATCACAACAAACATCCATGCACGATAGAGAATGTCTATCAGGACAGCCACCCATCTATCATGAGAGATAGGTCTATCACGACAGACACCATCTATTGCTAGAGACAGCCAATTTCGACAAAAATTAAGGTTGTATTTTTTTTAATTTGACGCTACTTTTGGGCATATTTACAAACTTCTTCACCTACACAATTATGGAGGCCTTACAAAAATACACCAATATCCTAAGATATCCTTTTTGCCTGTTTTAAACCCTTGAACCCTAAAGTATCATAACTTTGTCATATGAAATCCATTTTTTGAGCTCTAGAGTGCATTGGAAAGCTCGTTTCAAATCCCTCAGTGGGATTAAGAAAAGCTAGGGAGATTTGAAGAATTTTTTATCAATACAAAGAGGGAAAAAGGGTCTGAATCAAATTGTCTATCAATTGAAGTTAAAAGATTGAGTTAAACTTGGAACTTTTACAGGATCATTAAGAGCTATTGGAGAGACCAAAGCAAGCTGCTAGTGTGTGCAAGCTTGGGAACACACATCCTGAGCATACAAGTGAAGCAAGGAAAAGCGATTTGAGGTTGGAAGATCTCTCAACCCCTAAGTCAATTCCTAGCTTAGGCTAAGTTTAATTAAAGGTTTTGATTGATTAGGGGCATGATAGGAACACTCAAGTTCTAAGAGCCTTTAAATTCTTGTCTAAGAATAGATTAATTGTAGTCAAGGGACAAGTTAAGGGCAAACAACTTAATTTGATTGGATGAAAAACATCAAGTACGAAAAACCTAAGTGCTCCTCATAGTGCGTGTTTTAAGACAAGGAAATACATACTAAAGAAATTAAAAGGAACAACTGATTGATATCAAGGAATCAGGAACGTGGTTGTACAAGGTTCATTGGGCTAATCAGTAGGGCATATGAACCTTAGATAAAATAGACACCTAGGGAGAGATTGATGAACTATCAAATCATCTGAGGCTAGTGTCAACCATACAACTAGGTTGTGGGCCCAATAACTTAGTGAATATCCCTACATACACAGTTTGCACACGAGTGATTTAGAGATGTCCTTTAACATGGAACAATCGATCAATAATTCAAGCACAACCTATTTACTAACACTATAAGGTTCCTATAAGATGCAGTTGGAATATATTAGGACTAACCAATTACATGCATTCATCTATGAGGATGGCCTGCGATGACCAGTTGTCCAACTCAAAAATCCCAATCAACCCTTCGGACTTGAACAGTCTATGGTTAAATTAGAAGAGGGTTTGTATATTGATAAGCAAGGAACCATGTAAATGGTTACCAGCTTACCAGAGAGGGCAAATGAGTTCGAAAATGTCATTCTCGAGAATGAGATAGGAGACCTAGAGCAAGGAGTCCTAGGATGAGAACCCGACTCCTCGAGGGAAATCTATCTTGACAAGAGTGATTACTCCAGAATGAGTTACCCAAGACAAAAAAAACATAGAACTATTCTTGAATAGAGGAACAGAGGAAGCTTTTTGGAGATTCAAGCCATATCAACTTAGTGAAATAGGTAGAATCACCATTTATGAGTTCAAAGATCCTTAGATACCATGCGAAGTTGTCTACCTAGATAACATGTCTGATAGAATGTTCTTGGTAACAGAGCATGGTAGGCATGCATACACTTGGAAGGGCAAATTGATTTTCCCTCCTCCAAGATCTAATGTTTCCCATGGCCACCAAGGAGGAGGATCATCCCAAACTCATGAAACCTAGAGGAAAAGAGCTAGAAGGAGAGACCTGAAGTTAGCTTTGCAAACCACTTAGGAGGAGAGCGGTCAGGATTAGATGCAAAAAGAACAGATCAAGAGAGGCACAAAAATCTAAGTCATCAGAGAGGCATGGATGAGTTTCCCTTGTCTAGGTCTAGAGAACACCCCAGAATCTTGAGGCCTACCCAACTAGTCAAATCTATGAAGAATTACTTTGATGGCACTGGAGATCCTTAATGATCATGTGGAAGAGTTTAGACAAGATTTGAGAGTTGAACAAGTTGAGGACTTGTTCACTTAGTACAATGCCTTTGGTCCAACTCTCAAAAACAATGCCTTGACGTGGTTTCAAGCACTACACCAAGGTCAGTTCAAGAATATAGACTAGTTGCTAGAAGCATTCATTACTAAATTATCTAAGAGTGGCATAAGACACAACACTTCATCGATTATCCAAAGCTTTAAAGAAACACCTCAAGCAATAGTGAGACTCACAAGAAAAAGATTTAGGCAATACCTAGAGAGATGTCATGTACCAGAGTTAACCACTCTAGCCAAACAAGTGGCTTTATTCCTAGATGGTTTATTAAGCACCAAATTGAGATCGTATGTGTACTTGAAGGACCCTAGATCCATAGAACAGTGTGTATGCATGTGCATAGATATTGAGGATAATATAGGGCAAGAATTAGAGCTTTCAAAAATCTATAAAGATTTGGATAGCTCTACTAGCCTCGCTTCCAAACTAGCTACATCTATTGAGGAATTTCCAGAAAAGGTAGCTCAGAAGTTAGGAGTCTCTAGCAAGAAAACACCTAGACTTTCCCTAGTAAAACAATGTTATACCTGTGAAGGAGACCATATAGCTAATGTGTGACCAATCATGGATCAACCCCAAGAAAACCCTAACAGCCCATATTACACCATAGAAAGAAGGTACACTAGCCACATTGCACAAGATTTCCCATATAATAAGCAAGGTGCTAGGCAAAACTATCCACAACCATTTCCACAATAGGGGAAATACGAGAACCAGTATCCACCACAGTAGTATGTTAGGCCCTAGCAACTGTATCAACCACCCTATCAAGCTCAATAAAGACCTCAACCAGTTTTAGCTCAATAGCCTCCACCTCCAGCCAATGTGATCCAAGTGAAGCATGCAGCAGCTGAAGAAAATTTGAACAGAGCCTTAGTGCTAGCATTACCATTGATGTTAGAAAGTGACCCAAATAATCATAATTTTAATTTGGCTTATACGAATAGTCCACCAGCCTATTATATGGAGTCACCAGAGTATAACAAGATTTATCGTTATGAAAATCCTAGCGAACCTAGTTGGGAGCTAGAATATGCAAATGTCATGTATGCAAATCATAAATTTAGGCCCCAACCTAGACGGATCAGACCTCGAGCTCCTAATAGGACCATGCTACAGATGCCAAGGAGATCGCTTCATTCGTGATTGCCCTATACCTAAGCCTATGCAACCCCAATCAGTGACAATTCAAGGTTTTCATTCGGATTATGAGAAGGAGCAGCTTCTACGGGATTGTCCTAAGAACCCAAATAATTGGATGAAGATCACTCCTATCAATGTCATTGGGTTAGTAATAGATTCTACTAGAGGTGTAACTTCCACTGCCCCAGTACAAGTGGTCATTAGAGCTCATGCATTTGTTGGAATTTGGGGCCCCAGGATCATTCCAAACTAAAACCTTTTGAGCATACACACTTTATTAATTAACCTGATAAGTGAGAGATAGACAGAAAGAGATCTTGAGACAAGGATAGGGAACGTAAGTTGGATGCTTACTCCCTAAAAAATAGATGTCCAAATTACAACATGGGAGTACTACTCAACCATATAAAGTGGTGCACTCACTAATGGAAGAATATCCGAGAAGATATGATACAAAATTTAGATTATGTTGAAATAATCTAAGTGTGTGAAGTGAATGAGCAATGAAGCTAACCTTATTCTCACAAAATAGTGTAACAAATTTGTAAATCAACCAACCCTAATTTGAGATTAGGGTGGAGAAACCCTAAAAACAAAATATAAGGTTAACTCACAAAAGATAGTCACCACCACCTTGTAGAAGACTTCTTGCTCCAAGAGAGTAGCCTCTCCTTCACCAAAACTCCACCTCCTCAAGAGTATGTGAACACTCTTTCTTCAAGAAGACCTTCAAACTCTATCTTGAGATCTTTGAGTGATTCTTGAGTGATATCACATAATGAGCCAAAGCTCTTCTTATATAGGATTGTGTGTCCTTGAAAAGATCCATCCAAAAGCTATCATCAGTGTCGAAAATGCTACGAAAAATAAGCTCTGCTAAAACAGAAGTATCACAAAAATTAAATTGGAGCGCTGAATGTTTTCGAAAAACTAAAGCAAAAGCTAAATGGATTTTCGCGCTGCACCATTGCTATTTCTGGGGATCGAAACCACGTTGATTGCTACCTTGACTTCATGATGAATGATCTAGACCAAGATGCCCACGTTGCTGCATGCTCTTGATGTACTACTTCTGGCACATAGTACATAGGCTATTGTGACCACGACTTGAAGAGAAAGCTTCTAATGAAGCTATTTTTGAACCATATTGACATTGAATCCAACAGCATTAAAGCAGAACCAAGGCTTAGGTCACAAAAAGAATTTTGAGGTTAGTGAGACTGAGAGCCTAACCAAGAAAAGGATAAGATCTTGGAGGGAAAGCCATGAAAGAATGAAGACACAATGGTCGAAGAAGATGAGTGAGCTTGATGAAAGACTAAGATAAACAAAAGCCAAAACAATTGAACTCACATCTCAAACACACTCTCACACATCACCACCACCACCACCATCCCCATCACCTCCTAATCCACCACCTTCTAATCCACCTCATGTAATCTCGTCGCCACCTACAGTAGGATCAGTCCTATCATACCCCATTCATAAAGATTTGGAAATGATGCTTAAAGCATATCAGGCCAGAATTCAAGAAGGGCCAAATGTGATAGAACACGAAAAGTGTTACCCAAGGGCTGACCTTGAAATTGAAAAAACAAAGCTTTGTGCAAAGATGGTAGAATTGGCTCAAACTATGTTTGAAGCCAACCATTTGTTCAATTGCACAACCTCAGCCAAAACACAATTACACTTTGATGGATTATTGGAAATATTGGAAAAGATGATAGCTGAGTCGAGAAAGCAAGCTACATCACATGTGAGTAACCCCAGAAGAGAAAGGATAAGACTTCCTCCCAAGGATTCTTATGTTCTCAACTCTACTGAGTGAGGAACCTCTTCTTTTGTAAATCAATACTCACAAGAATTTCTAACGGAAATTCAAGAAGAGAAATGGGCAAAAGAAAGCAAAAACCCTCCTCCCATTGAATTGTGGATGACTTACATGATCAATTCCCACAAGATATTCCTTCTATTTATGGACAATAAGAGGATACCCAATCTAGTGAACGATTAGACTTCAAGTCTAGTTCCTTACAAGATTTTCCTCATTTCATAGGTCCATGGGAAACAAAGTCTACTTGTATGAGAGCACCCACTATCATGGTAAGAAACGAAGACTCAGTCATACCTAAGAACACGGAGGTAGTAAAGAACATTAAAGTGCAGTGCAATCTCACTTTAGAAGAGCTACTCAAGGTTAAGCCAGAATTATGGAAACATGTAGCCAATCAAGTGCTAGAGGTAGCTTAATCTTGTTCCCAAGCAGGATCACATCGAACAATGCCAGAAATACCATTGGATAAGATAGGTGACATGAGAAAAGGAGAAGAAGGAAAAACCTATCTCCCTATCACTCATCAAGGTTACACAACTAAGGCTATTTTGGACTCATGAGTAGGGGTTGGCATTGCTACCACTTCTCTATGGAAGCATTGGGGCAAACCAACACTCAAGCCAACAAGAATGAAATTACAGATGCTCGATGGTCACATAGAGAGACCTTTAGGATTGTTAGAAGGGATAACTCTCACTACTTGTGGTGCAGAGTTTGAACATACATTTGCCATATGTGAGTTCAACAAAACTAGGCCTATGAGATGATTTTGGGAAGACCATTCATGAGATAATTACATGTAATGCAAGATTGGGAACCAATACCTTGTAAACGCCTATGCAAACGCCTTCTTTTGGAACTATTGTTATTTCATGACTTTTGTTGATGATTTCTCCAGGCATGCATGGGTATATCCAACGAAAGTGAAGTCCAAAGTGTTAATGTGCTTCAAACAGTTTTTAGTTATTGTTGAAAATTCATTAGCATGTAAATTTGACATCCTCTATTGTAATAGAGGGGGGAATACATATCTTCTGATTTTAATGCATTTCTTATTGAGCTTGGGATAAAACATCAATGTATAGTGCCATGTAGACAAAAAAATGGATTTGCTAAAAGAAAGAACAAGTCTATCATGGAAATGGCATGGTGTATGGTCAAAAGTTAGGCTTTACCACATAGCTTTAGGCTTGAGGGTGTTATGTGTGCAACATATGTACTTAACATGTGTTCGATCAAAGCACTCCAATTGATCATTCCATATGAAGATTGGCATGGTCATAAGCCATATGTTGCTCATCTACATGTCTTTGGTTGTCTTGCATATGCATTACTGCCTGAACATCAATGCAAGAAATTGGATGATAAAGTAGTGAAATGTACTTTTCATGGATACAATTTTGAAAGCAAAGGCTATTGTTTGCACCATCCAGAGACTAAATGCATTTTGGTTAGCCGTGATGTTTCTTTTTTGGGTGGAAGATGCTATTCAGCCATTACTTTCTCATATCGAAGAGACTTCATTTAGCTCTAAAGATATTTATGACACTGGCTGCCTCCTTTTATAGGTGAATAGTCAAGTGCTAGTGCAAATGAGGCAATTCCTCAGCCTTTACAAGTTTCACATGTTGATGTAGATCATTCCATTTTTTATGCAGATTCACATGATGCACTTGTTGATGAGAGGGCTAATATAGAGCAGACAAAAAATATGCCTGAATTACTGGTGCAGATTTTGATAGATAGCAAATTAGATGCACCTTTGTTATATCATACTCATTCAAGCTCTCATAGTGATTCCTTTTTATCAGATTGCTATGCAATGACGGCCTCTTGTCTTTGTGATGAGAATGAGCCTGTTTCTTTTGATGAAGCACAAAATTCAAAAAAAATAGATGGTTACTATGCAATCAAAATATGATGCTATTATGAAGAATGATACTTGGACTTTATGTGATTTGTCTCCAAGAAAAAAGACCATTGGCAGTAAATGGGTATGTACAAGTTGAAACACAAGCTTGGTGGAATAGTTGACATGTAAGGCTAGGCTTGTTGCCAAAGGTTATGCTCAAGAGAGAGGCATTGCTTTTGATGAATCTTTTGCTCCCACATGTAGAATGACTCCTATTTGTAGCATTTGTGCACTTGAAGCTCATCATGGTTGGAATGTACATCAGTTGGACATTCAAACTACATTTTAGAATGGTGAATTACATGAAGAAATGTATGTATTTCAACCCCATGGCCACAAACATAAGAACTTTGAAATAGAAAATGACAGAAAGATACTCTTCTAATACAATGCAAAAACATGCATTCCATATGACTGAAGACTAAACTCTGTAGACCTGTATCTATATTAGTCTACAAAATTCCTATGTCTACACAATCTTGACTACTCTCTCTCTCTCTCTTTCTCTCTCTCTTTCTCTCTCTCTCTCTCTCTCTCTCTCTCTCTCTCTCTCTCTCTCTCTCTTTTCTTCCACTCTTTTGTGTCTCCCGAAGTATCTCTTTATAACTTGATTATAACAGTTACAAAAGGTAATGTGTAAGTGATTGAGTTCCCCAGAGAATTCTAAAGGCACATAAATAAATAAATACAATTTTGGGTATCCTAACCGGCACAAATGCAGTCTAACATTGGCATGCACGATGGACTTGAACCCATTAGAATTTAGAATTCATCCATATCAGAAGGTTGATTCTTAATGTGGTTTAAATCGCACAAAGTTTCATCAAACAATTCTTGAATTTGCACACTGGTTGACTCCACAACTTCCCAAAATATTCTTCATTACCATCTGCTACACTGAACTAGGCTTTCCATGTTGTTGTTGTAGACTTCACATTCAAAAATTCAGAAGGCATTTGTTCCAAAAAAGCCCGACTAGTGGTATCTTTTTCTTTAGTTTTAGTATGTAATGCTTGTAGCTCAACATCCTTTTGTACTAACGCTACATCATTAGCTTCTACCAATTGCTACAATTCAGTTTGCACTCTTCTATATTTAGTAATCTGATCTTCTTTGTGCTCCAAAATTTGTGCATTGGCATCCTATAATTGTAATTCTAATTTGCTTGGCATCCAAAATTTTAATTCGCTTGGCATCTTGTAATTGTAATTCTAATTCTCTGATATTGTTAAGCTTGATTGAATTAGTTTGCAAATTATCAAACAATGACACAATTTGGGAAGCCGATCTTTGCTTTTTAACAATCCTGCACCTTGATTTTGTAGATCATCTTTATCATCACATACCGTTCGTAAGTCACCCTGTACTACCTAAAGTTGCTCCATCAATTCCTGTTGGTCTTCGCTTTTTTCTTCAGCCAAATCATCAATCTTAGTTTGCATTTTTTAACCTGTTCTTCAAAAATATTGGCTGAACCAGCCAAATTGTCTTGGAATTAAGAATTTGGACGTTTGAGTGCAAGTAGCTTTGCTTGTAACTTCTCAAATTCACCTACTTCGGGTGGAATGATCATCTTTTTCCATCTGAATAGGGCATGAAGTTAATAATCTGGCTTCATTCGCTAGAGTTTGTGACCAAATTGTATGATCTTTCAAAAACCATGGATAAATATATGAAGACCAATTTAAGGATGGAAATTAGACTCTTCCAGAACTCGTTCCCCATGGATCCTTAACCCTATCATTAAAATCAGAAAATAAGGGCCTTTCTTGGATTACCAATACAAGAAATGTTGAGATATCAATCTCAACATGTGATGATCGAGGATGATATGAATCACTTTTGCATTTCTTTGACATGTATGAGATGATCACATCGATATATATTAGGGATACTTTAGTAAGCTTTATTAGATTCATCTACGAAGAGTGATGACACACTTGTTTCTTGTTAGCTCACTCATTTGTAGACATTGGGTTTTTCCTTATGTAACTATTCTTTATATATTGCACTCTTTGTATTGTTGTATTAGGTCATTCTTGTATATTCCTTTTATGTAATAGTAGTAGAAGAAGAAGATCATTCTTCTTTGCCTCAATCTGTGTGTGTGCTCCTCTTTGAGTGTGAAAGAGTGTGTGAATGAGCTCTCTTCCTTATCTCCTTTCCGTGACATGGTATTAGAGCCGATGTGGCTGAAGAGAGCTCATGAAGAACAATGACAGTGAAGAGTATTCTAGAAAGCATGAAGAAACCACGATTCACAAATGACCTTAGATTGCTACAAAAATTGGCATGAAGGTAGAAGGCATCAAAAAATATTTTTGATAGTTAACCCTTTAGGGTTACTCATTTTTCTCAAATTTTTGTTTTGGATCCATCTTCATCTCCATTTCAAGCCTGCAAGGTGGGGACCACAAAAAAATCAAGTCAGTTTGCAAAACTATAACTTGCCTTCTGTTTGACAACACTCAAATGATATTTCAAGCGATTCTGTGCATTGTTGATGCACAAAAACTGTGTTTTTATGAGATCAAATTGTCACATCATAGTGTGATAGTATTCATGCAGAGGTATTGCATCTAATGTTTTTGTAGTGTTCCGAGTTGCTTTAGAAATGGCAAGTGCAGATGGAATGAGTCAGCTTATGAGCGATAAGTTGGACAACAACAATTTCCATGCTTGGAGATTTAGAATGATGAATTTCTTGATGGGAAAAGCCTACTGGAAGTACATTGAAGGAGAGAACAAAAATTCTTTGTAGTTACTAGAGAGGAATCAGACTGCGGACCAGTTAACAGGATATGAAGAATGGAATCAAACAACACAACTTAGTTGGAATGTTGGCTTGATGGGTTTTACTATTACATGAATATGATTATGATGTCATTCATCACCCTAGTTCTTCGCACATTAGTGTAGATTTTCTATCTCACTTTGATCATGGTGAACCTTTAGTCAGGGTTGATGATTCTTTTCCTAATGTCGATTTGTTTCATGTGGCAGGTCATACTGAACCTAAATTGGGAGTCCCTACTTGGTATGACGCAATGATGTCTTTCATGGCAACTGGGGTCCCTCCTTCACATTTACAGTCCACTGTTCGGAAGAAACTCGCGTTATGGAGCCACCAATTTTGTATTATTTTGGATCAGTTGTACTACAAGGATATTATTGGAATATGGCTTCAATGTGTGCCACCACGTGAAGTAGCTAATGTTAATACAGAAGCTCATTTGGGAGTTTCTGGGGTTCATCATGGTGCAGAACTTACATTTTAGAATCTTGTAAAGTGGGTTGTAGTGGCCTACTGTTCACAAGGATGTTTGCGATCAGATACGACGATGTGATCCTTGCCAAAGAACGGGTGAACCTTGACTTCATTGGTCCTATTTGTCCTCCAACCAGTTATAGAAAAACCTTTACTTTGACATGCACTAATTACAATACTCGATGGGCAAAATCTTGGTGCTTATGAAATTTAACTATAGGGAGCATTGCTATAGTTCTTATCACCAAATTATTCCCTCGGTTCAGACTTCCATTAAAATTAGTTTCGAATAGGGCTACTCATTTTTTAAATCAGCTCATCAAGTCTATCACTAATTATTTCTGAATTAAGCACAAGTTTAGTTCTCCAAATTATCCTTGAGCAAGTGGATTGGTGGAAAGCAATGCTCCATAAATTTCTTCTCGAGTATCCAACCAAATGGGAACAATACTTATCTTTGGTTCTTTGGGCTTAGCATACTTCATACAAGGTTTCAACAGGCTTTACACCTTTCAAGCTATTCTATGACATGGAAGTTATTGCTCTTATAGAATTTATGGTCCCTAGCTTACGGATTGTAGTACAAAAACATTCATTCCCAGAAGAATTTTATTTTTTTAGATGGATACTTTAGGGCACTTGGAAGAACATCAATAGTTTTCCTCCTGATGCAAGAATTCCAGTATAGACAATGGTGTTGGCATGATCGTCATTTACGAACTCCTATTTTTTAGTTTGGTGATTTGGTCTTGTTTTTTGATCCCAAATGAAGCGTCAAGCGAGCAAATTTAAACTTTTGTGGACAGGTCCTTTTCGAATTCATCAAGGAATTGGGCTAGCCATTTTCCAATTAGCAACCTTGAATTTTTATGGATCTCGATCAATGGGTCCAAGTTGTAGCCTTACCACATGTGATATTGTAGCCATCACTATATATTGTGTATATATGTTTTTCGGTGAATTAATGGTAATTAATCACACAATTAATAAGTGCATCATTGCTTTCATGCATGATGGGCGGCCCCATCAAGGTGGAAACTCAAGAAAATCTTAGAATCCAATTAGAATCATTGGCTATGCATGCACCATTCAAGCTTCAAACTGTCAATTTGTGCACATGCAAAATTTGCACACTTGCCCAAAAATTTACAACGGATTTTACTATCCTATTCAAGCAAATTAATTCATCGACTCACTTTTTTAGCTATAACTTTCATTGCACAATCCACCCTATATATTCGATGTGACATGTTTTGACCAACATGATGGGAACTATGTTTCCCAACACCATTAAGCTGATAGATATGAGCCCGTTGGTGATCCATGATCACTTAACGTAGTTCCATATTGACTCGTTCCAATGGCACAGATTGTTGCAGTGTGCAAAAATCCCTTGAATGCCATCCCTTATCATCCCATGGCCAATTCATTTATTTAGCAATGCAATGACCAACTGGAAGTTGTCGATAATCATTGTGCATTTGTCGAATGGAGAAGCTACATGTATAGTGATCAATTTTGTTGGAGTTAAACGTCTGCAGAAGCACACGAACATCACAAGGAAGAAGAAGCTTGGAGCACAACACACAATATTGAATGTATTACCACTAGAATGTACAAAGATAAGTAACCCACTAGGACAATAGGCGTATATACAAGCCGGGGGAAAAAAACCTCCTAAAGAGGGAAAAAAGTGCCCCAACAATCCTAGTGTGTTCAGACACATCACTACCTAAATATATCAACAAATCCCCCCTGGGAGTGATGTGGTGAACAAGGAGCTGGCACCCATGTATACGGAAGTGTCAAGCTAGGTGGAATCAATCCACAAAAGGAAGTAAGACTGAAGCTTTGTGGAAAGCTTCAAACTTCTCCCTAGGTAGAGCCTTTGTGAAAAGGTCTGCAATGTTCTCTTGTGTGGGCACATATGCCAAGCTGATCTCTGCCGTAGAGAGCCTCTCCTTGACATAATGATAATGCACCTCAATGTGCTTAGTGCGAGCATGGAACACAGGGTTCCTCACAATTGCAAGTTAGATCAACACCCAAATTAGTCATAAGGTGGTAGTGGAAGAAGACTGACCAACACCCAAATTAGTCATAAGGCATCTGAGCCACACACACTCAACAGTCATTGTGAAAGCTTCTCTATACTCAGCCTCACAACTCGAAGTGGCCACAGTAGGCTGCTTCTTGCTCAACCAAGATATACATGAGCTACCAAGCATGATGCAAAAGCCACTAGTGGACACACGATTGTCATAGCAACCAACCCAATCACTGTTAGAAAAAGCATGCAAATCTGGCGGTAGTGATCCCCCTTTGGAATAAAACAATCCAAGTAGTCGGGTACCACTCAAGTAGCAAAATATGGGCTTAATTGCATGCCAATTCTTGACACCTAGGCAATGCATAAACCTGTTCATCTGTGATTCAGCAAACTAAATATTTGGCCGAGTAATGCATAAGTAAATCAAGCATCCAATAGCTTACTTATAGAGAACACCATCAAATGCATCTCCAACATCATGAAGACCCACATATACCAAATCAATATCTCCTGCATGAAGGTGCTCTCTCACATAGTGATAATGCACCTCAATATGTTTGTGCTACGGATGAAACACTAGGTTTCGTGCAACAAAAAAAGCACTCTGACTATCAGTGAGAATATGTGTAGCAACATATCTCCATGCAAAGATCCATCAATAGGTGTCTCAACCATATACACTCCACTATACCTGTGGAAACCGCTATGTACTGAGATTCACAATTCAATGTCACCAGTGTAGGTTGCTTCTTACTCAACCAAGATATGCATGAGTCTCCAAGGAAAAAGAAATTACCATTAGTGGACACACGAGTATCATAACAACCAGCCCAATCACTAACTGTAAAAGCATGCAAGCATGGCTGAATATCTCTTCCATAAAAGAGACCTAAGCTCAAAGTGCCTCTGAGATATCTAAACACACGTTTTACCGCTTGCCAATGCTTAGTGACAAGGCTATGCATGAATCTACTCAACTAGGAAACTACATACTATATATCCGGCCTTGTGTTGCATGCATATATAAGATATCCCAGAACTTGCTGATAAAGAGAAGTGTCAAAAGCATCATTGGAATCCTCAACTGAGAACCTGAATCCTTTCTCAACTGGTGTGGAAACTGGCTTGCAATCCTCAAAGTCAAAACGCTGAAGTAGTTTTTCAACATACTTTTCTTGATGCATAACAATTCCCCCCTCGACGGATACAAATTGGATGCCAAGATAGTAGCTCAAAAGACCAAGATAAGTGACATCAAAAGTATGTTGCAAATCAGCCATAAGAATGTCAAGTTTTGCATCACATGACCCAATCAACAATATGTCATCGACATAAAGAACAAGCACTATAAGATCAGCCCCATTTTTGCATACATAGAGTGTGCTTTCAATCGGACTACATGTGAAGCCAAGAGCAATCAAGTGCTTATGGATTTTGTCATACCATGCACGTGGAGCTTGCTTGAGACCATACAAGGCTTTATGCAAGCGACAAACCATATGCTCTTTCCCTTTCATAGAAAATCCAGGAGGTTTCTTCACATAAGCCTCTTCTTGCAAATCACCATTCAAGAAGGCTATTTTTATGTCCAACTGATGCACTTTCCAGCCTCGATGGGCAGCCAATGCAACCACGGTACGAATGGTAGTCATGTATGAAGTAGGTGCAAAAGTTTCCTCATAGTCAATGCCATATCGTTGTGCATATACTTTGGCAACCAATCTAGCTTTGTAGCGATCAATGCTACCATCATATTTTCTCTTAATCTTGTATACCCACTTTGTACCAATGGCATTCTTTCCTTTTGGCAATTCACATAACTCCCAAGTACCATTCCTATGTATGGAATCCATTTCTGATTGCATAGCACTCATCCATTGTGGATCGTCACATGCATCTTCAAAAGAAAGTGGCTTTTCATTACGTGTTGTAGCAATAAGAGAATAATCCACAAAATTACTTGATGCATGGTGAGAGCTTGATCTTGTTTTACCAAGTAAAGGTGCACTCAATTTGCTTTCCTGCAAAGTTTGTTTCAACCACTTTGGCATAGTTTGTGCACTCTTGATAGACATGTGTTCATTATGTAAAACATCTTCAATATGTACATCATGTGTGGGCTGAATTTCATGCTCATTTTCAGCCATATTTTGACATAAATGTTTAGCCATATGTGGCTGGAAATTTTCAGCAGTTTTGACCTTTTTGGCTAAAAAATTTCAACCATGTTTGGCTGGAAATTCTCTACATTCTCAACACTATTTTGTTGGAATATTTCAGCCCTTTGAACCTCAGTTGGCTGGTCTACATGACCATAGTCAAGCGCACCATTTTGGAACAAAGGCATGAGTGTATCAAACACATCTTGTGAGCTAACTGTTGGCTGTTTTTTGCATTCAAGTAGAGGGCAAATTGAATTTTCAGCAAATACCACATCTCTACTCACAATAATTGTGTTCGTCAATTGATGGTACAAACTCCATCCCTTACTTTCAGCACTATAACCATTAAATATACATTTCTTTGCCTTGTCATCAAGTTTGTGACATTGTTGCGGTGGCACAAGCGCATATGCCAAACAACCAAACACACGCATATGACTAACCATAGGCTTATGACCATTCCAAACCTCATAAGGAGTGATGACTCTCAATGCTTTTGTAGGGCAGGGATTCAACACATAATTTGCACACATGACGGCTTCCATCCAATACTATCAAGAAGATGCTTTCCTTTAACCATATTACATCGTGCCATTTCAAGTAGAGTTCTATTTTTATGCTCGGCAACACCATTTTGCTGAGGTGTATATGGCATCGTACATTGGTGTGAAATACCTCTTTCACGAAGAAAAGCATTAAACTCATGTGACATGTATTCACAACCACGATCGGTGCATAGAGTCAAAAGCTTTTGTGAAGAAAAATTTTCAGCCATAGCTAAAAATTCTTTGAAGCAAGAAAATACTTCATTCTTTGCTTTCATAGGATACACCCATGTATGGCGAGTAGCATCATCAATGAAGGTAACAAAATATACATGCCTCCCAAAAGACGGAGTATTGACGGGACCACATACATCACTATGAACAAGTTGTAATTTTCTTGTAGTGTGTGTATGACTATATTTTGGAAAAGAAGCACGATGCATTTTTTCAAGAATGCAACCTTTACATGTATGCTTTTCAATGGACTCAGGTGTAGGCAAACCAATAACCATGTCCTTCTTTTGCAAGTAAAGCAAACTATTGAAGTTCAAGTGACCAAAATGAGCATGCCAAAGCTCCATTTCAGCCATGGAAGAAGTATGAGCAACCAAGGCATTCGAGGCAGCCCTCTTGTATGTATCCATGCGATACAAACCATTACATAATGTACCGGATATCACGATAACATCGCCATTGCTGAAATCATGAACCATACACTTATCATCAACAAAGTGTACATGAAGTCCAATTTTGGCAATGAACGAAACTGAAATTAAGTTCTTCTTTATACTGGGCACATACAATGCATTTTTCAAGAGAATCACACCTCCATTTGTAGTCGTAAGCTCAATTTCTCCTACTCCAATGATAGGATAAGAGGCATTGTTTGCACACGCCACATGTCCTCCTTTGGGTGCATCTTTCAAAGAGGCAAAAAATCTTTTGCATGATGTTATGTGCTTTGAAGCACCACTATCAAAGAACCAATTTGAATCAATCTTACTCACAACCATACATTTAGAATGCAAAGAAGCATCATAATGACATGTAACAACACATGCCCAAAAATCTTGAGCCATGTTAGCTTCATCATTCTTTGCATTTGCTGAATTTTCAGCAATAGACATGCCGGATTCCCTCTTCTTTTCATTGTGTTTAGCAAGCTTTCTACAATCATCAATAGTATGACCAGCCTTTCGGCAATATTTGCATCTCTTCTTCTTTTGCAAATCACCATCATTAGAGGAATGCGTGGAAGAGGAAGATTGAGGCTTTGGTTTCGATGAACCCAAAGCTGAACCATACTTGCTTTTCCCCTTTTGTGAGATAGCAAGTGCTTGTGTTCCCTCAATCAAACCACTCCTATTCACTCTAGATTGCTCTTCCTGCAAAAGAAGAGACACAACCTCATTAAATGCATACATATTAGGATTCCCTTTTGCAACCAAATGGAGTGTAGTAGCAAATCTTTGAAAAGATTTTGGAAATCCTTTTAACAATGTAGAAATAAGTGATGCATTCGCAATAATCTCATCTATGTTTGCCAATCGCTCTTTCAAGTCCTTGATGTGTGTCACATACACATCCACCAACTCATTTTCAACCATACATATATCCTCAAGTTGCTTCCTCAAGTATGCAACACGTGCTTCATTACGCACGACATACAAAGAAGCACGAGTGTCCCATGCCTGTCGTGATGTAGAACATGACCAAATGTGTGGAACTATATGACACTTCATAGAAAGCGCAATCAAAACATGAGTTTGAGCATCTTTTCCATCCCATCTAAGCTTCTCCTGTGTAGATGGAGAAGGAGAAACCATTGTACTCGAAGAAGAAGCTCTATCTGTGATAGTAGCTGCGGGTTTTCGATCTACATCTGGCACTATATTCCAAAGTTGTTTAGCAACAAGAACATGCTTCATCATGTAAGACCACATCGGATTTTTGGTCCCATCAAGCTTATCTTCAACTTGAAGCATGCCAAACAAGTCATTGATGTCCGCCATTTCAGAAAGGAATAAGAATGTGACAAAATGTTTACTTCGATGAAAGCTGAAATGAATGCTGAAATTTTAGCTCACAAACCGTCACTCTGATGTCAATTTTGACTGCACAAATGGCTTCGAAATGGGAGTAAAACTCCAATGCACCTGGTGGGAATGTTTCTTGGCTTCTGAAATTCACAGTTCTATACTCTGAAATCAATTTGCACTCTTAAAATTGTGCATGCGCTGCAACGCGAAAAACCGAAACTTGAGAAGGAGCTGAACATGCTTTGATACCACTGTAGGGTGTGTGTAGAAGTGTGAGAGACACACAAGAAGCACACACAAGGAGCACAAACGCAGAAAGACATATGGAGAAGATGATGGCTGGAATAGCTCTCTCTATTGACGATGAACTGAAGTGAAGTAAGAGCTGAATAATATCCCTAAGTATGAAGTACCACCACATATGAGAGTATCAAGTATGTGGTAACATGGGGAAAAAACCTCTAGCCAACACTACAGTAAAGAGTGCCCATGTATAGGGAAAAGGTTCATATCAAAGCTACTCGAGGAACACATAAGTGTAACAGGCTAACCATAATGCATTTAGTCTGTGGATCATAGAGACGATAGCCTTTGCTTCCAGAACTGTACCCAACAAAAATACATTTTACTACTTTACCATCTAATTCTATGCGATGTTGTTCAAGCACTAATGCATATGCCAAACAACCAAAAACATAGAGATGAGCAAAAGATGGCTTGCGACCATGCCAAGCCTCATCTGGAGTGATAGATTGCAGTGCTTTAGTGGGATACATGTTAAGTACATATGCTGCACACATGAAAGCGTCAAGCCAGAAACTATGTGGTAAAGACTGACTCTTGACCATACACCTCGCCATCTCCATGAGTGACTTGTTCTTCTGTTCAGCAACTCCATTCTGTTGAGATGTATATGGTGTTGTACTCTGATCTTTTATCCCACGTTCAGCCAAAAATGCATTAAAGTCAAAAGACATATATTCCCCCCCTTGATCAGAACAAAGGGTGCCTATTTTACATGCTGACATATTTTAAGCCAAAACCAAAAACTATTTGAAGCACATGAACAATTCGAACTTTGCTTTCAATGGATATACCATGCATGCTTGGAAAAATCATTGATGAAAGTCACGAAGTAAAGATAGTTTCCAAAAGAGGGTGTTTGCATAGGACCAGAGACATCACTATGAACAAGCTACAATTTTTGAGTAGCTCGAACTAAACCATCTTTTGGAAAGGAGGAACACTCCATTTTTCCCAAAGCACAGCCTTCACATACATGTTTACCGGGTGCCTCATGTTTGGGCAAAGATGACACCATTTTAGATTTATGCAAGCATAACAAACTAGAAAAATCAGATGACCAAAGCGTGCATGCCAAAGCTTTGCATCTGACATAGCCTAATAATTATGTACTGCACATGTTGAATCATTCACAAATTTTTCATAATCTATGAGCTTGTACAACCCACGAGATAAAATGCCAGAAGCAATAATCATGTCACCATTTGACAGATCATGAACTGTACATCTGTCATCAACAAATTTCATGACCAATCCAATCTTGGCTAAAGCCGAAACTGATAACAGATTCTTCTTGATCCCTGACACAAATAAAGCATCTTCCAATGTAAAAGTGATGAGAATGGTCTTACCAACTCTCATAACAAGAGAAGAGGAGTTGTTGGCGCATGTAAATGTTTTCCCTGTAGGTGCAAACTCGAGTGCAGAGAAGAAACTGTGTTGCGAAGTAATATGTGTGGTCACCCCACTATCAAAGTACCAAACATCTGAGTCTATTGAAGACATGCACTAGATGGGTCGAAACTGCAAACAATAGTAAACACCCATTCTTCATCGTGCACAAGATTAGCAGACTCTGTTTTCGATGTAGAGTCCTTTGCAACAAACATTCCGACCTCTTTCTTTTTTCCGTCTTTCGTAGCCAATTTTGGACAGCTCTTAATGACAAATATTTGCAAAACAATTTCTGCTTTTCTGATTCTTCTCATCTTTGTCTTCCTTCTTCAAATATGCAACATTTGCAAATTTTTGCTTACTAGTAGAAGAGCTCCATTTTTGTTTGCCCTTTTGGCTAGCCAGGAAAGCTTGATATGCAACATGCATAATGGACCTATTCTCCCTAGACTGATCTTCCTACAACATAACAGAAACTAACTCTTCAAATGTTAAGGCATTTGGACTGCCTTTCATCATCAAACAAAGAGTAGAAGCAAGACTTTGATATGAGTTAAGAAGACCATTCAAAACAGTTTGCACAAGTGAACTGTCAAGAAGGACTTCATCAGCAGAAATCAATTGTTTCATCGAATCCTTGATCTTTGTTGGAAAATTGTCCATAGAATCATCTTCATTCATGTGCTCACTCTCCAACTGTTTTCAGAGGTAAGCAACATGAGCCTCATTGCTAGCCTGGTACAATGTGGAAAGTGTATCCCAAGCATCCTTAGGTATTCTACAAGGGCAAATATGAGGAATAATGGCACGTTTGACAGACAAAGCTATCAATGCATATGCCTGGGCATCTCTGCCATCCCAATGAATTTGCTCTATAGTAGGTGCAACAGAAACAACAAAACAAATAGGAATCTGCAAAATATCACCATCTTCGATACCATCTGCATCAGCTTCAATACCTATATTTGCAGTACATGTGTTCGCACGTGTAATAGGATGTTTTTCAACACCCTACATAATATTCCACAATCCTTTTGCAACCAATACATGATGTATCATATAAGCCCACAATGGGTAATTCGTACCATCCAACTTATCCTCAACAACCAACATATGAAATACATCACTGCTTTTAGCCATGGCCACTGACTAAAATACCCTGATGCAGAAAAATGACTATATCTTAAAAAGTTGAACAGAACTGCCCCAATGTTGATATTTAGGAAGTGATATGTGTGAACACACTAGAACTGCCGGGGCACTTTTTTCCCTCTTTAGGAGGTTTTTTTCCCCCGGCTTGTATGTACGCCTATTGCCCTACTAGGCTACTTATCTTTGTACATTCTCTAGTAATACATTCAGTATTGTGTGTTGTGCCCCAAGCTTCTTCTTCTTCCTTGTGTTGTTTGCATGCTTCCACAGGTGTCTAACTCCAAGAATTGGTATCAGAGCAGGTCGTCGCTTCATCTAGGGCACCGTCCACACTCCTTCGTTTGTAGTCTCAGAATCGCACGAATTTTGGTGAGCATACTCAACGTGTTTTCAAGATCAAAATAGCTTCGTTCTGTGTGCCGAAATCGTGATTTGATCTCGTTTCGGCCTCTGAACGCACTATCGTAGTGCTTGTGAAGGCTATTTTGTCTTTTTGTGCCAAAGATATATACCAGTTTCTATTCGCCAATATAAGCGTCTCGAAGTCTGCTACAGGTCTAGCCGAATTCATCTGGGTAGTTCTGTTCAATTTTTTGAGACGTAGTCAATTTTCTGCATCAAGGTATTTTAGTCACCGGCCATGGCTAAAAGCAGTGATGTATTCCGTATGTTGGTTGTTGAGGATAAGTTGGATGGTATCAACTACCCGTTATGGGCTTATATGATGCGACATGTTGTTTGTTGTTACCCTTTGGAGTTGTCCTCTCCAATCATTTTAGCATAAAGAATCAACAATACATCTTATATTTGTCAATCCGGGAAGTATACAAAGACCACAACCCCTTCTAGTTAATGGAATCCAAGAATAAGAGGAAAATGATTGGAATTCTAAGAAATGATGAAGATGAAGAGAAATTTATAGGGTTTTGATTATCTTGAGCTAAACAACAGTATTTCCAATGATCTTGGTGCCTAAAGTGTGTTATTTTCTCAGCAGAACACAATTATGAAGTCAAATCTCAAAAATGATACATGTAACCTTCAGACGAGACAATCGCGATTCTGTGAAAACTGATGATTTCCATCTCCAGCTTGATTCTTCAGCACTTCCTTACTCAATACTCTAAAATTCACCTCTCTTCATACATATTAATGAGAAATACACAATTGAAACTCACGAATTCCATGGATCACACATAGAATCGACTCAACAAATCAAAGAAAATCACATGAAAGGAAGAACCACGATTTTCTGCCAGAAACTCTTGAGAAGCATATTGCTTATTTTAAGGCTGATTTGCATGCCTCATTTGAGATGTCTAATTGGGGGCATTTGCATCAGTATTTGGGCATTTAGTTTATGCCAGTTGATGGTGGAATGGGTTTTTGTCAAACGAAATATATTGACACATTATTGCAGCATTTTGGCCTTGAAGACTGTAAGCCTATTGCCACTCCTATGGAGACAGGTTTATGATTGAGCCTTCATGATGTTGGAGATGCATTTGATGTTGTTCTCTATCAGCAGGCTGTTGGATGCTTGATTTACTTATGCATTACTCGGCCAGATATTCAGTTTGTTGTCTCACAGATGAGCAAGTTTATGCATTGCCTAGGAGTCAAGCATTGGCAGGCAATTAAGCACATCTTTCGCTATTTGATTGGTACTCGGCTACTTGGGTTGTTTTATCCCAAGAGGGGATCACTACCGCTAGATTTGCATGATTTTTCTGACTCTGATTAGGCTGGTTGCTATGACACTCGTGTGTCCACTAGTGGCTTTTGCTTCATGCTTGGTATCTCATGTATATCTTGGTTGAGCAAGAAGCAGCCTACTATGGCCACTTCTAGTTGTGAGGTTGAGTATAGGGCAACTTTCACAGCAACTGTTGAGTGTGTGTGGCTCAGACGCCTTATGGCTGATTTGGGTGTTGGTCAGACTTCTGCCACCATCATCTTCACTAACAGTCAGAGCGCATTGGCAGTTGCGAGGAACCCTGCGTTCCATGCTCGCACTAAGCTCATTGAGGTGCATTACCACTATGTCAGGGAGAGGTTCTTTGCTGGGCATATCAGCTTGGCGTATGTGCCCATGCAAGAGAACATTACAAACCTTTTCACGAAGGCTCTGCCTAGGGAGAAGTTTGAAGCTTTCCGCAAAGCTTTGGGCTTACTTCCTTTTGTGGAGTGATTTCCACATAGCTTGGCACTTCCTTATACATGAGTGCCAGCTCCTTGTTAACCGCATCACTCCTAGGGGGGATTTGTTGATATATTTAGGTAGTGATGTGTGTGAACACACTAGGACTACCGGGGCACTTTTTTCCCTCTTTAGGAGGTTTTTTTCCCCGGCTTGTATATACACCTATTACCCTAATGGGCTACTTATCTTTGTACATTCTCTAGTAATACATTCAGCATTATGTGTTGCGCTCCAAGCTTCTTCTTCTTCTTTATGTTGTTCGCGTGCTTCCACGAAAATCTAACTCCAACACCTAACGAGTTTTCCTAAACTTGTAGTAGAATTCGAGAGGCTTATACTGGCGAAGTGAAACCTGTTTATATCTTTGGCAAAAAAAGACAAAATGGCCTACACAAGTGCTATGATAGTGCATTTGGAGGCCAAAACAAGCTCAGATCATGATTTTGATAGCACAAAGCTAAGCCATTTTGATCTTCTAATCACTTTGAGTATGCACACCAAATTTTGTGCAATTTCAAGATTGTGATCGGAGAGGTGTCGATGACACCATAGATGAAGCCACGACTTGCTCTGATACCAATTGTTGGAGTTAGACGTCTGCAGAAGCACGTGAAGAGCACAAGGAAGAAGAAGACTTGGAGCACAACATATAATACTAAATGTATTACCACTAAAATGTACAAAGATAAGTAACTCATTAGGGCAATAGGCATATATACAAGCCGGGGGGAAGAAACCTCCTAAAGAGGGAAAAAAGTGCCCCAACAGTCCTAGTGTGTTCACACACATCACTACCTAAATATATCAGCAGATTCAGCCTAGATTGCTACACAATTGAAGGTTAGTCCATGTGGTATTACAATGCCATCAAGGATGGCTTCGGTAGAGGAGATGGAGCATATGTTTGGCAAGGTCTGCTCTGATAAATACAAAGACGCCAGACTCCCAGATATTAATCCATGGAAGTTTGGGTTGTGTTTGGCAACACTGGTGGTCTTCATATAAATGAAGCATTATGATGTGTTTCAGACACTATATTATTTAATGAAGGATGCTATCAAAGCCAATGGACATGTAAATTGGGCTGAGATCATTTTCAAGTGACTTAAGAAGGAAGTGCATCGACTATGTCGACCTACCAAGAAGACTCAACAGTTGGATATGAAGCTTGGGGTTCTACTATCGTTGTTGATTCATGTAGCCCTTTTACCTGCATTGTGATAGTTCATCATTGTTATTGAAGTAGACTTTCTTCAAGTGGATAAACAATAAGGTAAATGACTAGCTCCAGACTTAATAGACCCTTTGAATGTGAAGAAGCGAGCTCGGGTCAATTTTGTGCAAGAAGCAGTCTGACAAGTTGAAGAAGAATGAAAATGGAGAATGTAGGATCAAATGGAGGTGGAGCACCAACAACAACAATAGGATGTGGTTGTTGTGACTGGTGAAGTGGAATGTCGATAAAAGGTTGCCGAAGAAGAAGCTTCTCAAAGACAACAACATCAAAAACATATTAAAGAGTTCAATTATTAAGAAACAAGATCAATGATTTTGAGATCCAAATAGAGGAAATCATTGAAGATCATCAAGAGGCCACAAAATAACTTCAGATGGTTCAAGATGAACTTAGGCAAGTCAGAGCAGATAAGGATGGCTTGCAAAATCAAGGTGTTGCCATGCTCACTGAGAAAAATTTCTTTTCTGATCAGGTAGTGTCTTTAATAGAGAATTTACAGGTCGCCTTGGCTAAGATTGAAGCTATCAAGGATTTGGAAATTCAAATTCAAGAAACTATGCAAACTATGCTGCACTGATTCAGAAAGATGTAGAGTTGTCGCAGCTTGAGACTCACACCGAAGAGGCTCTAGTGGTGACAAAAGAATTTTTGGGACAATTATCTAAAGAGTTTACAAAAGCAAAAGCTAATGCTATTGCCTAGAAAGTTCAACTTCAAGACAATCCAAACAAAGATATTTTTTGGGAGATGATTGATTCCAGAGTATCTAGCCTTAGAGAACTTTTTGATGAATTTCTTTATGAATTAGGTAGAATCCAATATCCCCCTTCATTATGATGAGCTATAAATAAGTGGGTTCAAGTCCACCGTGTGTGCTAGTGTTAGGCTGTCACTAGTATGGCTACTTGAAATTTGTAAAACCAAATTAATTATATTTTTCTGTAAATTTATGTCTCTAGAACTTCCTAAGAAACTTAAACATCATTCACTGTTGTAACTAACGAGAAAGAGCTTGAGTGTCTCGATTCTAGAAGGAAAATGTGTGTACATTCTCGAAGAGAGTTGAGTATGAGAGAGTTTGTCAACAGTCACAAGAACATTGTACTGTTGCACCAATATTGTAATGCATTCTCTGCATAATACAGATTCTAGTCTTTGATTCATTATCATGCGTATTTTTTAGTATCACTCTTCAATTAATTACTATGTTTTGTGTTGTTAATTATCTGCGAAGTGTGGTAATATACTAAACGAGGAATATAAATGCACTGGATTAAACTCTAGTAATCCCCATTCCTCGAACCTGCCTTGTACCTATATGGTGAAGTAAACTAACACCAAACAACACTAGGATATTTAGTCACTGGCCATGGGTAAAAGCAATGGCATATTCTGTACATTGGCTATTGAGGATAAGTTGGATGGCACTAATTAACCATTGTAATAATACATGATGGATCATGTATTATTTGCAAAAGGAATGTGGAATATTGTGCAAGGTGTTGAAAAATGTCCCACTTACTTGCAAAATGTAGTGATTGAAGGTGATGAAGATGGTGTTGGATGATGAACTTCAATTTCCTAGTCATCCTATGGTTCCAATTATAGCTATTATAGAGTAACTTCATTGGGATTGCAAGGATGCACATGCACATTGTTGGAAGAAGTGATTTTGTGAAGCATTTTTTGATGGAAAATAATTGTAAAATGCCAAAAACTTGTAAAAATATTTATGCAACTGATGTAAAAATAAGGAAGAGTCTTCCTTATGTAGAATAGAATCTTATGTAATTTTTCTAGAATTTTTGGAAACTCCTAAATAGCATATTTTTAAAATAATAGAGGAAAGGACCAAAAATCAAGTGTGAAAAGGGACACTTGAAAATGTATATAAGACAATTTCCTCTATTTTGAGAGTGTTGGTTATTTTTTTACATGCTATCCAAGTGAATAGAGAGAGTTTCCTACTGAAAATCGTGTTTCTCTTTGTGTGGTTTCTTTGATTTGTTGAGTCTATTCTTTGTGTATCCATGGAGATTTGTGAGCTTCTATTGTGTAATTCTGTTGAATGTGTATGAGGAGAGCTGAATGCTGATGTGTTGAGTAATAATTTGATGAAGAATGGTGCTGGAGATGAAAATCGTCTATTTTTAGAGAATCGTGATTGTCTAGTCTGTATGGTACAGGTAACATTTTTGAGTTTTGACTTCATAATTGTGTTCTCCTGAGAAAATAGCATGCTTTAGACACCAAGATTGTGGAAAATGGTGGAGATTTGCTCAAGATAATCCAAACCCTAGAAATTTCTCTTCATTTTCACTATTCTCAGAAATCCAGCCATTATTCTCTTATTTCTTGGATTCTATCATCTAGAAGGGGATGTGGTCTCTTGAATACTTCCAGGATTGACAAAATAAAGATGTATTGGTAATTCTTTATGCTAAATGATTGGAGAGGACAACTCCAAAGGTCAATATGCTAAATGATTGGAGAGGACAACTCCAAAGGTCAATAACAAACATTTTTTGGCACCGTTGCCGGGGAGTATATCAAAAGCTTCATTGAAGTTGGACCTTGCTGGATCTTCTATTGATGATGGTAATGAACACATGGAAAAGGGAATACTCTTTAATCAAGAAATATGAACATGAGAAGGTAGATGTCTTTGTTTGTCTTTTGGGAAAAGAAAGCAATAGATAATCTTTTAGAATTGGAAGTGCTGAAATTCTTGTAAATTGATAGTTGCTCATCTCATTTGTTTGAAGTAAAGTGCAGGTGTGTGAAAAAATTTGAATCAAGAAAGCTGATGATAAGGTAACATATGTCTATTCTTGCATTTGTAGCGTGCTTTTTGACCAAGTACTAGGCAAAATTGTTGATCTTGGGAAGATAACATGGTTGCATTAAGGAAAATTCAAGTAAAGTAGCTAGATGCAAGTAGATAAGATCCATTTGTTTACCAAGTTAAAGCATTAATCTTGAAAGAAAATTGAATTGCATCTTGAAGAAAAAAATGTTTGAGTTTATCTTTGCAAAAATTGATACTTGCATTTCTTAACACATTTTTCTTTGGGAAGTTTTCTCATGAACTGTCTTGATAGCCAAAGCATAAGATAGTATAACCAATCAAGGAACACAGGATCAATAGATCATCAAACAAGAAACCCTAAGTGAAGTGTTTACCTTAACTTAGGGCAAAATACTAAAAAAAAAATTCATAAAATTCATTAAAACAATGAAACAAATTTCTTTTCTTCTTAGGAAGTTGGATTGAAGCTTTGTTGATAAGAGTAATAGGGACCAAGTGAAAGGAAAGAAAAAATTTGTCAAAAAACTAGAAAATTTGAAAAACACGATTCTCTGCACAGGATCGCGATTTTCTGAATAATGTTGTGATTTTGATGCAAAAGTACAGGTGACTGTTGAATTGCAATTGGTAAAGGGTACTGAAGGGAAACAAGAGAAAAGAATACTCAAATTTGCACAAAAAAGGAAGTACAGAAAAAACACGATTCCCTGCACAAAATCGTGATTTTTTGTAAGAGAAAAATTTTCTGAAATTTTCAGCATATTTGGGTTTTGGAAGAAGGGTCATTGAAAGAGATTTCATTAATATTGAGAAAGGAAGGGAAGTTAAATTCCAAAGAATCAGGAAAGATTGAGTATCAAGTGAGAGAAGTGGAAAAGTACAAAATCGCGATTTTCACCAATAGCTAATGAGAAGTGATTAATCATGAAAAAATTAAGAATTGAGGATTCAAACCATCAAGTTGTTGAAGAATGAAATTGGTCAAGTAAAAAAGTGGAAATCAGTGAAAAATTGCATAGAATCGCGATTTTCTGGACACTATAAAATCCTACAATTGCAAGAGAAATTCATTTGAGTGTGTGTGAGAGAGAGAGAGAGCTCAAGCAAAAAATCGCTACTTTCTGCAGCAAAGTGTTTTGGAGAGATTGCGAACCAAGCAAGCAAGGTAAGGGGTCTCAATATTATTTTGTTGCATTGATTACAATTTTTATGATCATAAAGCACAAAAATATAGGAAATAATAAAAAAACACGGAATTACGATTTTTGAATTTTGAAGTTTCTATAAAAAAATAAAAAGATTTTTGAGAACTTTTTCATTGCATGTTAAAAATTAGATAGGGCGATTCTATAAAAGAAATAAAAACTTAAAAATCAATACCTGAAAATTTTCAAAAAAATTGCTCAGAATCGCGATTCTGTAGTCAAACACAAAATCACGCTTCTCTGAATTAAGGACAAAATCGCGATTCCCAGAGCACGATTTTCATAAGAAAATCGTGTTATTTGCGATTGTGAGCAATCACGATTGTCTGGGAACAAAATCGTGCAAAACACGATTTTGAGCACAAAATCGTGGAAAACACGATTTTGAGCACAAAATCGTGCAGAACACGATTTTGAGTAGAAAATCGTGAAAAACACGATTTTGAGTACAAAATCGTGGAAAACACGATTTTGACCAGAAAATCGTGAAAAACACGATTGTGAGTAGAAAATCATGGAAAACACGATTTTGACCAGAAAATCGTGAAAAACACGATTTTGAGTACAAAATCGTGAAAAACACGATTTTGAGTATAAAATTGTGGAAAACACGATTTTAGCCACAAAATCGTGGAAAAAAACGATTTTGACCAGAAAATCATGAAAAAACACGATTTTTGAGTAGAAAATCGTGAAAAACACGATTTTGAGTACAAAATCGTGAAAAACACGATTTTGAGTATAAAATCGTGGAAAACACGATTTTAGCTGCAAAATAGTGGAAAAAAATGATTTTGACCAGAAAATCGTGGAAAACACGATTTTAGTCACAGAATCATGGAAAACACGATTTTATTCACAAAATCGTGAAAATTAATTGAATGATCCTTAGGTCTGGGAACAAAGTAAACACACATACTAAGCAAGACTTAGGAAGGAAGGAAATAGAGCCAGTGGAAGGGAAAGTGCAAGAAAGAAATCTAGGGCAAGAAAACAACATGGAAAATTTAAATGAAACAAATGAGCCCATTGAAAATGGGGATTATAGAAATATCCTCAAATACATGTATACAAATAGGTGTGGAACCTATGTATATCAAGATGGAATGCATAAGTTTCTCATTAGATTGAGAAACTTAGAAGTTCCCCTAAACTTAACACCAGTAGCCCAATTCAAAGATGGTAGATATGAGGATAGGCAAGGATGTGTATACATCTTCTCACAAAACCCAGAAAATTCAAATGATTTAGGGCAATGTGCAGACAAGAGACCTTGGGAACAGAACCTAGGGCAATCAGACTTACCAAGTCCACATGAAAACTACACTAGTGGTGAGCAACAACAAGCGAGGAGAACACATGCTTCCCCAAATCCTTTTGAAAAGGAACCAGAAGGATTTAATGAATTCCCACTAAGAAGAAGACATCATTGGCAATATCACGGTAGAATGCTTAGACCATATCAGGTAGCCAAATGCATGAAAAATCAATATGAAGGATATTCTGATCCTCATGCTCATGTTGCAGAGTTTAGGCAATTAATTAGAGCTGAAGAGGTAGAGGATTACAAAGTCCAATTTGAAGCATTTGGTCTAACCCTAACAGGACCTGCATTTTCTTGGTTCATTCCTTTGAGAAAGGAAATGTACCTAGATATTGAATCCTTCCTAGAAGCCTTCATTGGGGAATTCTCAAAGACTGGAATGAAACATAGCACAGCCACTTTGATACATAGCTTTAAACAACAAAAAGATGAAAATGTCAGAGAGGCAGCCAGGAAGTTTAAACAGTACATTGATAGATGTCCCAGAGAGGAAGTACCTTCCATGGCAAGACAGGTATCCCTATTCATAGAAGGACTGAGAAGTGCCCAATTAAGATATCTAGTATATTATAGAAGATGTCCGGACCTAGGAGCATGTGTGAAAGAGGCAATAGACTTGGAAGATAACAGAGGTCAAGACCTGTTAGCATTTGATCAACCTAGAACAAATGAAGACAAAATTCCACCAACAGAAGAGTTGGCCCAAGCAATTGCTAAAGCCCTAGAAGTCAGCACTAAAACCAATTTGGGGGCCGACTTCTTATGTATTACCAAGACTGGAGTAGATTTTCAATCACTTCGTTCAAGAAGTGAGTGCCTCTAAGATAACAACCAAGATAACAACAAATAAAAAATGCTATAATTGTGGAGAGAATCATTTGGTACAACAATGTCCATATCAAAAACCACAACATTTACAGGACAGAAAAACACTCAAATATTGTACACTAGAAAGAAAATGGACAAATCACACTAGAGAGGAATGTTTCTACAACAAACAACCCATTAAGGAGAGAGATTATGCAGGACAAAGAGAATCTGGATATGTGGAGCAACCAAGACTTGTACTTGGGCAACAACCTCCATTACCAACAAATGTGGTACCAATTAAATACACACCAATAGAGGAGGGAAACTCAAGAACAAGGTCACCATACAGGGAAGATTATCAATATAATGAAGGATATCAAGAAGAATGGGAAGGATATGCACTGAGAGAACCAGAATTACAAGCCCTAGATTTGGGAAATGGGAGAATTGAGATGGATACAGCCACATTCATGTATATAACCAACAATTATATGTCCTATCAAAAACCTCAGTTCAAAGGGGGACCAAAGATAACTTGTTATAGGTGTGGGGGAGAACATTTCATTAGAGACTGTCCACAACCTCCTACATTAAGAATAGAGGAAGCATATTGTAAGGATTGTGGCAGGGAACATTTGATAAAGGATTGTCCAAAAAATCCTCAAAAACAACAAAACACACCTAATAACATACCACTAAAAGCAGTCAACATCATGGAACAAGAAGAATTGAGTGACATTGACCAAGTGAATGTAAATGCTATAACAAGGTCACAAACTAAACAACAAGAAACAACTAAGGAACAAAATGAGGGATCAGTTGCAAAGGGGAAGAAAAATAGACAAAAAGGGAAATGGGAAAGGAAAAAAAGAATGAGTAAAAATGTGGAAGAAGAGAATAGGGAACAATCAAACAGTACTCCTCCTCAAAAGACACAAACCCAGTCTGAGATAGGAAATTCACCGAGTCTAGAAACATTGATCAAAGCATATAAGGGAAGAATTCAAGAGGGACCAAATCCTACAGACCATGGAATGGCTTATCCGATGCCAGACTTAGAACATGAAAGGATGCAGAAGTGTAAACAAATTATACAGGAAGCACAACTCAAACTGGGGGAAGTAGACAATTCTAAAAAAACAGTTGAGGAATCAAAGACAACAAGAACAAGAGGAAATATGAATCAAAAAGAAAACCCACAAATAACATTCTAGGTGAATATGGATAAACAATGCACAATTCTATATCACACCACATTGGAAGGATTGATAAAACAGAACCCTCACCTACAAAACAGAATAAAAAAATGGGAACCTATACTAGAAAATATTCATCCACAACTACAGGAATTGGAGGAATTATGGTATATTCCCATTGATAAGATAGGAGGATATTGTGAAGGAGAAGAGGGAAACTCAACCCTAAAAATACAATTGGGTAAAAACCAGGCCAAAGCTATTCTGGATAGTGGATCAGGAGTGGCCATCATGACTAAACAAACTTGGGAAAAATGGGGAAAAAATGAATTATTACCCACCAAAATGAGATTGCAACTTGCAGATGGACACATAGAAAAACCCCTAGGAATATGGGAAAAAGTGATTGTGGACATATGTGGAATAGAGATTGAACATACCTTTGCTATAGTTGAATTCCCACAATCCACTTCATATGAAATTATCCTAGGAAGACCATTTATGAGACAAATGCAAATTGTGCAAGATTGGGGTAATGATTGCTTATACCTTCAGAGCAAAGGAAGAATAACCAAAGTAAATCTAAGAAATGGGCACTACTGTGACATATCTCCTCAAGAATGGTATAGAATACATCAAAATCAAGATTTAAGTGAAGAATCAGAAATGGAAGACCAGGATGAAACTGAATCATCAATATGGAAGTGCAATATGATAAGAAATCTCATCAATAGAAAAAGGAGATTGAGAAGAGAAGATTGTGTGGAAGGAAGGAAGTTACAAGATGAGAACTATGTACCACAACAATTCAAAGATGAGGAATTTGAGCCCTATGGATGGAACCAAAACTTGGCTACCATGGATATAGCCAGTGATGAGTATGTAGGAGTGGAATTTCAAAATGAAGAAGGGTATGATGTTTTTCACATTGGAATACAAATGATAAAGGTATCAAAAACAGAAGAGGACCAGGAAGAAGAAATGATATTGAAAAAAGGGAAAACACAATATTTGGAAGAAGTAAAAGCTGAAGATGCAATAAAAGATAAAATCTCAGGCAAATATAAGAAACACAAACACAAGGAAATAGAAAAAAACCAGGAGGATGAGAAAAAGGAGAAGGAAACAAATAAAGATCAACAGTTTGATGTACCAGCAAATTTCAAGACTTATGAAGTAGAAGACAGACTACTTCTAAAAATGAAACCAAAGAGAGAAAAGAAGAAAGGAGAGGCTTATGACAATGAAGAACAAACCAAGAAGGTTGTGATCACTCAGGAAGATGGAGAAGAAAGACATATTGTAATAGTTGATGATATGACAAACCAAGAAGAGGAGGCACTAAGAAGTTTGGCCAAGAACTATAGGGATGTGTTTGCTTATAGCTACAAGGAATTGAAAGGAATTGATCCTAAAATCTGTGAGCATAAGATTCCTATTACACCTGAGGTAAAACCTAGCAAACAGAGACACTACACATTCAATGATAAATACTCTGCTAAAATAAAGGAAGAAATTGACAAGCTATTAGCTGCCAATTTCATCTATGAGATTGAGTATACAAAATGGATATCTCCTATAGTTGTGGTACCAAAGAAGAATGGGAAACTTAGGGTATGCATTAACTTGAAAAAAGTGAATGCAGCAACTATAAGAGATACTTACCCATTGCCCATAACAGACCATCTTCTAGAGAGAGTTCCAGGGAAGGAGGTTTATAGTTTTTTAGATGGTTTTTCAGGATGCAATCAAGTACCTATAGCATTGGAAGACCAACATAAGATTGTCTTCTCCACAGAATGGGGAATTTATGCTTTTAGGGTTATGCCCTTTGGGTTAACCAATGCCCCAACAACCTTTCAAAGATTGATGTGTCATATCTTCAAGGAATTCCTGAAGAATGTAATGGAAATTTATGTAGATGATCTGTGTACATTTTCTTTAAAAAGACAGGATCACCTGCTAGATTTAGAAAATATATTCAGGAAATGCAGAACATACAGAGTATGCTTAAATCCAGAGAAGTGTGTATTCTTTGTGAGGCAAGGAAGAATGTTAGGTCACATAGTCTCTAAAAATGGAATTTCAACTGATGAGAAGAAAATAAAGGCCATAATAGAACTTCCAAGACCAACAAATGTAAAGGAACTTCAAACTTTCATGGGACATTGTGGGTACTATAGAAAATTTGTACACAAGTTTGCTGACATAGCCAAACCCTTATATGCCCTAATTACAAAATTTGAGTGGACCAAGGAATGTGCCAAGCTTTTGAAACTCTAAAAACTTGTTTGGTAACAGCGCCAATTCTGAAAACACCTCAGTGGGAAAAAAAATTTCATGTCCATGTGGATGCTTCAATTTATGCTTTAGGATGTGTGCTGGCACAACCAATAGAAGGAAACAAGTTAGATTTTCCAGTAGCTTATGCTGGTAGGCAACTGAATTTAGCAGAGAAAAATTACACAACCACTGAGAGAGAAGGGTTGGGAATGATATTTGCTGTAAAAAAATATAGACATTACCTTTTGGCCAACAAGTTTAAGTTCTTTGTGGACCATCAAGCTTTACTATATTTGGTAAACAAACCTTGTCACACTGGTAGAATAGTTAGATGGTTCCTCTTACTGATGGAGTTTGAGTTTGAGGTAGTGGTCAGACAAGGGAAAACACACTTGAGAGCAGATCATTTATCTAGAATTCATTCTAAAGAACCCAGTTCACCTTTAGATGATGACCTGCCAGACACTTATTTGTTCAAAGTAGAGAGTGTTCCTGAGTGGGCCATGACTTTAGTACCATTATTAACCATGGGACCTTGCAGAACAGTTGGGAACAATGCACACTTAGTATTACAAAGCAGGAACTTTATGTTACTAGCTGGGCATTTGTATCATCTCAACCACACAGGCATATTGGAATATTGTACTCCTGAAGAAGAGCAACAGGAATATCTGAAGAGAGCTCATTGTTGGAACCCTTGCACTCATGCTTCCAGGGTAGTCACCCTAAGTAATCTCAATAGGATGGGGGTACATTGGCCTAATAAGATTCAAGATGTAACAAAATACATTGCTGGTTGCAGGAAGTGCCAATTATTGCAAGATTCAGAATTCATAACTCTATATTGGTTCCAGAAAAATCCAGATTGGAGTGAAAATATCATTGAGGAATTGAAAAGGAAGAAGAAAGGAAAACAAGTGATAGCTGGTGTAGATTCCAAAAATCTACAAGTAGTCTCTAAAGAATATCAATTGATAGGAGAACAGTTGTATAAGAGAGGAATGGATGGATACTTAAGAATTTGTGTTCCTGAGAATAAATATCTGGAAATGTTGGAAATGGCACATTCTTGAGTAGCAGGAGGACACTTCTCAAGTGATAGAACTGCTAAACTCATTTTATATTCTGGCTTTTGGTGGCCAACCCTATTTCTTGATGCAAGAACCTATGTAAAAAGATGTGATGTATGTCAGAGGGTGAGTCAACCAAATACAAGAGATAATATGCCATTAGTTCCATTAATTTCAGCAAGAGCCTTTAGTAAATGGGGGTTGGATTTCATTGGACCTATACATCCTCCAGCAAAACAATCCCATGCTGAATACATCATAGTGGCTACAGACTACCTGCCAAAGTGGGCTGAGGCCAAAGCCACAAGAAGGAATGATGCTCATACTACTGCCAGATTCCTATATGAAAATATTATCACCAGATTTGGACTTCCAATTGAATTGGTAAGTGATAGGGGGACCCATTTTGTGAACCAAATCATAGAAAACATAACTGAATATTTCCTGATCAGTCATAGAAAGTCAGCCCCATATCACCCACGAGCCAATGGGTTAGCAGAAAGCACTAATAAAGTACTTTGTATTGTACTGTCAAAATTAGTAAACACAAACAGGAATGATTGGGACTTACAACTTAATCATGTCCTATGGGCTTATAGAGTGGCTTATAAAACTGCAATAGGAAACACACCATTCAATCTAGTATATGGACAAAATGCAGTTCTACCTATGGAATTCCTTATTCCAACATTAAAAGTAGGTAGTCACTAGAATTAGACTGGACATGAACTATCAGAGAGAGTAATAGAATTGGAAAAATTGGGAGCTTCTAGACTCCAAGCCATTATGAGTATATATGTGGACAAGAAAACGCAAAAAGCTTATCATGATGTTCACATAAAAGAAAAAGATCTACAGGAAGGAGATCTAGTTTTGGCTTACACAGTCAAAGAACATCAGAAAAATTTCTAGAAAAAAGGACATGGACCATATATTATACATCAGATAAGCAACAGTGGAGCCATTCAACTAGCTAACATAAACGGAGAAATCATGCCAAACTTCATAAGTGGATGTAGAGTCAAGAGGTATGATTGCCCATTAACTGTTGATGAATGGAGAAGGTTGCAACAAGCTCAAAACAGGAAAAAAGAAGAGGAAGACATTAGAAAAGAGGCTCAACAGGAAGCAAAGGAAAGGATAAGAAAAACCAAAGATCTTAGGGAAGTCTGTTTGTGTGAAACTCCTCTAAAACTAAAAGAACATTTGCCTGTGATGACAATGGATTTTCAAAATGAAAAAATTAGGGTTTTGATAGATTCTGGAGCACAAGTGAATCTGATTAGTTCAGCTTTGCTAAGTAAATTTAACATAAAAAGAACTAAAAGCAGAACCTTTATCAAAACTTTGGAAGGCCAAATAGTACAAAGCATGTCTTCACTGTCTATTAAAGTTAAGTTCAATGAAGAATATATGAAAAAAGATTGTGAAGAATGGCCAGATCATTTGATGTCTGAAAATCTGATTTTAGGTCAACCATGGCTCCAACAAGGTAAAGTGATTGTGGATTTTGAAAAAATGAAGCTTAAATTAAAAATAAATGACAAAAGGTTTTTAATATTTTTATTGAGTAATGAAGAACAGGAAATTCAATCAGATGTTCATGATATATACTTGGAAGGATTTACTTTTGCATTTGAAGATACACAGACATTACCAATACAAATGTTAAATGATCAAGCTTCATGTAATCAAAATCAGCAAAAGATTGGAAGAGCAAAGAAGGGTGGAGAGATAGGAAGAAGGTGGCAATCATGGCATTGTCTAAAGCATCAGAACATCAGAACAAGAAGCATATTGAATCAGAGTCTACAGGAGGTCCGCTCATCAAAACAAAAATCCAGGACAAAATGGATATGGAGACCAAAAAATTCTACAAAATGCTTATCAGAAGGAAATGGATGTTTGCCTGAAACAAGGACAACTAGAGTTAAAAAGTATTGGGTCAAAAAATCAGAGTTGTTTCAATGGAAAAAACATAATCCATATTTGATCTGTATTTAGAAAATCATAACATATTGGAAATTATGACAAAAATATTTTACCTTATCCTTTTTCTAAAAAGAGAATTAGGAGGGGAAGAAAAGAAATAGAAAAAATTATTATTAAAAAAAAAAGAAGAAAAAAAGGGAGAGAGAAAAAATAAAAGAAAAGAAATAAGAAGAAAAAAGAGAAGGAATCATTGTTATTATTAAAAAAAAAAGAGAGAAAAGTTGAGAAAAATAAACATTAAAAAAAATAATAATAAGAAGAAGAAAAAACAGAAGGAATCATCGTTGGAATCATTGTTATAAAAAAAAAAAGAGAAAAGTTGAGAAAAATTGTTTATTTTTTTTTCTTTTTATAAAGTTATATAGCACAAAGCAAGATCTAGGTAGAAGGGTAGTAGATTTCTATTTATTTTGTATTAATTTTTCTATCATTGATAAATGTTTTGTTTTTCTCCAAAAGAGCTGTTGGGAAAAGGGAGTGCACTAGACATCTTGCTACACCTGTAATGATCACTTTAATTGAGTCTTTCTGAAGAAACATAATTTATTTTGAATTTTATTTTCATTCTTATGTCATGACATCTCAAAATAAATATTACTTTTTGATTTCTTGTGACTCATGTGGGTGGAGTTTTTCTTTGTGTGTTATATTTTCCTCAGAATGGTGAATGCAAAGGAGTTATCAATTTATGACTTCAAAGCAGAATCAGTCACCCTATCAAGAGGACATTGGTTCCTAGACAGTGAAGCTGTGGAAGAGCAGGTGGACCTGAATCTGATGAGGAACTAGAGATTCCAGAGGCAGAGAAGGTGGTGAAGGAGCTCAAAGAAACCCTAAGCATTATTGGACAGCATATATTCATAGTGGGAGTAGGTGGATACAAATATACCATGCTGTGTCAAGAATTTTACAGATTTCAAAGGGTTGCTGTCAATCAGAAAAGATGGAAGGCAGTCAGTATACACAAATTATTGGAAGAGCCCATCTTCTTCATTGATTTTGAAAGAGTGGCACAAGTAATGAGTAGTCTGTTGGAAATAGGAAAAGGGAATGATGCTTATTTCCGGTGCAAAGTCAAGAACAAGGATAATCAGGAGGTGGGTATCACCATAAAAGCAGAGCATATCAGAGCAGCTTTACAATTCTACCCTATGGGAACCAAGCTTGACCCCAGCTTTGTAAAGAAGAATAAGGAAACCTATACAGGGTACTCTAAATTTACTGACTTCAAAGGAAGAGAGAATGAAGAATATGCCACAAGGATGTTCTTACAATATTTCTATTTCCCAAAGCTACCAAGGTATACCATGCCACATAAATCTGTTACACTGCTGATGTTTAACAACAAGGATAGAACTAAGCCCTTTGGAGTAATGGATGTGACACCATACATCCATGAACAGCTGAAAGAAGCAGCAAAACACTGGGAACAGAAAAAATTCATGAATGGAGCCCAGTTTTTAACCAGGATTATTTATCATGTACTAGGAATGGAAGATCAATTGAAGCTGGCTCCAGAGGCACAATATTTTAGAAGTCTTATGTCAAGGATCAAGAGTCCTCCTAGGAAGATGCATGTGAAAGAAACAGTAGGACAAACCAGCATGAGGGGAGCAGGGATGAAAAGAAAGGTAATATCTGAGGAAGTGGTTCCTATAAAGAAAAGGAGGTTGGACCCAAGAAAGGTTGAATTAGAGCAGGATGAAGCTACAAAAGAAGAACATGAAGCTGCTCAGAAGCAGGTCCAATCTTCTAGTGATCCTCATCCACCCCAAACAAGCAAAGAGCAGTTGTACACATATCTAACTCAAGGTAATAATAAAAGAGCAATATATGAGGCACAATATCAAAAGATGCTGGAAAATTATTCGTGCAAGGCTACAGATTGGGTCCAAGAGGAGGTAGAGCATTATGAAGCACTTCATTATGATGGCAACTGAGACACAGGAAATATTTGTTAAAAGGGAAGTAGAGTTGTTAGCTTACTTTAAAGAACTACAGGGACCTCCAGAAACCAAAACCACCATTGTAGTAAAAAAGAAGATTCAAAAGAAACCAGTGCAAAAGAAGAAGCTGACCAAGAAGGGGAAGGGAAAATCAGTAGTTGAAACTGCAACTATAAAAGAGATAGAAGAAGTGACAATAGGAAAAAAGCAGAAGGGAGCTACTGCTGAAGAAGAGTCAGTTCCGAATACTCCTAATGTGGTTACACAGGCCACTGAGAAACAAAAAACACCTAAAGATTTGAGAAAGAAGTCTCAGGAGAAGCAGGCTCAGGAAGAAGTAGTCAAGCAAATCAATCCTGAGGAAGAGAGAAGGATAATGAAAGGTAAATCAGTAATGACAGAAGAGGGAAATGAAGTAAGAGAGGAATTCAGTTGTGGACTGGTGCATATAGGAATAAAATCAATATGGACAAATTTTCACAAACTTATTTTAAATTAGATGAGAGCATAGCAGAAATAGGAAAAGAAGCACAGAAAAGCAGTCCAGCTATAAAACATAAAGGTGCAGATCAAGTTCAGGAAGCAGAGGAAATAGTAGTGAAAAAGAATGTTCAAGAAGTCACAGGAGGAGTGGTAGAAAAGGAGATTATCCAAAGTATAAAAGATGTACTTCATGATTTGAAGAGTAATGAAGAATTTACAACCAACAAAAATCAAGGACAAGAAGAAGAAATGGATCTCATGGACATTGATGAGCAGGAAGAAGGACAGGAAGAGCAAACAAGTAAAGGTCAGGAAAACTCTGTTGAGGAAATTGAATCAAGTTTAATTCAGGAAACACTAATCCAGGAAAAAGAGGTACAAGTAAAGGAAGGACACCTCTCTGAAGAAAAGCAACAGGTGATGGAAAACAAGAAGGTAGAGGAAATAAAGCTGACTACAGATGTTTCAGAACAGAAGAATCAGGATGATCAGACATTGGAACAGGAAGAAGATGTCGCAAATCAAGAAACATTGGAAGATGAACAAAGCTATGAAGAACAAAAAACTAAGGTTATAGAGTATGAAGAAGAAGAAGAGGACAATGAGTGCAAAGAAGATAAACAGATAGAAGTTAAACAAATGGAAATGGAAGTTGGGTTGGAAAGAATACCCAAAAATATAAGATCTGCCTGCCAGATTATTATGAGCAACATTGAGTAGTTCAGACCATCAAGCAGGAATATGATTATATCTGGTATGGTGGCTGAATCTGAGTTTGAGAAAGGCAGTATGATTATTAAAGAGCACAAAAGGGAAAAGG
This sequence comes from Ceratopteris richardii, assembly GCA_020310875.1. Classification (NCBI taxonomy): domain Eukaryota; kingdom Viridiplantae; phylum Streptophyta; class Polypodiopsida; order Polypodiales; family Pteridaceae; genus Ceratopteris; species Ceratopteris richardii. The sequence goes on along the minus strand of CM035419.1, from coordinate 51,546,370 downwards.
AACAAATAACAGAAAATTTGAGGATTGTGTAGGAGAAAAATGAGGAATTTACAAATAGAATAATTGCTTTGGAGGAATTAGAAGTACAGAAACAAAATAGAATCCAATATCTTGAAGAGAAGAGTGCAAAATTAACGCCAAGAAATAAATGAGGCTCATATTGCTTACCTCCAAAAACAACTGGAGAGAGAGCATATGAATGAAGATTATTCTATGGATGAGTTTTTGAAAGAAGATCAAACATTTGAAAGAGTAGTTGATTTTTGCTTATGAAATCTTGCGAGATAGTTCACCTATGAATATTGTTCTTAATGATCTTCCATATGTATATCAAAGTTTTGCTTCTACTCCTTGATTGATGATGAAATGAACTTCAAATGCCTTAAAATTTGCAAGAATATTAGTCTAGGTAGAACAAGTCAATTATGTGTGTTGCAGGTGAAGCCTTCTAAGCTAGATAGATGGGCAAAGATAAATGGAGCTCATCTACTAGTAAGCGAAAATTTGCTAATGCTATAGAATGAAAGAAGGAAGACAAAGATGAGAAGAAAATGGAAAATAAAAAAACTTTTTTGCAAGTTTTATTGTAAGGCAAATGATCATTTCATAAAGAATTGTCATAAATTGGCTACAAAGAAATCAAAGAAGAGAGAGGATTGAATGATTCTTGCAAAGGACTCGACACTTAAAATAGATCTTGCTAATCTTGTTCATAATAAAGAATGGGCATTTACTACTCATTTCAGGTATGAACCATCTTCTCATGAGTAGTGTATAAATGTAGTTGACTCAGATCTTAAGTACTTTGGTAGTGGTGCAACCAAACATATTACCTTGTAGTGCAATTTATTCGCTTCATTTGAGCCTAATCTTACAAGGAATATTGTCCCATGTAATGAAAAATCCTCTTATCCTATGATGTTAGTTCAAAATATCATTCTAATTAATGCTAATGGTAGTTCTTTCACATTTTCAAATGCCTTATATGTAGTAGGGATCAAGAAAAATACTTTATAAATTTAGGACCATATAAAATTGGGTTGGTTGTCAATTTTTTTAATAATAGATGTACAATTCATGATCTCTCAAATGGTGATGTTATCTTCACTTCTAGCATTTTATGTCATGGGTTGTATAAGCTCGTAGATTATGCAAAATTTGAGAATGATCCACCATGTGCAGTTCATTATTCTAGGTTATTTTAGATGCAAAGTTTTGGCATGCACACTTTTGGTCATCTAAATTTTGCTAGTTTGCTTCACCTCCAAAAATCTAAGATAGTGTCCTCTCTACCCAAACTTGATGCACCCTCTAAACATGTCTATGAAGGTTGTTATTTGGGTAAAATGCAGTGCTCTTCCTTCCCAAAAGATGGTTCAATTAGATATGCACATAAATTGCAGCTTGTTCATAATGATGTTTGTGGTCCTATTGAGACATCTTCATTTGGGAACTACCTATAATTTGTGACTTTCATTGATGATCTTTCCAAATGTGCATGGTTTTATACATTGGAAAAAAATTCCAAAGTGTTTATGTGCTTTAAGTAATTCTTGGTTATGGGTGAAAATATGTCAAAATCTAAAATGGGCAACTTCCACTCTGATCAAGGATTGGAATATATGTCTTTAAGTTTAATGCATTTTTATTGAGTGTGGCATAAAACACCAATGTACAATGCCATATAAACCTCAAAAAATGGGGTTTTTGAGAGGAAAAACATCTCTCATGGAAAAGGTGAGGTGTATGGTCAAAAGTGAGTATTTAGCTCATAGCTTCTTGAGCTTATTATGTGTGATGTACATGTACTTAACACATTTCCCACCAAAAGATTGCAGTTTGTCACTCCATGTGAGGCTTGGCACGGTCCCAAACCATTTGTTGCTCATTTGTGTCTCTTTGGTTGTTTGGCATATGCATTAGTGCTTGAGCAACAATGTAGAAATCGGATTATAAAGTAGTGAAATGTATTTTTGTTGGGTACAATTTTGAAAGCAATGACTAACGTCTATATCATCCATAAATCAAACGCATTCTGGTTTGCCGTGATATTGTTTTTGTGGAAGATGGAATTCAACCCCTTACCAAGGAGACATCAGTTAGCTCAAAGGATGTGTATGGCACTTTGCTACCTCTTTTTATATGTGGCCAATCAACTGCTAGTCCAAGTGAGGCAATTTCTCATCCTTTATAGGTTTCAAAGGATGATGTAGATCATTCCATTTCTATTTCATATTTACATGATACACTTATTGATGAGAAGGTTGACATAGAAGAGGCAAAGGCTATGCCTAAATGTTTGGTGTAGAATTTGAGAGAGATTTAGATGCATCTTTGTCCTATCATACTCATTCAAGCTCTCATAGTGCTTCCTTTGCATCATATTGTTCTGCAATGCCTATCTCTAGCTTTTGTAATGAGAATGAGCATGTTTCTTTTGATAAAGCACAAAATCCAGAAAAATGCAATTAGAATATGATGTTATTATGAAGAATGGTACTTGCTATTTATGTGATTTCCCTCCAAGCAAAAAGGCCATTGGCTCTAAATGGGTATACAAGCTCAAATATAAGCCTCATGCAACAATTGGTAGATATAAGGATAGACTTGTGTCAAAGGTTATGCTCAAGAGAAAGACATTGATTTTGATGAGACTTTTGCTCCCATGTGCTTAATGACCACTATGGGTAGCATATGTGCACTCGCAGCCCATCATGGTTGGAATGTACATCAATTGGACATTAAAACTACATTTGTGAATGATGATTTACATGAAGAAGTATATGTACTTCATATCCATGGTTTTGTGTAGAAAGGGCATGGAAAAACGAAGTGTACAGGTTGGAAAAGGCATTGTATGGATTGAAGCAAGCACCAAATGCTTGATATGAAAACATACATGCCTACTTACTAGCACATGTATTTGAGAATAATCCAACTGAAGCACCTTATAGGTTATGCATGCAGATGATGTACCTTTGATCATTGTTTATATGTTGACACTATGCTGCTCAATGGTCTTAATGAGAATTCTTGAATTTAAGACTGATTTACATGCCTCTTTTGAGATGTTAGATTTGGAGCAATTACATCATTATTTGGGCATTCAATATATGCAAGTTGATGGGGGGAATAACTTTGTGTCAAACAAAATAAATTGACACATTATTGTCGCATTTTGGCCTTGAAGATTGCAAAAGTATTGGTACTCCTATGGAAACAAGTTCACAATTGAGTCTTCATGATGTTGGAAATGCATTTGATGTTTTTCTTTATTAGTAAGTTATTGGATGTTTGATTTAATTATTCATAACTCGACCCGATATTGTCATGGAGACACATGAAGAACCTTGACCAAGCCTAGATTATATATGGATTTATTACATCTCATGATTGGTTGAAAATTGGAAGAATCTAATAACACCATTGCATCCATACTGTACCAAAAGACCTAAGGTGGGCTATCTATTTGCTTAATTTTGACATCCGAAGGTCTTGTTTTGAAATGATGACAACATGAATGACATCATCAGTTTGTAACCTCCCATATTTGCCTATATGAAGAGGGCTTGGCCACTCATATCCCTATTCTTGCCAATACTAGTCTTGGGAGCTCAAGGAGTCATGATCTCCAAGTAAGTACTTTCCAAGTTCTAGTTTGAGTTTTTGTCTTGCTCATTGTTCTATTATTGTCTAGTCTACTATTACAGACATCCCAACTTTTCCTCCTGTAATATTATAGTAGGAGATCTTATCCAATCATATCTTGTGTTTGGTTTATTAAAGTGAAGGGAACTCTTGTAATTTTGATATCTTGTTTTGTACCTGTGTTCCTAGGTTGTGGGATCCCTTGTATCTTGTCTAGTCTAGTTACATATCCATATGAGTTCCAAGTTGTGGGACTTCTTGTAACAATTTTATGTTTTTGTATTACTTCCATGTGTGGGTGATCTTGTAATCAAAATTATATTTCCAAATCTTGTTTAGGTCAAGTTAGAGGGCACAATCTAGTGCTCCCTTGGGATTTTAGAAAGAGTACCTTCATCAATCCCTAACACCATTGATTCCATATACAAGGAGATTCAATCTACAATAAAGGATTTGATAGGACACGTCCAAGAGCTAAAAATATGGTTATAACAAGGTTATAAAAAGATGGTCTCAAATTAACCCTAGATTTCAAGATATTATTTAATACATCTACATATCAAGAAGACCGCATGGTTAATCAATTACAAAGTGGTATCAAACCTCGAGTGAAGTATCTCTTTCTATCCATGCCTCAAGCAGATACCTTGGATGATGTTATTAATTAGGCAGTTCAATGAGAGGACCAATTGCTCAAAGAAAGCCAAGTCCAAGAGCTAGAATGATCAAACCACTCTTTCTCAAGAATCCAGATCAAGAATATTTGAAGCCTAAGAAATCATTACAAATAATATGGAATATATGCATCATAAAGGTAACAAGAATGTAAACACTTTGAACGAATTCATAAATCAAGAAATTGAGTGTGATAATAGTTTTTTCAAGAGAAAGAAAGAGAAGAAGGTCTGTGTTCAAGATCGCGAATATGAGTTTTCTCCAATTCCTCAATAACATATACTTGAAGAATCTCAACCAGAACCCATGCATTTGGATAACATCAAGGCCATGCAACTTATACCAAAGGAAATAAAACATTGCAAATACAATGGATTATGCTTTTATTGTGGAAATAATCATGATAAGATATTTTGATATCCTAAGAAGAAGAAGAAGAAGAAGAAACCTAGATTCAAGACTTCCATAATCACCATCCCAAGTCAAAAGAATCATCTACAAATTCAAAAGAGGAATACATCCCACCATGAGAATCATGCACCTAGCTCGATTTTCTACTATGAGAGCATCATTTTGTAGCTCTCTCATAGAAGAATACAATGGGGTGCATCACCATCGCACCACTTCACATCATTGTCTTGAAGTACCACATATCAAGAAACTATACAAGATTATGAGCTATGAGGATTCATGTCCAAGAAGATGTAAACATCACCAATCAAGGTGTGTGAATTCCACAATAAGAATCCAATGGAACCCAAGCCAGAGAACATGGATGCTCCTCGTGGAACTTGTCACTTGAGGGGGAGGTAATGTCATGGAGACACATGAAGGAACCATGACCATGCCTAGATTATATATGGATTTACTACATCTCGTGATTAATTCATAATTTAAAGAATCTCATAGCACCATTGAATATATAACACACAAAAACCCTAAGATCGAGTGTCTATTTGCTTGATTTTGATATCCAAAGGTCTTGTTTGACTTGATGATATCATCAAAAGTAATCATCTTTCAACACCTATATAAGGAGGCCTTGGCCACATATACTCAATTTTGCCATTACCAGTCTTGGGAGCTCAAGGAGTCACGATCTCCAAGTAGGTACTTTCCAAGTTCTAGTTTGAGTTCTTGTCTTGCTCCTTGTTCTAGTCTTGTCTAGTATAGTATTATGGACATCATGTCTTGTCCTTTTGTAATCTTGTAGTATGAAATCTTGTCCAGCCATATGTTGTCTCTACTTTATTCACATGAAGGGAGCTTGCAATTCCAATATCTTGTTTTGTATCTATGGTCTCCGATTCTCGGATCTCTTGTATTTTGTCTAGTCTAGTTATTTATACCTATTAGTCCCAAGTTGTGGGACTTCTTGTACGTTTTTTATATTCTTGTATTATTTCCCTGTATGGGCGATCTTGTAATTAGAAGTGTATTTCAAAATTATATTCAAGTCAATTCAAAGTTCACAATTTAATGTTCCCTTGGTAGATATTCAATTTTGTTGGAGAAACAATCACTAATTGGACGTATATTTGAATGTCAAAGCTCTCAAAGAAAACCGCATGCCTATGTGAAGGGACAAATTCACAAGTGTATTATATTTGTGAAGTTAGTTCACTTTAGTTCTAGAAGTTTTTTAAAAAATCACGAGATTGAGAAAAACTATCTAAGTTAGTTTGTATCAAGTGACGCTAAGTGGAAGACAGGTAGTTAGAGTAAGAAAAAGTTCATTTTGTATGTCTGAGTATATTCGGGCTTCTCTGAGTGAGAAAGCACCTATAAACTTCTGAGTTTTTCATAGCTATGAGAAGAACTAAGTAAAGTTCTGTGTATGAGACTATCTCCATCATCTCCATACTTGCCTACTATGTGATGAGTTCAAAAGTTCAAGTTTTCCAAGAAACTTGATGCTTGACATCGATTTTGTGTTGATAAGTCATTGTTTTTATTATTTGAGTTTTACTTGTAGTTGAATCTTCTTAAAACATGAGCTTTGTGGAGCAACTCAATGCCTGGCATCGAGTTTCAGCATAAAGTCGATGCCTAGCATCAACTTTCCACATAAAAGTGATTTGTTCATACTTTCTATTTAAGTGGCTATTTTTGGCACTGAAAAAGTGACTAAAAAAGCACCAAGTCGATGCCTATCATTGAATTTTGGTTGCAAGTCGATGCTAGGCAAAGAATTTTCTCCAGTTTTGGAAACTTATACAGGGTGATCTTGTGAGGCCATAACTTGAGTTTTAGAGACCCCTTTCTTGCAAATAATAGCTTGTTGGAAAGCTCTACTCTTCTAGTTGCATTGAACAGAATATCTTGGAGAAATAATATCTGTATTAAGAGAAATTGTAAAAGAGTGAAGGTATGTCATTTTAGTGACTAGAAATTTTTGTAGAAGCAAAGTTCTCAGTTTAAGCAATCTTTTCTCAAAGTTTGGAGAAGCATTGAGTTAATGGTAACCATAGAGGTGTTCTAGTGTCACATTAATTCATTTCTTGTGATGTTTCGCACATCAACAAGTGGTATCAGAGCAAAAAGGTTATGGAGAGTAGAAGGCATCAAAGGTTGCAGCAGAAGGAAAGCAATATGGCAGATCATATATCCATTGACAAATTGGACAGAGATAATAACCCCGCATGGGTAATGAGAATGGAAGCCTTACTTATGAGTAAAGATCTCACGGTATATGTAACAGGTGAAGAAGAGAAGCCAGTATTTGAAGATGAAAACCGACCAAAGAAAGAAGAATTGGATGCTTTAAAGCATTGGCAGAGGAAGGATGCAAGTGCAAAGGCATACATTTACAACACAATCTCAGATCATTTGCTATCACACATCAGAGGATTCGAATCATCTAAAGATATATGGAATGCATTGGAATATCATTTCCAAAGTACTACCAAAGCAAGGAAAGCAAGTCTATGGTCAGATTTTACAACATTCAAGAAGAAGCCAAGTCAAATTATTAGTGATTATGTCACTAAGATGAAGGATCTAGTAGATAGTATTGGATCCATAGATGAAGATATTGAGGATCACAGGTTGATTGCTCAATTACTTACAAGTTTGAGAGGGGATGAAAGGTCGAAATCTTTTGTCTCGTTAACAAAACTTTCTTTGAATCATTATGTTCCAGAATCGAATCAATTGCTTGGTTTGATGCTAACATTTGAGCAAGACTTGAAGGGAGATGGAGATAAAGGACAAAGTTCTGCAATGTACATGAAGAACAAGAAGAAAGCAAATAAAGGTAAAGCAAAGGATGAAGAGGAATCGAGTTCTCAATTTTATTATGCTAGAGGTAAAGGCACTGGCAAAGGAAGACCAAGAGGCTTTGGAAGCGGAAGAGGTAATCAGAATAACAATAAGAAGGCTTGTTGGATCTGTGGATTGAGTAATCATTTGGCTCATGACTGTTGGCACAATCAACAAGGATCAAACCAGAATCAAAACAACAATAGCAGAGGCCGAGGTGGAAGATATCAAAGTTACTCTCAGAGAGGTAGACAAAGTCAAAGAGGAGGCTATATTAGAGGTGGAGGAAGATGGGGACAGAATCAATCCTACAACACCACCTACTACAACTATGCAAATGGCACATAGAATGAAGGTCATACATCATTAATGATGAACTCAATCAGCACATCAGATAAAGAAGATCTAAAGGTATTTTACATTGACTTTGGATGTTCTAATCATTTGTCAGGAAACATAGAATTGATGTCAGAATTGGAAAAAGGCATTTCTAGTAATCAGTTCAAATAGGTGATGATACAAGACATAGTGTACATTGAATTGGAAAAGTGAAATGCAAGAGTGGAGAAGATTTGCTAACCAATGTTTTGTATGTTCCCACAATACCTAAAAACTTGATTAATGTGGGACAGATAGTTGAAAACGGTTTTCAAGTCAGGTTTACAAATGAAGGAGTATTTGTTGAAGATTGAGAGAATGGATATAATCAGATTGTTTGTGGTAAGAAAGAAGGTAGACTCTTTACTTTAAGAGTGCAAGGGAACATTGGTCAACCTTTGCTCACACATGGTGAAAGAGTGATTACAGAACTTGATCTCTGGCATAAGAGATTAGGTCATTTCAATGAAAGAAGAATTAAAGCTATGGTTTCAAATCAGTCTGTTCTAGGATAACCAAATGTGCAATGTCAACATATGGTTTATAAATGTGAAGCATGTCAGATGGGAAAAGCACATATGTTACCATTTCAAAATAAAGGTTTCAAACATGATGGATCATTCATACAGATGTATGGGGACCAACAAAAGAAGGATCTATTAGTGGCTCAAGGTATTATGTTCTTTTCATTGATGATGCCACAAGATGGATAACTTTATATGTTTTCAAGGAAAGATCAAAAGTGTTTGGAACTTTCAAGCATTTTCATGCATATGTAGAGAGAGTCACAAGTCAAAAGCTTAAGAGACTAACGTCTGATGGAGGGGGAGAATACTTCTCCCAAGAGCTCAATGATTATCTTTGGAATGCAGGTTCAACTATAAGGACAATAATTGCTATTGGAGGTTCAAAAGGATGGACTCTAAGTCAACTGGATATAAAGAATGCATTCTTGAATGGATACATATCAGATGAGGTATACATGGAACAACCTCAAGGGTTTATAGATTCCAGGTATCCAAATTTTGTTTGCAGATTGAGAAGATCACTTTATGGATTGAAACAAGCTCCAAAAGCATGGCACTATAGATTAGTAAAGTATCTCAATGATCTTGGATATCAAAGTTCTAGAGCAAATCCAAGTCTACTTATCAAAAGAATAGAGGAAGGTACAATCTACATTTGTATTTATGTGGATGACATTATAATCATAGGTACTTCAAAAAAAGGAATCAAGGAGGTAAAGAGATTACTTGAAAAAGAATTCAAGATCAGTGATCTAGGGAAATTATCATACTTTCTTGGTATGGAAGTCACTGTTGACAGTCCGGTCACACACAAGCATGGAAGTGCATCAATGAAGAGGACACACAAGAAGAAGGAGCATGTAGGGAGCTCCAAGAAGCACATGTCAAATTTTCAGAAGAAATCCCTATAAAAATAGTGATTTTTATCACTAAAAACCATTGTAAATACCATTTTCCATTTTTGTAACTCTATTTTGTTCAAGCCAAGGAGTCCTTGAGCTTGAGGAGTATTAGAAGTATCATCCTACCAGTTTTCATAATTTTTAGACTCCGTTTGAGCCCCCAAATAAGCCTTGGAACGTATTTTTTAACTAGGTCGGACACTAGGTCTAGACAGGGCCAAAACTACTCAAAAAACTATAAAAAGGGTTGGAGAGCTCATTTTTGGGGGTGAGCTTGTTGTAGATTTCAGCTTTGTAAGAGAGTTCTTTTGTAATTTAAGTCCTTCCATTGTTCCACTCTTTGCTCTTACCTTGTGCGCGTATGTGTGTATGTGTGTGCATGCTTGTGTGCTTTCACTCACGCACTTGTGCGATCGCTTGCTCGCGGTCTTCATACCGGTCCTCACGTCTCCACGGTTGACATTTATGAGGTGTATCTCCTCACGTTGGCACTCACCATTGTGCTAGAGTGACACCAAATTTGGCACCGTTGCCGGGGAGAGAGCTTGGAGGACGAGCATGTGATGGTAAGATGTAGAGTAGCGACGTTGGAAGGTAAAAAAAATCAGCATTTTCAGTTCAGTTTCTGAGTTTTCTCCATCTTCATCATCATCATCACCTCCATCTCTCTCCACCTTCACATTCTCTATTTTTTCGCTTTTTTGCCCATATTATTCCAATTTTCACCTCTTCTTCTTCATCCTTAGCTATAGAAGGAGTTCAGAGAGGGTTCAGAGCTTAGGCGCCTTTGAAATACAGAGATTTGCACCACTAAAACATCAAAAAACTGGGCGACAGTATCGCAGCGTGAGAGGAACAGCGTTTGGTATCGCGGTGGTGATATCATGCTTTTGGAGGGTGATTTTGCATCTAGAGGTGGATAGGAGTGACAAGGAGAACATAAGGTACACATATTTGCAAAAATTTTTGAATTTGGGCTTAAAAATCTCCAAGTATCGTGTCCGGTTGAGTTTTGGTATCGCGATATCAGAATTCCCAAGTATCGTGATACTTGACGAGGTATCGTATCGTGCACGCCCACTTGAGGTATCGCGATACCATTTTGGTATCGTATCGTGCAAAAATGTGGTATCGTATCGTCCATAGAATCAAGATCGTATCGTGAGATTTCCAGTATCGTATCGTGAATTGTTGGTATCGTATCGTGCACCTAGTATCGTATCGTTGAATATTCTGGTATTGTATCGTGAGCAATCTGGTATCGTATCGCGTGATATTCAGTACCGTATCGTGTAATGGTCAGGTATCGTATCGTCCACTAACTTGGTATCGTATCGTCAAGTGCAGAGGTATCGTATCATGTGATTTCTGGTATCGTATCGTCAGTAGACCAAGTATCGTATCGTCAAACTATTTTGGTATCCTATCGTGGACTTGGTGGTATCGTCTAGCGAGTGGTATCGTATCGTAGCCATTTCCAGTATTGTATCATCTGGGTTTGTGTCACCTTGGTGGTATCGTATCGCCAAATGTAGTATCGTCCATAGTGGTATCGCGTGGAAAGCTGGTATCGTATCACCTGTCCTGAGGTACTCCCTGAGAGATCATGTTTCCCTGTTTTAACCCCCTGAACCCTAAACTGGCATAACTTTCTCATACGAAATCCGTTCGGAGTGATCTTGGGCTCGTTGGAAAGCTCGTGGGGAGTACTACCAAAACTTCCACTGGTTACAATAAAATTCATACCAAGATTATTAGATAGGGTATTTTGAAGTTGACCCACATATTGGACTAGGAAGCAAGGGGCTCCATAAGATTTTGAGCAATTCAAGAGCAATCTTGGTCTTGTAGACAAGGCTTATGAACCTAAGCTCAAGTTGATACTTAGGAAGAGATAGATAAAGTACCAAATCACTTGAAACTAAGGTCAACCACACAACTAAGTCAGGGACTCACAACTCAGTGGTTAACACTACGTGCTGAGTTCATAGACAAGTGAGTCAAGAATGTCATTTAACTGGGAGAGACTCTTGGCTTCTGAAGCCATGCATAGTTCAGTACCTATGGAAGATGTTATGTCTACAGTAGAAGGGGAATATAGGATGTCTCTTTAATACGTATCTACTAACCTATAAGGAATATCCATCTACCTCGATGGTCTACACAGATCAGTAGCAAGAATGATGAACACCATAGAATCTGAAATAATTCCAAGACCAGCTGTCAAGTACGAGGATGGAGTCTACATGGACAAGATGGGCCAGATCTATGTAGTAACTGATAACCCTGATCAGATTAATGAAAGAGGAGAGTTAGCTCGAGATCATGCAGCTACCTCACAAAACCCATTCGAGACCCAGCAAAGAACAAAAAATGTAATGTTAGGACAAATGAGCCAAGGTCCTAGACAGGATAGACCACATGAACAATTCACCATGCCAGGAATCAACCCCCATGGCCACACTAGTCGAAGAATGGGAAATATGAATAGACCTACCTTTAGGACAGAGCCGCCCCAAGGTGTCCCCATCATAATGCAATCTCCAGAGCCAGACAAAAGAGTGAAACCAATCCAATTGGCCAAATGTATGCGAAATCGTTACGATGGCACAGGAGAGCCCTATGAACACATAGCAGAATTCAAGCAAGTGTTACGATCGGAGCAAGTGGAAGATTTTTTCATGCAATATGAATCCTTTGGGCTAACTCTCATGGGAATAGCCTTAGCTTGGTTTCAATCCTTGGATCCAAATTCCTTTGGAAATATCGAACGATTCTTCCAAGAATTTGTCTGGGAATTCACTAAGCGAGGGATCAAGCACAATTCGTCATCCTTACTACATAGTTTCAAACAAGCTCCCAAAGAGACAGTAAAAAATGCAGCACGAAGATTTAGTCAATATGTAGACCGATGCCCTGTGACAAAGAGACCTTCTCAGCAGAAAATGATATCCCTATTTTTAGAAGGTCTAACCAATGGAACATTGAGAATGTTAGTATACGTAAAATGGGTCCAAACTCTGAGTGAGTGCCTTCAAGAATGTATTTGGAAGACAACTTAGCTGAGGATCTCAAAATCACACAAGATCTTACCAAATCAGAGGATACAAGGAGCAATGAAACTTCTAGTTCGAGCTATGTGGAGGAAGTGGCAGAGTTAGGGGCCAAGAAATTAGGGGTACAAGGACAACGGAACTACCAAATTTCTTCCTTGAGATTGCCAATGTTAGGAAGTTGCACACTTTGCAGTGGAGATCATCCATCTCATGTCTGCACTAGAGAGGGATTAGGGTTATCACAACCTTACCCTTATAGTAGACAACCGACTCAAGATCCTAACATGTACTCTTATAGTGAGCAAAAGTACCCCAACCACAATATCGAATACTATCCAGTGAATAGACAACCAGGACTACTTGCACCACCCCAATGTAGACCATACGGGTACCGTCCTAGAGAACAACACAGAGAAGTTCCTAGGTATAACCCTTGTCCAAGACCACGAGGAGCAGCTAGACCGTATGAACATGGAGGATATGGCCAACCTCAACCTATACCAGGACAACAACCACCCCACCCACCAGCTCCGACACAAGGGAAAAATGTCACAATACAAGTCGTTTTTCTTGAGTGTGGCAAAGAACAACTCCTGAGAGATTGTCCCGGACATCCCTCTAGTGCACCAAAGGTTACACCCATTAATGTGGTAGGCCTAGTAGGGGATTCAAGTTCCAGTAGCGATAATGTGGCTCCTATACATGCAGTTACAAGGGCACAAGCCTTACAAAAAGCTAAACTAGCTGAGCAATCAGAGCCAAGTGAATCAGGAGAACCTACTAAGAGAAAAACAAGAACATGGAAGGATACTAGGGAGAAAGCCAATCGTAAGTGGACCAAAAAGTTATCTGAACTAGAAGAAAGCTTGAAAGATGCAAAAACAAAAATAGAAGATATTGCCTCTCAAAGCTCCTCGCATGTCAAAACTCCATCCACACCACTTCATCCCCACCCACCAACCACTGTAAATAGACCACCATAAGCAGGATCTGTTCTTGCATATCCAACCCCAGAACACTTGGACATGATGTTCAAGGCATACCAGGCTCGACTTCAAGAAGGGTCAACACCTGCAAATCTAGACAAGAACTACCCCAGAGCAGATTTAGAGATTGAACGGACAAAAATGTGCATAAAAATGGTGGAACTAGCTCAAGCTATGTTCGAGGCCAATCAATCATTCAATCAGACCAATGCTATTACATCAGGTTTGCACTTCCAAGGTTTAATAGATAGATTAGAGCAGTTGGTAAATAAACCTCAAGTTTCTTTACCTCCACAGGCTCAACCAACTATTGAAAGAGAAAGCTCATCACCAAATAAAGTCTATGTTCCTGATTCCATAGATGAGGGAGAACCTCTTTCGATTCAACAGCACACTCAAAAGTTCTTACGAGAAATACAAGAAGAGAAATGGGCCAAGGAGAAGAATGTTTCCCCTCCTATTTTTGAAATTGATGACCATCACGATCAATTCCCACAAGACATTCCATCTATTTATGGAGACCAAGTAGAGCAACAAGAAGAAGAAAGTTCAAGATTTGAATCCAATTCTTTACAAGAGTTGCCACAGTTCACAGGCCCATGGGAATCTAAATCTCTCCAGATTAGAGCTCCCACAATATTGATCACAAACGAAGACTCGGTGGTTCCAAGAAACACTGACGTCGTGAAGAACACTAAGGTTCAGTGTCATCTCACTGTAGAAGAGCTGCTCAAAGCAAAACCTGAGCTATGGAATCATGTGAAGGATCAGGTTCCAGAACTTGCGTCCAATATGCCAAAAGCAAACTCTAACCAGAAAGTTCCAGAGATACCTCTAGACAAAATAGGGGACATGAGCGAAGGTGAGGAAGGTAATACTTATCTTCTGATCACCTACCAAGGTTACACAACCAAAGCGATCATAGATTCTGGTGCTGGTGTTGCTATTGCGACCACCTCCTTGTGGAAGCAATGGGGTAAACCTGCATTAAGACCAACTAGAATGAAGCTTTAGATGGCTGATGGCCATGTTGAAAGACCTCTAGGATTGCTAGAAGGGATAACTCTAACCACTTGTGGTGTAGAGTTTGAGCACACCTTTGCTATATGTAACTTTGGTAAAACTACTACCTACGAAATGATCCTAGGAAGGCCCTTCCTATGACAACTGCAAGTTGTGCAGGATTGGGGAACCAACTCCTTATACTTGCAACGCTTAGGGGTCACGACTAAGGTAAATTTGAAGGATTTCACCTTCAGAGATGTACCACCCCTACAGTGGAATTCTATCCACAATGAGCAAGAAGATTCGATCTCTGTGCATTCTAAAAGTTCATCTGAGACATCTTGGATGCATGAAGATACTCATTTGTGGATGTGCAAGGTCGCAAAGGAAGAGCAGAAACGCCTAAAAGCAAGAGACAAAGGAACTTCTAAAGGAGATAGACCAATTAGACCCAGCCTATACACCGATGATCTTCCCAAATGAGGAATTTGAGCCTCATGGTTGGGCAGAAATCTTAGCCACCATGGACATTGTTGTCAATGAAGAACAATGGACACCTCATTGTGATGAGGAGGGTTATGATATTTCAGTGTTCATGTGTCAGCCCTTGCTAGAAGAAGGTGACCCTAGTGACTTCATGGAAAAAGAAGAGAACGATGACGATCTAGAGTCCCTTGTGATGGATAGTTGCTTTCTTTCAGAGGAGCACTATCTAGAAGACATAGGAGTATTTACCCAAAAGGAAGAAGAACCTCTCACAAGCATTAAAACTGTCAATTCAAAGGATGGAATTCAAGGAGGTCAAAAGAAAAAGAAAAGACAAGGAGTGAAACAAGAAGAGAAGGAATCATTGTTCGAAGTACCAGAGAATTTCAAGAAATATGAAGTTGAGGACCGAAAAATTTTGGTACGAATGCCTAAGAGAGAGGCCACCACAGGAGAAGCGTATGATAACAAAGAAAAGACCAAAAAAGTCGTAGTCACCATTGAAGAAAATGAAGAGAGATGTACATACATAGGAGACGACCTAAGTAAGGAAGAGGAAGCAGAGTTGGTAGCTTTGTTTAGGGAATATAGGGACGTGTTTGCGTGGCACTATAGAGACTTGAAGGGAGTAGATCTGAAGGTTTGTTCTCATACGATCCCCATGATAGCAGATGCCAAGCCCACCAAACAGAAGCCCTACACATATAATGACACCTATGCAGCCAAAATAAAAGAAGAAATCGACAGATTGATTGAAGCCGGATTCATCTATGAAATTGAGCATACTGAATGGGTGTCCCCCGTTGTAGTGGTGCCCAAGAAGAATGGAAAGTTACGTGTGTGTATTAACCTTAAGAAAGTTAATGTGGCTACGATTAGAGATAGCTATCCACTTCCAATCACTGATCATTTATTGGAGCGTGTTGCGGGCAAGGAAGTTTATAGCTTCCTTGATGGATTTTCACATTACAACCAAGTAGCCATTGCCACAGAGGATCAACACAAAACAGCCTTTGCCACAGACTGGGGAGTCTTTGCATTTTGTGTGATGCCATTTGGGCTCACCAATGCATCTGCAACATTCCAAAGGCTCATGTGTCATGTCTTCAAAGAGTTCTTGCGAAAGAGCTTAGAAGTATATGTGGACGATTTATGTGCTCATTCCCAAGAAAGGAGATGTCACATCCCTGAGCTCAGACAGATCTTCAACAAGTGTAGACAATACCGAGTGTGTCTAAACCCAGAAAAGTGTGTGTTCATGGTACATCACGGTAAAATCTTAGGTCATATTGTTTCTAAGAACGGAATATCAACAGATGAGGAAAAAGTAAAAGCCATAGCGGAGTTGCCGAGGCCAAGGAATGTTAAAGAGGTACAAGCCTTTATGGGCCATTGTGGATATTACCGTAGGTTTATTCACATGTATGCAATTATAGCTAAGCCTCTTTATGCCTTGTTGACAAAATTTGAGTGGAATGACGAATGCGAGAAGTCCTTCAATGAGCTGAAGAGATGCTTGTGTATAGCACCAATACTGACCACTCCGGATTGGAATAAACCATTCCATGTACATGTGTATGCATCCAATTATGCAATAGGATGTGTGTTGTCACAACCCACAGGAGAAGGAAATTTAGATTTGCCTATAGCCTATGCTAGTAGGCAATTGAACGCTGCTGAACGAAACTACACCACAACCAAAAGAGAAGATTTAGGCATGGTACATGCTGTAAAGAAGTTTAGACACTATCTATTGGCCAACAAGTTTAAATTTTTCACTGATCATCAAGCTTTATTATACTTGGTCAATAAACCTTGCAATACAGGACGCTTAGTAAGATGGTTCCTCTTACTAATGGAATATGACTTTGAAGTGGTTGTTAGGCAAGGTAAGACCCACCTCAGAGCGGATCACCTTTCTCGCATCACTTCAGGAGAGCCACCGCAAGGAGTGTCTGATGAATTGCCCGATGCTTATCTGTTCAATCTAGAAGTTGTTCCTAAATGGGCAAATAAGTTGGTACCATTCCTAACCTTTGGACCCCCAAATAAGAAGGTAAAGACGAACAAGGATGAAATTGTGCGGTCACAAAGCTATCAAATATTGGCAGGAAGCATGTATAAACAAGGTACGAAAGGTGTTCTAGCTTGTTGTATCGAGGACGATGAACATCGTAGTTGGTTGCAACAAGCCCATCAAGGATTTCTAGGGAATCACTATTCTAAACAACGAACATTGCAAAATCTAAAACATTTAGGAGTGTATTGGCCTAGTATAGACAAAGAAATTCATGAGTGGATCAAGAATTGTCAAGTGTGCCAAAAGAGACCCCCGGTGGAGCATGCGACTCTTTATCACATATAATTAATTCCAGATTGGAGTGCTCCATTGGTAGAATTTATGAGATCGGGAACATTACCTAGCGAGGTTAGTCTAGCAAGAAGACAAAGCATGGAGCAAGAGGCTAAAGACTATGCCTTAGTAGGCGAAAACCTCTATCGGAGAGGCAAAGATGGTTACTTAAGACTGTGCGTTCACGAATCAGATTATTTGAAAGTCTTAGAAACTGCCCATAGCAGTGTTGCAGGCGGACATTTTGGTCCTAATCGAGTAATTAAGACTATTCTATTCTCAGGACTTTGGTGGCCCACTCTTCATATGGATGCACATACCTATGTGAAGAAATGTGACACATGCCAACGTGCACAATATCCGATTAGAAAAGATGAGATGCCTTTGAGGCCAATGATGGGAGGCCGTGCATTCTCAAAGTGGGGTATCGACTTTGTAGGACCTATTAACCCCCCAGCTAGAAACTCCCATGCAGAGTACATTATTGTAGCCACACATTATCTCACAAAGTGGGTAGAAGTAAAAGCTACGACAAAGAATGATGCTCAAACAATAGCTAAGTTCTTATTTGAGAATGTGTTCACAAGATATGGACTTCCGATAGAGTTAGTAAGTGATAGAGGAACACACTTCTTGAATGAAGTCATTGAAAATCTTCTCCAAGAGTTCTTGGTGATACATAAGAATTCTGCCCCCTATCATCCACAAGCTAACGGACAAGCTGAGAGCACAAACAAGATCCTATGTAATGTACTGACCAAACTCGTAAATAATAAATGCTCTGATTGGGACAAACAACTCCATCATGTTGTTTGGGCGTACTGAGTTGCCTATAAGACGGTACTCAATGCAACCCCATTTCAGATGGTCTTCGGACAAAATGCTCTACTACCATTGGATTTCCTAATCCCAACTTTAAAAGTAGCACAAGAGCATGAGTGGAATGGACACGAGTTGTCGTCTCGGATCTTTGATCTAGAACGCTTAGGTGAGACAAGGCTACGTGCAGCGGCAGGAATCTATGCTGCAAAGAAAAGGCAAAAGGCATACTTTGATGCACATATCATGGCTTGAAAGAAGGAGACCTAGTGTTGGTTTATACACTAAAGCAACATGCCCGTAAATTGGAGAAACGAGGATACGGCCCCATGATCATCAATAGAATTTCCACTAGCGGTGCGGTTAAATTGGCCACACTAGAAGGAGATATCCTTCCATACTATATCAGTGGTTGTCGAGTCAAGCTATATCAAGAACCTCTTAGAGGATATGCTAAAGAGACTCACCACTGCTAAGAAGCGAAAAGAAGAGGAGTTAAGGATTAGAGAAGAAGCACAGGTTGAGGCTAGAGAACGCATTCGAAGAAATAAGTTAAGACGTCTAGGCTTAGATGTCAATCTTGCGGCCCCAAGATACCATATGGCCATGTGTCAAACATCAGGTGCAATTGCTTCTCCAATAATTGATCGACGTCCTTTTATAACCCTAGCGGTAGGACAAGAGAAGAATGTAAGGCCTGTGAGAGCATTGATCGACTCCAGTGTAGCAACGAGTGCAGTTAGACTTTCCTACTGCCAAGATCTACAATTGAACATCAATTCCATTGAATCCTATCTCATAGGACTCGGCGGTGTGGAAACCCCTTGTTTGGGTGAGGTAGAGCTTCCCATCTATCTTCAAGATGTTCCAATGAGAGTCAAAATGCTAGTGTGTGAAGATGCGGACCTTACAAAACCACTTGTATTGGGTCAAGACTGGATCTATGACCATGCCGTCAACTTGAACCTCAAAAGACAAATTCTTCACGTTTGGGCACATAATCAATGTCTTACATTAGAATTAGACAATTGCATGCTCACAAATCTAGAGGTCACACATTCTATTAGTTCTTCTGACACTAATCTTTGTAAAGAAAATGTTGTGTGTGTCAAAAACCCTATGAAGCAAAAGGACTAAATCATGGGAGCACAAGCTCAAAGGCCAGCAAACCACTCTTCTTCTTCACCGACTAATGCAAGTATAACTCAACCAAAGAGGCAAGCAAAAAAGACATCTGCTATATCAACTAGACAAACAGAATTCAAGAAGAAAGAAGCTCAGGGCATGAAGCAGATGTGGGTACGAAAAGGAGAACAACCAACAGCTTTGCCACAACCATTCCCATCAAAGCAAGCTAATCATGCTAAAAGAAGCACCAAGAAACGAGGAAAAGCTCAATCCCAAGGTCTCTGACAAAGTTGGATACCAAAGCAATCGATGAAGGCCGACCATACTTACGTACAAATTTGGGTGCCAAAGAAATTAGCTGCAGCTCAACAAGGGCGATTACAAATGTGGGTACCCAAGGCACTGATACATGCACAAAACCATATGATCTCCCTCAAGAGAAAAATCTCAGCAAAAACACCACGGAGAGGCAAGGGTCAAAACCAAGGGCAAAGACCAAGAGAAGATGAATTCATCTCCTCGCCGATAATAGAAAGACAATCACAAAGGATATGGGTTTGGAAGCCAAAAGTACCAACAGCTTCCACAACACCAACAAGCCGACCAGAGTGGATATCAAATTTTAGAAACCATCCATAGATAAAAGGGCCAGAAGTGATCTCCAAAGGGCCACATACCCTTCTCAAATGGATACCTATAAGGAGGATTGCATCATTGCAAGATTCAATCGACAACTCCAAACACATATTGCATGAAGTCTCCAAGTAACATCAAAAGCCTCGACCAGCAACAACCATGTGCCTTTGGCATAACCTTGTCTTTTGCACCATTCAGGTCATGCATTTCCCAAGTATGCATCAATGTAGGGCCACATTACACGGCCGTGCATAGACACAATTGAGAATCCTAGGCACATGCGACACATTCGACACATGTAAAATATTTTTGATGCTAACATCTTTCTTTTTGTTTTGTGACATTGTTCCAAAAAAAAAAGGGGGGGAAGAAGACGAGCAAAAGAATGGGATTGTGCATATGAAGAATCCCCAATGCGAACCATCAACAAGTACATCCATCAACAACGGAAGACAAGCTGAGGGTCAATCACCCTGATGGAAGTACAACACGAAGAGTTGAAGATCGACAAAACTTTCACCATGGTAAGAATTGACTACTTCGACAACACCACAACCATGATAGATTAGGAAAACTCTTCGTCAGAGTACCCTTGAGCACTTAGCTCAAGACCCCATTTCATGCACCATACTGCTTCCAATACATTCCCCAAGTACACATACATAGGGCCCCATTACAAGGCCATGCACAAGGCACATTCTTCTTAAAACCCATGCACTAATGCACTTAACCATCAGTCGTTATGGATCACGAATACTGGGTATGGAAACTAGGAAAGCCATCTTTGGAAGAACCATTGGACATCACGGTGTCAGCAACAAGAGCCAGGAAGCCAGCCACCATGAGAGTTGATTGCTCATAATCAACATCGACAATCACTTTCGAGTAGCTCACAATTTTTGAAAGCTCACAAGGACACACAAGAAGAAGGAGCATGTAGGGAGCTCCAAGAAGCAAATGTCAAATTTTCAGAAGAAATCCCTATAAAAATAGTAATTTTTATCACTACAAACCATTGTAAATACCATTTTCCATTTTTGTAACCCTATTTTGTTCAAGCCAAGGAGTCCTTGAGCTTGAGGAGTATTAGAAGTATCATCCTACCAGTTTTCATAATTTTTAGACTCCGTTTGAGCCCCCAAATAAGCCTTGGAATGTATTTTTTAACTAGGTCGGACACTAGGTCTGGACAGGGCCAAAACTACTCAAAAAACTATAAAAAGGGCTGGAGAGCTCATTTTTGGGGGTGAGCTTGTTGTAGATTTCAGCTTTGTAAGAGAGTTCTTTTGTAATTCAAGTCCTTCCATTGTTCCACTCTTTGCTCTTACCTTGTGCGCGTGTGTGTGTATGTGTGTGCATGCTTGTGTGCTTTCACTCACGCCCTTGTGCCATCGCTTGCTCGCGGTCTTCATACCGGTCCTCACGTCTCCACGGATTGACATTTATGAGGTGTATCTCCTCACGTTGGCACTCACCATTGTGCTAGAGTGACAGTCACCTATATAGACCATGGCATATATGTATCACAAGAGAGGTATCTTCTGAATCTATTGAAGAAGTTTGATATGGAAAATTACAGAGAAGCTTCAACTCCACTGGAAGTCAACCTACCGCAGCTGGAGGTCATTTTGCGGTTCACCTGACCCACCGGAAGATTCTGTAGAGTGGCTTATGGTAGCCTACTATGTACCATGATGTGACCAAGTATGTGCAACAATGCGATGCATGTCAGCGTTCAGGTTAACCTTTACAGTGATATTTCTTTCCGCTCCAACCAGTTTTGCCTCTCGAACCCTTTCAAAAATAGGGCTTGGATTTTATTCGACCGATAACACCTCCTGCGACACTTACTAGTAAT
The DNA here is from genome assembly GCA_020310875.1 of Ceratopteris richardii. Taxonomy (NCBI): domain Eukaryota; kingdom Viridiplantae; phylum Streptophyta; class Polypodiopsida; order Polypodiales; family Pteridaceae; genus Ceratopteris; species Ceratopteris richardii. The sequence continues at coordinate 51,524,652 of CM035419.1, read as the reverse complement.
AGATATATTCTTACATGCACGGATTATGCGACTCGGTGGGCCAAAACTTGGGCTCTATGGCCAGCCACAGCTGCTGCGGTCACTAAATGTTTGATGAAAAATATTTTTTCACGCTATGGTTTACCTTTGGATATTGTGGCTGGCAAATGCTGCACATTCAAAGAACCAGGATAAAGATGAGAAGAAATCAGAAAAGCAGAAATTGTTTTGCAAGTACTGTAAAGGGAATGATCATATTATAAAGAACTGTCCAAAACTGGCTGCAAAAGAGGCAAAGAAAAAGGAGGCTGGAATGGTTGTTGCAGAAGCCTCTACACCAAAAACAGAGTCTGCTAATCTTGTGCAGGAAGAAGAATGGGCGTTTACTATTGTTTGTAGTTTTGACCCATCTTCTCATGAGCAGTGCATGTCTGCACTGGACTCAAATGTTTGGTACTTTGACAGTGGGGCGACCAAACATATTACCTCGCAGCACAGTTTCTTCTCTTCACTCGAGCCTGCCCCTATAGGGAATACTGTCACATGCACCAACAACTCCTCTTATCTTGTTATGGGAGTTGGTAAGATCATTCTGACTACTGCTGATGGTAGTTCTTTTACCTTGTCAGATGCTTTATTTGTACCAGGGATCAAGAAGAATCTGTTATCAGTTTCTGCATTAGCCAAGATTGGCTTGGTTGTGAAATTTGTTGATGACAGATGTACAGCTCATGATCTGTCAAATGGCGATGTTATTATTGCTTCTAGCATTTTATGTCGTGGGCTATATAAGCTCATAGACTATGAAAGATCTGTGAATGATTCGACATGTGCAGTTCATGATTCTCAGGCTATGTCAGATGCAAAGCTTTGGCATGCACACTTTGGACATCTGAATTTTGCTAGTTTGCTACGCCTGCAGAAATCTGATATGGTGTCTTCTTTGCCAAAGCTTAAGGCACCTGGAAAACATGTATGTGAAGGCTGTATTTTGGGCAAAATGCAGTGTTCCTCCTTTCCAAAAAGATGGTTCAGTTCGGGCTATGCAGAAATTGCAGCTTGTACATAGTGATGTCTGTGGTCCTATGCAGACACCCTCTTTTGGGAATTACCTTTACTTCATGACTTTCATTGATGATTTTTCCAGGCATGCGTGGGTATATATACTCAAAACAAAGTCCGAAGGGTTCATGTGCTTTAAACAGTTTTTGGTTTTGGCTGAAAATCTGTCAGCATGTAAAATGGGCACCCTCCGTTCTGATCGAGGGGGGGAATATATGTCTTCTGATTTTAATGCATTTCTGGCTGAACGTGGGATAAAACACCAGTGTACAATGCCGTATACACCTCAACAGAATGGAGTTGCTAAACGAAAGAACAGGTCACTCATGGAGATGGCGAGGTGCATGGTCAAAAGTCAGGCTTTACCACATAGTTTCTGGCTTGAGGCTGTCATGTGTGCAGCATATGTATTGAACAGGTGTCCCACTAAAGTGCTGCAGTCTATCACTTCATATGAGGCTTGGCATGACCGCAAGCCATCTGTTGCTCATCTGCGTGTTTTTGGTTGTTTGGCATATGCGTTAGTTCCTGAACAACATCACAAAAAATTGGATGATAAGGCAGTAAAATGTATTTTTGTTGGGTACAGTTCTGAAAGTAAAGGCTATCATCTGTATCATCCACAGACTAAACGCATTCTGGTTAGCCGTGATGTTGTCTTTGTGGAAGATGCTATTCAGCCATTGCTTTCATGTACTAAGGAGACATCTGTTAGCTTCAAAGACATGTATGATACATTGATGCCTCTTTTTACAGGTGGACAGTCTAGTGCTGGTCCTAATGAGGCAACTTCTCAGCCTTTGCAGGTTTCATATGATGATGCAGATCATTCTATTTCTGATGCAGATTTACATGATGCACTTGTTGATGAGAGAGATGATATTGAGCAGACAAAAACTATGCCAAAATGGCTGGTGTAGACTTTGCGTGACAGCAAATTAGATGCACCTTTGTCATATCGTACTCGTTCAGGCTCTCATAGTGCCTCCTTTGCATCAGATTGCTATGCTATGGCTGTGTCTAGTCTCTGTGATGAAAATAAACCTGTTTCTTTTGATGAAGCACAGAATTCAGAAAATTGGATGGCTGCTATGCAATCTGAATATGATGCTATAATGAAGAATGGTACATGGTCTTTATGTGACTTGCCTCTTGGCAAGAAGGCCATTGGCACTAAGTGGGTATACAAGCTGAAGCGTAAACCTGATGGTACATTTGACAGGTATAAGGCTAGGCTTGTTGCAAAGGGTTACGCGCAGGAAAGAGGCATTGATTTTGATGAGATCTTTGCACCTACATGCCGTATGACTACTGTTCGGAGCATTTGTGCACTTGCAGCCCATCATGGTTGGAATGTACATCAGTTGGACATTAAAACAACATTTCTGAATGGTGACTTGCATGAAGAAGTGTATGTTTTTTAGCCCCGTGACTTTGTGCAGAAAGGGCATGAAAACCAGGTGTGTAGGTTAAAGAAGGCATTATATGGTTTAAAGCAAGCACCACGTGCTTGGTATAAGAAAATACATGCCTATCTGGTTGCACATGGTTTTGAGAACAATCCAACTGAAAGCACCTTATATGTTAAGCGTGCTAATGATGTGCTTCTGATCATTGTTGTCTATGTTGATGACATGCTGCTCACTGGTCCTATTGAGACGCATATTGCTGATTTTAAGGCTGATTTGCATGCCTCATTTGAGATGTCTGATTTGGGGCATTGGCATCATTATTTGGGCATTCAGTCTATGCACGTTGATGGTGGAATGTCTTTGTGTCAAACGAAATATATTGACACATTATTGCAGCGTTTTGGCCTTGAAGACTGTAAGCCTATTGCCACTCCTATGGAGACAGGTTTACGATTGAGTCTTCATGATGCTGGAGATGCATTTGATGTTGTTCTCTATCAGCAGGCTGTTGGATGCTTGATTTACTTATGCATTACTCGGCCAAATATTCAGTTTGCTGTCTCACAGATGAGCAGGTTTATGCATTGCCCAGGAGTCACGCATTGGAAGGCGGTTAAGCGCATCTTTCGCTACTTGAGTGGTACTCGGCTACTTGGGTTGTTTTATCCCAAGGGGGGATCACTACCGCCAGATTTGCATGCTTTTTCTGACTCAGATTGGGCTGGTTGCTATGACACTCGTGTGTCCACCAGTGGTTTTTGCTTCATGCTTGGTAGCTCATGTATATCTTGGTTGAGCAAGAAGCAGCCTACTGTGGCCACTTCCAGTTGTGAGGCTGATTATAGGGCAGCTTTCACAGCGACTGTTGAGTGTGTGTGGCTCAGATGCCTTATGGCTGATTTGGGTGTTGGCCAGTCTTCTGCCACCACCATCTTCACTGACAGTCAGAGCGCATTGGCAGTTGCGAGGAACCCTGTGTTCCATGCTTGCACTAAGCACATTGAGGTGCATTATCACTATGTCAGGGAGAGGTTCTCTGCTGGGGAGATCAGCTTGGCATATGTGCCCACGCAGGAGAACATAGCAGACCTTTTCACGAAGGCTCTGCCTAGGGAGAAGTTTGAAGCTTTCCGCAAAGCTTTGGGCTTACTTCCTTTTGTGGAGTGATTTCCACATAGCTTGGCACTTCCTTATACATGAGTGCCAGCTCCTTGTTCACCGCATCACTCCCAGGGGGCATTTGTTGATATATTTAGGTAGTGATGTGTGTGAACACTCTAGGACTGCCGGGGCACTTTTTTCCCTCTTTAGGAGGTTTTTTTTCCCCGGCTTGTATATACGCCTATTGCCTAATGGGCTACTAATCTTTTGTACATTATCTAGTAATACATTCAATATTGTGTGTTGATGCTCCAAGCTTCTTCTTCCTCCTTGTGCTGTTTGCGTGCTTCCGCAGACGTCTAACTCCAACAATTCCATTCCAGCGACTCACACTGGCATGCACGTTGGACTTGAACCCAAAATGATAAGTACAAAAGTTAGGAATTATCTATAATTCCCTATATATACATGGAACAGGCTAACTTGAAAGTGTAGGCTATTTTTTGCTTCAGAGAATCTAGCATATCCTTCAAAATTTGTGGCTCCACCAAGTGTGCATCAGTTTTGACCGAACTGGTAGCGATCACCTGATTGATCAATGACTCAGTCTGAGTCTGCATGAAAGCTTCTTGTAAGTAAAAGTCATTGGAGAGAGCAGCATCTCTACGCAACTTCATTTCTGCAATTTTTGCATCAATCCTCGATAACGCTCAGCCTGGACTCCTAACCATTTTTCTCTGCATTCAAGCTCTTCAGACTAGAACTTCATCGTTTTGTAAAAATCTTGTCTTTCCTTCTGAATGGCTTCAATGTCCTTCTTCAATTGAATGTTTTGGTCAATCTCTTCTTCCAAAAACCGACTTTTCTGGAAGAGTTCGTCGAACACTTTCTTTAAATCAGCAGTGACTTGCATAGCTAGGTCTGCCATTTCTTGTCCTTTTTGCTCCACCAGAGCTAGATTTGCACGTGTAGTCTCGAGAAGGTTGCCCAAAGCTTCCTTGTCATCTTCTTTGTCAATCACAGTCTGCTGCTGCAATGGACTAATCTCATCATCACATACGACAATGATGGCATCTTTCTCTTTCAATTCTGTTTGCAGAAGGCAAATCTGCTCCTCAAAGGAACCGACTTCAGCTTTGGCGACAAGCACTTCTTCTTGAAGTGGCGCGATGTCGGCTTCCAACAGGTCGACTTTGGCTTGGTAGTGCTACCGGAGGGAGTGTTGGGCCACTTGGAGGTGATGGGAAGATGGGTGGAGAGATGAATGAGGTAATTGCCAATCTGAGCTAATTGAGCTAATGAGTCAGGGATGAGAGAGTTGGAGATGGGCTGAGAAGGGTTAGTAGAAACAGTGGCAGATGACGAGGGAGGGGAATAATCCAGTGAGGAGGGAAGAGGTTGGGCTGTCGACTGACATGGGGAAGAAGGAAGGCTAGGCAGCAATGGCACCTTGGAGGAAGACAGAGGGAGAGGTGGATTTTGAGAGGTAGAGAGCAGAGCAAGGGTTGTTACCATGAGAGCCAAATCATCTGGTTGTGCAGGCTCCTCCTCAGGGTGTGGATGATCAATGAGTTGTGCAATTTCCGTGGTCGTATCGAGCGCGGACACCTGTGGATGGAACTCGAGCAGCATGATCGTATCAGCAAGTTGAACTTCATTAATAACGGTAGCAGGAAGAGCTTTATCTGGAGGGACGATGGGGGAGAAGGAATATGAGCCAACAAAGCAGTGTCTTGCACTTGCACGATGAAGAACGACAAGACTTTACTATGTGAAGGGCTCAATTTGCGACGTTTCCCAGGAAAGAATTACAGAAGATCTGCATCGTCGTCGATCTCCATCATTTGTGTAGACTCGTCATGTAATAGAATCGTAGGCACTGGCGGAGGTTGCACGGCCTGAATTGCCGGGAGGAGGAAAGCCCTGAGGTGTGGCAAGCGAGTGCGGGGTATCTCGTGCTTGGCTAATTGCCTAGAAACGGCCTGGCATTCTCGATGAATGTGCCTGAAAAAGAAGGAAGCAAAATTAACTGCTTCTCTTGCTATGGTGTCAATCATAGAGTAGAAGGGGAGAGAGATGCCATACGTGCATTTTTGGAGATTAAGGGCAGTGACAAGGAATTGGAGTGCAATGCGCTCCAATTCAAGTCGTCACAGAATTGCGAACTCGTTGGACGAGTGGCGAGAAAGAGTTCTTTCATAGTAGCCATGGGTAAGAGAGGTCCATTGACGAGACCCTCATGAGGGAGATGGAATCCCTCAACGACTGTATTTAGGGTGACTACGACATGGGGGTTAAGGTAGGCGAGCGGGCAACATGTTTCAATAGTAGGCATCACAACGATGGCAGAAACTGATTCACTTGCAACAGAAACAGCAGCACGAACAAGAATCTGCGAAATATCATCTTCGACACCATCTTCATCAGCTCCAGCACCTGTATTTGTAGTACGTGTTGTTATAGGTGTAACAAAACGTCTTTCAACACCCTGCACAATGTTCCACAGTCCTTTCACAACCAATACATGTCGCATCATATAATCCCATAACGGGTAGTTGGTACCATCCAACTTATCCTCAACAGCCAACATATGGAATACATCACTGCTTTCAACCATGGCCGGTGACTAAAATACCTTGATGTAGAAAATTGACTATATCTCAAAAAGTTGAACAGAACTGCCCAGACGAGTTCTGCTAGACCTGTAGTAGACTTCGAGACGCTTAAACTGGTGAACAGAAACTGGTATATACCTTTGGCACAGAAAGACGAAATAGCCTGCACAAGCGTTGCGATAGTGCGTTCGGAGGCCGAAACGAGCTCAGATCGTGATTTCGGCACCACACAGCAAAGCTGTTTTGATCTCGGAAACACGCTGAGTATGCTCACCAAAATTCGTGCGATTCTGAGACTGCAAATGGAGGAGTGTCGATGGCGCCCTAAATGAAGCGACGACCTGCTCTAATACCAATTGTTGGAGTTAGACATCTGCGGAAGCACGCGAACAGCACAAGGAGGAAGAAGAATCTTGGAGCACCAACACACAATACTGAATGTATTACTAGAGAATGTACAAAAGATTAGTAGCCCATTAGGGCAATAGGCGTATATACAAGCCGGGGGAAAAAAACCTCCTAAAGAGGGAAAAAAGTGTCTCGGGGGTCCTAGAGTGTTCACACACATCACTACCTAAATATATCAACACGAATTAACATATTCTGTAATGTAATTCTGAAAAGTTGCACGCACACCAAAAGGGCATAGCGCAACCGTTGTAACTCTTTTTTATTAATGAAAAGAGCATGTGTGAAAGAGAAGGTGGTCGACGCCGGAGTGTTAGTCTAGGGGAGCACCTGAAGTTGAGCGTGGTGCATTGTTGATATCCTATTGTTATTCTGTAACATCGTTAATCAAGTTCAGTAATTAGTTAAGTCTCTACTGAAGTGTTAAGTCAAAGCAATATTGCGATAAAGTGACAAAGTTGCACGTTTATGTGTATCGTGGTGAAAGAAAGTTGTAATGCACGGAACAAACAAGTAGTTGATAGATAGTTTAATTCTGAACATTAAGTCGGTGTAATAGTATACATTGAATCTGTAGATCTGGGAAAATACAAATAGGGCCTCTGTTTTACAGACCCCTAACCATCCCAAGAACCCAATAAGATAAACAGTTTAAACACAGTTTAACACAGTGTGAGCCGCCGAAATGGAATTAACATATTCTGTAATGTAATTTTGAAAAGTCGCACGCACACCGAAAGGGAGTAGCGCAACTGTTGTAACTCTTTTTTATTAATGAAAAGAGCGTACGTGAAACAAAAGGTGGTCGATGTCGGACTGTTATTCTAGGCGAGTGCCTAAAGTTGAGCATGGTGCATTGTTGATATCCTATTGATATTCTGTAACTTCATTAATCAAGTTCAGTAATTAGTTAAGTCTCTGCTGAAGTGTTAAGTTAAAGCGATATTGCAGTAAAGTGACAAAGTTGCGCGTTTATGTGTATTGTGGTGAAAGAAAGTTGTAATGCGCGGAACAGACAAGTAGTTGATAGATAGTTTAATTATGAACACTAAGTCGGTGTAATAGTATACATTGAATCTATAGATTTGGGAAAATACAAAAAGGGCCTCTGTTTTATAGACCCCTAACCATCCCAAGAACCCAATAAGATAAACAGTTTAAACACAGTTTAACATTGGCGCCATCTGTGGGAAATGGAGTAGCCAGTTGAAGAAAAGGTTAAGGGTCGAAGAAGAATTCCTTGATATATTCCAGTAACACGTTCCAATGAATCTTATCCAAAATACCAAAGTGATCAACATCCCTGGGTAATTCCGAGTTCGTTAGGAACACCCTCTGGTGGTAGAAGTGAAGAACAGCCAAATTTTGGTGGCAGTTTGTTGATGTGTAGAAGCAATTCGATAGCTCACAACGGTAATCTGATGCGTTCCGGTGATAGTCTGGTACATTCTGAAGATAGTACGTTACTTTCTAGTTGTACTTCGGTGCCGTCTGGTGACAGTTCAACATTGCCCAGTGACAATTTGGTGATCTTTGGTGATAATTTGGTGATCTTCGGTGACAGTTCGGTATTATCCAATGACAATTCGGTGATCTCCGGTTATAATTCAGTGATCTTCGGTGATAGTGCGCTATTGTTCAGCAGGAATTTGCTGCATTCACCGTTTTTAGGTGCAAGTTTAGCCAATTTCGACACTAAAGTTGAGAAAAGGCTGTTAGATTTTGAGCTAAGTAATCGATTCATAGACATTGGACTAGAAAGTGAGCAAAGTGACCATACGGACCAGGAACATCAAGAAATACTTCCCCAAAATTCAGGCAACATGAGTAGTCAACAACAACAACATAGCAACAAAAACAACAACAACAGCAACAGATTATTCCACCATGTCCGGTGCCAGCCGGAGTCACGTACATAAAATTTGGAGGTTTTTTGAGAGATGATCCCGATGCGCATGTGCAGACATTTGAAATTATTTATGCAATTTTGAATTACCCAGCAGACCCTACTTATAAAACCATTGTGTTCTAGTCAAATTTGGTTAATGAAGCTACACGTCGGTTAACCGAGTATGACTTGAATCATTTTCGACAGTACGACGACGTGAAGGATGCATTTCTGCAACGATTCCGGTTAAAGAAAAACAGCAAAAAAAATTTATTACCTGCAGAATAACAGGCAGAAGCCACACCAGAATGTACAAGACTATGCCACTCTATTTCGGAATCATTTACGACAGTTACCACCAGCACATGCCAATTTACCAGACGATGTCATTACTCAGTGGTTCATAAATGGATTAAATCCCCAATTGAAACAGATCATGATTATACGTTGTGTGGGAGGAATGACCTTGGATGCCGTAATCGCTATGGCCTTATAGTTGGAAAATAAAGTGGGTGGATTCACTGAAGATTTAGAGTGGTTGAAAGCATCCAAGCATTCAAATGAGGATCCTCTGAAACAAATTTGTTGTACTAAATGCAAAAACACAAGACATAGCAGTTCTGCATGCACTCTGAATCAGATGTATTGCGCCATTTGCCATACAGCCGACCACACTACGGAGACATGTCCTTATAACGCAAAGGTACAGAGTAGAGAAGCTCTCAATGCTATCATTCAAGAACAAGGGCAACCGGCCAGTCATTACATACCACCACAAATGAGGAATACTCCTGACCAAGGATACAAGACTTATAGAGGAGCACGATCAACTAACTTTGGACAAAATCAGTGGAATGCATGTCCATCAGGTAAAGGTGCATCTCCTCCACCACCTAAATGTCATTTTTGTGGTGAAATGGGGCATATCCGTAGGTACTGTAAGGATGCGGCTGAGTACGATACAAGGAAAAAGGAAAGACAACACCCGATGGCGAATAGGGTGTACATTTCAGCAGTCGACACTCAAATAGTAGTGGTGCAAACACGCTCAGGAAAGCAATTACAGCCAGCTGCGGAGATTTTTGAACCTGGAATCCGTGAACAGCAGAAGGTGTTTACTAAAGCAAGCAAGTGGGCGACCGAGGAAGAAACTATTTTTCCTGACCTAGTTTCGATGACACAGCAAAGCATATCGCAGGCAGTACCGGAGGGAAGAAATCTGACCCACACGACACCAAAATCTCCACTGGACATCGTACCGAAAACAGCAAAATTTGATCCGGTGTGGGATGTCTTATCCAAGGCATCCATTACACTACCATTGGGACAATTATTGGCTTTATTTCCTGGCGTGCGCCAAGAGTTCAAGCAACATGTCAGTCTAGGACCCTCATGTGCTCCTTCGACCGCAACAATCTAGCCCGAACTGGACCCGATGGTGGACCATACAGTGCCCTTGATTACGGTCTGGTATAAAAATCATAAAATAACCCAAGTATTAATTGATTGAGGATCTGGAGTAAACATTGCCACAACAGCACTTTGTCAACAGATGGGATGGACACAAATTGAACTTGTGCAATTTTTTTGTCCACATGGCTAATCAATCCTGAGTTCATCCGATTGGATTGGTGCGAGATATTCCTATTACTCTTCAAGGAGCTATATTTAAAATGACCTTTGTTGTTCTAGAATTACCTGAATCCAGCCTTGATTATAACCTACTCTTTGGATGACCATGGTTAAAGCAAGCTAAGGTAGTTCAGGATTGGTCAGCGCATGAATTGATTTTTAAGAATAACCACAAAAAATATGTCGTTCCACTGGACGACATGAAGCATGCACGACCATATGTAGCCGAACCTATACACATGATGAAGAGGAAGCTTTTCTTAAAGCCAACAAGGATTTGATGGCACTTGGAACTGTGGACTTATAAACAGTTGTAGATAACTGGAGTCCGACAGCCTGTACAGTAGTACCACTGACCGGTGAACCAGAATCAAGTGCAGCACCGACCTTGGATGATATGACGCCAGAGCAATTGCTTTAGCCAATTGACAACTTGGCCATGCCCCAACAGTTCTACGTACCAGAAGACCAATTGGTTACCTGCAACTTAGACGATGCAGCCAATCCGTGGCTAGTGAAGATTAAGCTTGGACTAGCAGAGACCTTCCAAGATAATTTATTGTACCTAATATGTGAATTCTCTGATGTATTTGCCTGGGATTACTGCGATATGAAGGGGTTGGATCCATGCATCTATCAGCACTGGGTTATGCTGAAACCATATGCTCGACCTTTCAAATAACCCAACTATAGAATGAATCCTCACTATGTGGCCCAGGTCAAAGCAGAACTGGATCGACTGCTGAAGGTTGGGTTCATTGTCCCTATCGAGCATGCGGAGTGGATTTCCCCCATCGTCATAGTCCCTAAGAAGAATAGGCAATTATGAATATGTGTGGACTACAGGATATTAAATGCAGCAACAGTACCTGATCCATTCCCTTTGCCATTTTTGGACACAATGTTAGATGATGTGGCAGGCCGTGAGATGTACTCCTTTTTGGATGGATATAGTGGTTATAACCAAGTACGAATGGCAGAGCAGGACATTCCAAAGACAGCATTTATCACAAATTGGGGCGTCTACGCATGTACAATGATGTGGTTTGGTCTGTGAAATGCTTGAAGTATGTTTCAGCGCTGTATGCAAGAAGTTTTATCTCCTTATCTAACTACATTCATGAGAGTTTACTTGGATGACTTCTCCTTATCTTGTGATACTTAAGCGCATCTGTATCATTTATGGTGTTGTTTTTTTAAGTGTCGAGAATACCATTTGTGTTTAAACCCAAATAAATCTATATTCTCTATATCTTATGGCAAGTTGTTAGGGCACATTATCTCAAAACAGGGGATCCAAGTTGATCAAGATAAGGTGAAGGCAGTACTGGAGGCACCTGCTCCCAAGACACCCAAAGAAGTGATGCGCTTCTTGGGACAAATCAGGTGGCATGGGTGACATTTTCGGTGGCTTGCTCATCTCGCCATGCCGCTCAATCGACTAATAACCAGTACTTCTCACCAATTTGAATGGACTAAAGCATGTCAACTCTCTTTCGATCGGTTGAAATCACTGTTAACGTAGGCACCTATTTTACAAGCACCAAATTGGGAACTCCCAGTTCATGTTTTTGTGGATGCATCCGACATTGCAATTGGTAGCATGTTGATGCAGCAAACGAAGAAATGGTTCCGTCCAATGTATTATGTGAGTCGCAGATTAGCTCCAATAGAGCAAAATTATTCAGTCACCGAACGTGAATGTCTCGAATTAGTGTATTCGATGAAGAAATTATAGCATTATTTATTGGGATGCTACTTCACCTTCCACATCGATCATGCAGCCTTGGTGTACCTTGTTTTCCAATAGCATCTCGGAGGAAGGTTAACAAGATGGGTATTGTTGCTCCAAGCATTTGATTATTCAGTAGTACATAGACCAGGGTCCGCACACACGCTTGCTGACTTTTTGTCTCGGTTGGATTTCGGTGCACTTCCGGAAGGAGTTGATGATACCACACCTGCTATCTATGCAACTAAGATTGTACAGGATGATCAGCAAGAATTGTCAGTATCCTCCTCCTACTATGACAATTTAATGCTTTTCTTGACCAGTGGATGTCCTCCCGGTACGACCTCTCCTACTGCTCGACGAAAAATGGCCATGTATAGTCGACAATTCGGGCTAATTGTAGGGCAGTTATATTATATGGATCACTCGCGAGTGCTGCTAAGATATGTTCCACCACACGAAACTGTTTCGGTAATCACAATGGCTCATTCTACCCCAATTGGAGGTCATTTTGTGGTTGACCTAACCCACCGGAAGATTTTGCAGAGTAGCTTATGGTGGCCTACTATGTACCATGATGTGACCAAGTATGTGCGACAGTGTGATGCGTGTCAGCATTCAGGTCAACCTTTACAGCAGCATTTATTTTCGCTCCAACCAGTTTTGCCTCTCGAACCCTTTCAGAAATGGGGCTTGGATTTTATTGGACCGATAACACCTCCAATGACACTTACGAGTAACAGATATGTTCTTACATGCATGGATTATGCGACTCAGTGGGCCGAAGCTTGGGCTCTACGATCAGCCACAGCTACTGCGGTCGCTAAATGTTTGATGAAAAATATTTTTCCACGCTATGGCTTACCTTTGGAGATTGTGACTGATCAAGGTACGCACTTTGCTAACACATTAATGCAAGTGCTTACTCATACCTTCCAGATTGTGCATAAGTTTAGTTCCCCCTACTATCCATGAGCGAATGGACTGGCCATAAGCACAAACAAATCTCTATTGAACATTTTAAAGAAACTAGTATTGGATTGCCCAGAGAGATGGGATCAATTCTTACCTGTGGTATTATGGGCTTACCATACAACATATAAAGTGGCGACCGAAACAACTCCCTTCAAGTTGGCATATGGTTTGGAGGCAATTGCCCCTATGGAACTGGTGGTTCCTAGTCTATGAGTGGCATTAGAGCAGAAGTTACTACCGGCAGAATCATTCCCTTACCGATTGGATGCTTTACGGTCTTTGGATGAATAGTGCCTCGAGAGTTTTCTCGTGCTGCAGGAAGTTTAGCTCAGACAAGCAAGAATCCACGATCGTTTCCTTAAAACCCCCGTTTTTTCGATAAATCAATTAGTGCTCTTTTATAATGCTAAATCTAATAGATTTGTTGGAAAGTTTAAACTATGCTGGTTCGGTCCTTATCGCATTGTCGAGCAAGTGGGACCAGCCATGCTCCGATTATCAACACTAACTGGTACCCTTCTCCCTAAGGCAATCAATGGATCGAAGCTTTGTCCCTACTATCCCTTGCCTTCGCCCTCATGATGCTTAATCGGTATTTTTACTTTTCACCTATTTTTTTTCCTCATTGTTTTGACTCGATTTCCTTTCCTTTCTATGTGATTCTGGTTGATCAACTGATCATAATATTTCCATTTTCTTACCTAACCATGATTAGTAGTCGCTTTCTCTCATTAGGGGAAAAAATGAACCCTGAATGGGCCTTTTAGATTAAGGAGTGATTAGTGATGGACCAATCAGAAGAGGGTGGTGGCCACAGTCTATGCCCTATAAAATACTAGGCTGAAGGGTGGAGAGGGGACATATTTCTCCCTTATTTAATGAGCTGCCTCTAGAGAGAGAATGAATCTCGTAACTCAGTTGGGCCCAAAAATTCAAAATTTCTGAAAAGTTAAAAAACTCATCATAACACCTGAAAATGGACCCCCCATTACTTTTTAGGGTCAAAAGTACTCTTTTTGACCCCAAATTCAAAATCCGTGCATGTTTTGAGCTGAAAAAAATGAGTTTTTTCAAAAATACTCAAAAAAGAGTTATTTCCCTCCTAAACCTCACATTTTCATACCCAGGTCCCAAAAAGTCATCTTTTCCCACTACTTTCACTCTGTAGGACACCATTGAAGCTCCTGTTTCTACACTCCAACCTACCTGCATCTCCTATCTCGAATTACTGTTGTAGCTTGAAGACCTTTAGCTTCAATGGCAACATCTAAAGCTTCTAGGCGACCAAAAGATGAAATCCTCACATTAAGATGTCACAATATCAAAGCCACAGATGGGCAGTGGCTATCACATGAGTACTCCAAAGGTGCATGGGTGTACATGCAACCCTCTAGAGTTGGGCCTCATCGAGTTAGAGATCGTGGAAACTTAGATCTTCATTGGAAGGGAAAGTTACTTGGCTTCAAGAAGCATAGAGACAATGGGATGGTTGCTATTGTACAACATGTTTTTACAATGGCAACTATGAAACTTGAAAACTCTAGTAGTATGAGATATCCTGTGAACTGTAAGTACTACTCTACAATATTTTATGTTTTCTTGTGTCGGATATATTTCTGAACTATTTAGATATGTTTTTGTTTGTTTCAGATGTATTTCCTTCTACTTTGGTGGAAGAGCAACCACTTCATAGTCTTACAGGTACTTTCCAGGCATTGCATGCAGATGTTGGTGCACTAGTCTTTCCAAATATATCTCCTGCTCAACTTTACCATGATAGATTTTTCTTTTACACACATAGATATGTTGTACCCTCTACAATGAATGGTTTTGGAAGGTTAGAGAGAATTGAAGTACATTCTCTTCTTAGCTTGGAGTGGCCAAAACCTGATATATGGTCCGTATCATCTTTGAAGCAAAAGATGGTAATGGATATACATAACTCTTTAAAATTCACAAAAGTGTCTAGGTCTGTAGGTTTGCACTGGTCTTTTCCCATTCATTGTTTTGTATATTTATTCCAAGGATTCTCATTCCAAGAGACTTCCACCATGTTCATGTGTAAAGATATCACATATGAGCAAGTCGAAAGTCTTCTTGGTGAAAATTGGGGTTTGATGGAAGGAATTGCAAAAGGTGATAAATATCTCTGTAAAATAGGTGGAACAGGTATAGCATTTCGATATTTGAAACAACGTACTTCATTATACATCAGATTCTACTATGATCGTTGGATGTGCAAACTTGGCAAATGGATATCATTTCAAAGTTCAGAGGGATCTTTGCATTCATTTGAAATAAAGCTTAGATTGCCCAACAATGAAACAGAAACTATTTTAGTGAATAATCATTGGACCTTGGCTAATCTGAGAGAACACTTGATGATTATGGGGTTTGAAGGACTAACTCAATCCATCTTCAAAATTCAAGGACATAAGGTGAGAAATGTTTCATGTTTTTGTTAAAGTAATCTTTTTGTTATTGTTTATTTTACTTTAATGACTTCAATTTGTTGCAAATTGATTACAGGTGGGCAGAAGAATGGAATACAAAATGAAAGTCCTTGTAGATTGGAGCAAAGATGGAACGGAGCTCTCATTGTCATAGTTCTTTTGCAACCTGATAATGTCACTTCTTGGGCCCTAGTCATTGTATCTCATGGTTTTTGCACTTTCAAGAACCTTGTAAAAAGTAGGACAATTGATTCATGTTAGATATTGTATATACCTTATTCTCTGCAATGATAATTTCAAATCTTTTGGAATGTCAAAAATTCTGTTCACTACTTTGAAATGTGGTTGCTCATGTTTTTTTCTGTGCATTATTTTGTCATCCGAAACTCATTTTTTGAAATTGCACTTCTTTATTCTATACTTTTAAAAGTGGGCCCAGTCAATTTAAAAACTTGAAACTGCTATAAAAATGGCTCTATGTGCTCATTTCTCACATTTGCACTCTCAAAGAGCTAGAAAGCACAGACTGCAAGCCTCTAGAAATCTCGCGCGCAAGCAATGGCTGCTAGCACTTCCACTCCCATGAAATCTCCTCGAGATTTATTCATGGAGTTTTTGGAAACTACAGACTACAATGGTCGTACGGATTTGTATGACCTAGTCTGTAGAGTCCCTAATCTTGAAGGGACAATAGCCATGAATTCCGATGTGATCGATGAGATCACAGATTTTATGGAACTCTATATTTTAAGATATGCCATAGATATTCCAGCATATGAGTGTAAATGGGTCCCCTGTGACCTGCTTTTTTACATTCATAAAGGAGATGAGGCATTTGCGAAGCGCTTAAAGCGTTTCATGGCGATTGCTGAGGCTTCAGGGCACCTGTTAGATGACACAGTGCCCTTAATTAAACAATTAAATAAGAAAAGGAAAATGGGAAGAAAATATCTTTCCTACATAGCAACAACAATCTTTTTTGTCAATGAGGAGCCTGAACCTTCACCCATGGACCTACCCCATCTTGTTACTGGGGGTTTTGTAGATGACAAGAAGGAACCCCAGACAGAAGCTCTCAACTTATTAGAAGAGAGTCAAAAAATTTCCAGAGAATTTCCTCAAGGAGTAGTGGACAAATTAAAGGAAGCCAGTACACAGAAGAGTCCACCCTCCAACTTAGACCCCGTGGAACCCACTCTACCAGAGGTAGAGATGGAAATGTTTTCAGTTGTACTTGTTGATGGAGAGGAATTTTTGTTCCTGCACGATATTGAGAAGGCATTCGGTCTACGCCTCGACGAATGCCTTAGTATTTTCAGCTCAACCTCGGATGTTCCCATGGACAACACTTCTGACATTATCGAAAAGGCAACAATTCCACTTGGTGAATCAGTTGCGGACACCATTGCATTAGTGTGTGAAGAGATTTTGAGCCATGCCAACCAAGATGCCAGTGAAGAAGATCTAGCCACAGCAAGGGAAAGAATTTTGGAAAAGAAGATTCCAACATCCCCTGTTGTGGAGCAAAGTGGCATGGCCCATTCATCAATTCCACTAGATGCAATGGGAAGAGGAGAGGATGAAGACAGGCTTCAAGATGTAAGTCTCTACTGACATTTATGGTTGTCTCATATTTATACAAGATGTATCTATTTAATTTTATGATTGTCTATGTGCAGGAAACAATTGAAGTGGATAAATTTGCAGCAAGGAGTGGTGGTGACCGTGTTTCCCGGGGCCATGGCTCTTCCTTGGCACAGTACATTGGAAAATTGCCAAAGGAAGATTTTGTAATAATCCACAAGGACTTTTCCCCTCAAGGACACTTCATGACTTGGTGTATGAAGGCCTTGAGTAAAGTTTTGTGCCTATCTACAATAATGCAAGGGACCAATTGTATATTTCTAGTTAGGAAGTCCCTTGCCCTTACTACCCTAGGAGTTAACTTTAGAGGAAAAATATTAGGTCAAATAGGAATAGCTTTGGGTCTTGGATTGACAGACCCTCAATTAATATCCCAATCAGTTTTGACTTACCAATTGCCTCTATCTTTTCAGAGAAGAAAGAATGTAGTGGAGAGGCTCAAGGCCAAGAGCCAATTGTAAAAACTTTATAATACCAATGTTTTGTTTTTCCAATTTCCATGTGCATCCAATCTATTATATCTTTATGGTTTGACAATCTCATAACTTTTGCACAGTTTAATCAGTCTTTTTCCATTGTTTCTTGTAATTTGTGTTGCCCAAAATGCATGGAATGGCTAAGGAATGCAAAAAAAAGGCCTGCCACAGAAACGCGGGGATGGGCCCTGCAAAACTTTTGCAGGGCCCATCCCCGCGTTTCTGTGGCAGGCCTTTTTTTTGCATTCCTAGGCCATCCTATGCACTAGGTTACCTGTATTGCAAGTCTATCTTCTCAATTAGCACCTTCACTTGGGGAAATGTGGAACACTCTTCTTATATGCAATAATTAGAGAAAATTAAGACTCCTCTGGGTGCATATAAGCATGCAGCAGTAAATCAGTGCATGTATGTTCATAAACATTGCTTAGCTATTGGTCAGGGGTTTAGCATGCAGTGCACTCTAGCCAAGGCCAATCATATGCCCCCATGTGCATGGCATGGGTTTTCATGGCTTGGAAATGCCAAAAAAAGGCCTGCCACAGAAACGCGGGGATAGGCCCTGCAAAACTTTTGCAGGGCCCATCCCCGCGTTTCTGTGGCAGGCCTTTTTTTGGCATTTCTTGGCCATGAAATGCATTAAATAGCATTACCACTTACAACAAGTACAGAAAAAAGAATGATACAACTATGAAAAACACTTCAAAGATGTACTGGAAAAACACACCTACAAACATAGGAGAAATAAACTTCAAAACATGTACACTAAGAGATAAACATTTGGGAGAGCAAATATGAGAAGACAAAGATTATATTCATCATTTGGGTTTTACAAAATATTCATCGTATGGGATATACAAAAGGTTATCCAAACAAGGGAGTACAAATTATGGTTAATGGTTATTCCCTCTAATTCTCCTAGCTAGCTGCAAATCTTTAGGTTGTATTGTCACTCTCTTTGCATGGATGGCACATAGGTTAGAGTCCTCCAACAGTGATATAAGATACGCCTCTGCAGCTTCTTGGAGAGCTTCAATGGCTATCCCTTGGATACGAAGTCCAGCGCAATAGCGTTGGATCTCTTCCTTCACAACTCTTGCAAATGACCTTCGTGGAATCAGAAGCTCCACAGACTTTTGATAGTGTCGAATCTCCGCAAAGGATCTGGTTTGCTTTCTGCGCCTTTGTGGTGCTCTTGCATTTGGGGGGATGTTGGGTTGTGGTCGTTGTGGTCTACGACGTGGTTGATAGTTCTTCTTTCTTCTTGGAGGACGCCTAGATGGTCCTGCCTCATCATTTACTTCCTCTGCCCGACCTTGCTCTCTTTCTTCATCGGTTGGTCTTTGTCCTTGTCCTGGGGGGAGTGTCTTGCCTCCTTGTGTTACTCGATGGTTCACGGGGATATCATCATTGTTCCATGGTGGCTCATTTATACTTTCTTCATCTGAGGAACATGATAAATTTGATGTCTCAATCACAACTCGTCTATGTCCTCGTTGTTTGGGCCTTGCCTTCATTGGTGTCCTGATTGGGGGCTCATCATGAGATGCAGAAGGGGAATAATTTATTTCTTGGGATACATCTCTCTCTGGTGAACCTTCATCCCCCCGCGATGCAATGCTACCGGACCGTGTCCCTGCACCCGAGTTTCGTCTTGAAGAGTGGCTTGTGGTTCGTCGCTTCTTGTGGGGTGTCATCCATGTTGGGCGCTGAGTACCTTGCACATGGCTAGGGTAGACGACATGATCCTTCCTAGCAGTCTGCTTTGTGCGTGCCATTCTCTTAGGTTGTAAAGTGGTAAAATGAGGAAGGACACCTCTATTTATAGGCTTTCACTTAAGAATTGTCCTGTTCACATTTAAATGGATAAAAATTAGTTTTAAGACATTAAAAGTATATTCACAAAAATAGTAGAATTTTATTTGAAGTGAAAGGGGTTATAAAAACCTTGAAAAGTATAATGCATTTTAAGAGTTTGGAAATTATTTCCAAGCAGAACCCTCGCGGACTCTTTGTGCACGCCATTGGGCATGATGTTCGGGTCCTGACGATGACATCCACTTCTCTCTTGCAATATCATGTTGTAGCTTTCGTGTAATCTTTGCTAGTTGTGACTCACATGCCTTTTCCATTACATATTTTCTAGCAAATGTCGCACGAAAGAACCAATTGAACATTTCTTCTAAATAGTTTGATTGGAGTAGACCACCCCCATGACGAGTGTTTTTAAAGTAAACACCTCTAGCCCTGTAATGTGACTTCTCCATTCCTTGTGTACTAAAAATGTCCAGTGACCCATATCGATTCATAAAATATGCTCCATGTGCAAAAAGAATATGCTATGATCTGGTCAATAAGATATACACATAGTGTTTAAGACCAAATAAAAAAATGTAAGCGAAACTTACTATGTAATGTGTAATGTTGCT
This sequence comes from Ceratopteris richardii, assembly GCA_020310875.1. NCBI lineage: Eukaryota > Viridiplantae > Streptophyta > Polypodiopsida > Polypodiales > Pteridaceae > Ceratopteris > Ceratopteris richardii. Next base: position 51,504,846 of record CM035419.1, on the reverse strand, counting down.
TTCTCCCCAAGATAAGATGAATGACTGTGTAAACTCCTTCAAAGTCACTTGGAATAATTCTCGTTGTGAAGCATTAGTGGAAGCCAAACACATCAAATGTAACAATTGATCGAACGATGACCAAACCTTCTTTCGCTTGTTAATGAGATCAACCTGACTATCATTGTCAGTTGTAATTGAACAGAGGTCCTTCCAAAGCTCCCATTTCCCATCATCTTGACTATTCACATCTTTTTTAAAGAAACGTCGTGCCTTCTTCCCAGTCATTGAAACTTGTTGTAAAATCTCTTGAGACTCACCATACTTCTTAACAACTAAAGATACGTGGCCACCATGACAACCTATAGAATTCAAAAGATCTTCTATTTTCTGGATTGCTATTGTAGACCTCTCTAGTGGTTTCATTGCAAATGCATATTCAACATGGAGCTTCAAAAGCCTATCAAAGATCCTCATGAATGCATGCAAAGTACAAAAGTGAACATTGACTAATGGAAATGGGATAATGGGGTTCCAATCATTGCTTATTTTATCACGAGTCGGTTCCTGTAACATTGGACACCTCAAAAGTGATATCTCCCATTCCCTGTGATTCAATGAGTCTGTTTCATCAATTTCTTCAGAGTCATCAACTCTCGTCAATGCCCTTGCATGTTTAGACTGTCTCTTAGATCCTTTGTAACCTTGTGTACAATATGGGCAAGGATAGAGAGAAGATGCTCCTTGTTTACAACCTAACATGCATTTTATACTCTTAAGGTCTCCACCCAAATGCCATTCTACATCAAAATCACCTATATCATCTACAAAAAGCTTTTGCCCATGTATTTGAGAAGAGATTACTTCCGTAATCCACGGAGTCCTACTAAAAATCCATGAAATAACATTATTTGTTTCTTTGGGAACTTCTATAGCACCTAACCACCAGATATCTCTCTCTGATTGCACACTGTAAGTCAAATGGTCCCTCCCTCCTAAAGTTTCATCACTCATTGCATGGTCCATAATTTCGTTCATTAGCGTCACACTCAACCTTTCTAGTCGCCGACCCTTTATGATTTGACACTCATCAAGCTTCAGTATGAACTTTAACTTAACATTACAGTCTGCACAAAAGAGAAAACATTATCTTAATATGACACTTGAATGCAATAGAACTTCAACACCAAATAAAATGTAATAGGGGTACCTTTGATTGTTGAACTATAAAAGTGAACCATTGCTTGTTGAAGCTTCTGAAGATCCACAAATATATTGTTGAATTTAGTGTAAGTAAATCCTTGTGTAGATAGGATTTTTGATTGCTTCTTGGGAATATTTGGATGATAAATAGAGGCAGGCATAGTTTCTTCTATGAATAAATATTGTCCAATAGTATGAGTCACATCCTCATTTGAAGTTTTTTTGTTGATAGACAATTTATATGGGCATGGAAATATACTTTGAGAAATACCTTGTGATTGTAAGGCTTGCCTGAGAAGGGTGTACATTGCAGTATACCCATTTCTACTGATGCCTGCTTCGTCACATATTGCCTGCACATCTTGCACTGTGATAAGATTTTTTAACTTCTTTGAAAACTCAGCTTCAACAACAACTCTAATACACTTTCCTATGCGTGAGTCTAAAGCAGAAGTGATTTCTTTGGTGTTTATACAGCTATTCATCAGCTTGAATTGGTCTTGTGTTGTTGATGAAGCAGTTATGTCTTCAATAAACGACCTACACAATGAAATATTCCATTACAAATCTTCATTAAAACATATAAAAGTAAAACAAACACTCACCTTGTTGCATATATACGTCGTTTGCGTGCTCCACCACCTTTTGAAAGAGCTTCAAAGGATGACAATGATCTTTTCCTACGTCTCATACCAAGTGGAGTCTCTTTCAGCTGCTGGAGATTGGCAGTTAACTTTGAAATTGTGCTTTGTTTTGCTTCAGTATCCTGTTCCAAATCTGCAAGTTGTTTTTGTAAAGATATGATTGTGCTTTCTAAAGTGACCACCCTCATATGATGGATGTGATGTTGTTGGAACCAATACTTAGCAGTAGCAAGTGAATGTGTAGATAATCTCTTGCAGTAACCTAATAGTCCAGCTTCACCCGCACCAATGAACTGAAGTAAAGTTGAGAGGTTATGGAATGTTGGATGGTAAGAAGATATTGGATCAAGAGGATAGAGTGAACCATGAGCCCAAAGATCAATACTTTTTTCTCCAACTGCACGACGTTCATTTTGAGAATTGGCATCATTGTTGCATCGTGTATTTGGAGCAAACTCTCTAGGCACACGAACATGGATACTTGTTGATGCAGGAGCATGAGGACGTTCTACTGTGAAGTTTGTGATACATGTCAACACCATCTTTGCTAATGACCAACAATATCAAAAACAAAGATGAAAAACCGGTTGGAAGGGAGTCTAAAGCATAGGTTTTGCTCAAAAAATGTGTTTTCTTGTATGTGTATGGGTTAAAGTGTATTTTTCCACTGAGTATGGCTTAAAATGATGAAATTTGAAAAAAGTCATTTTTTGGGGGAAGCATAGTCACGGATTTGATGATGTGGCACTTACTTTTGGAGGGAGTTTGAAAATTATACTTTTTCTAAAAGAAACCTCAGAAAATGGGCCCAAAAAAGTGACTTCTGACATATATATTAAAAAATAGGCTCTTTTGAGTTAATATACACTGAAAATGAGACTTTTTAAAAAAATTCATTTTTTTATTCAAATACATGTACGAGTTTGATGATGTGGAAAGTAGATTCTCTTTCTCTCCCTCTAGAATAAGAAAGAGAGAGGCCTATTGAAGCCTAAAAAAAAGCCTACTCCAGCCTACTAAAAAGTGCCCTATTAAATGCACTTTGTCCCCTTAAACAAGAACAGAATTAAGCTTAATCCCTAAAAATTAGGGATCCTTACAAGGCCCATGCAGGGTTCATTTTTTCCCCTAATGTATCTCCGATTATGTTAATGTGTGCATGTCACCATTATGTCTGTATATTTCCAATACTGCATGATGATTATGTTTGTTTCCGCATGATTCCTTCCGTGTTTCTACTTAATCGTGTTCTTCATGTTGTTTTTTGCTATTGAATCTTTGTGTGCTTGTGTACTCTGTGTTACCGTGTCTTTGTGTGTCTTTGTCTTTGCTATGGAAGCGCTGGCTAACATTGTCACCTTCCGTGCTGGCCTCACTCCAGAAGTGAGCGATTTTCTGTGCATCCGTGGCCTCCTAGCCTTCGTTGAATTGCCTTGGCATTGTGGAGTGTCATCCTTTCTTTGCGCAGATTATCTCTGCCATCGTTGTGACGCCTGCTACTAAAACATGTTGGCCGCTTGCTTGCCTTAACCCCCATGTCATAGTCACCTTGAATAGAGTTGCTGAGGGATTCCGTCTCCCTCATGAGGGTCTCGTCGATGGACCTCTCTTACCCATGGCTACTATGAAAGAACTCTTTCCCCACCACTTGTCCAACAAGTTCGCAATTCTGTGTTGACCTTAACCGGAGTGCACCGCAATCCAATTCCTTGTCGCTGCCCTTAATCTCCAAAAATGCACGTATGGCATCTCTCGCCCCTTCTACTCTATGATTGACACTGCAGTGAGAGAAGTAGTTAATTTTGCTCCCTTCTTTTTTCGATGCATTCACGGAGAATGCCAGGCCGTTTCTAGGTAAGTGACCAAGCACAAGATACCCTCCACTCGCTTGCTATACCTCGTGCCTTTCCTCCTCCCGACAATTCAGGCCGCGCAACCTCTGCCAGTGCCTACGATTCTATTACATGAGGAGTCGACACAAATGATGGAGATCAACGATGATGCAGATCTTCTGCAATTCTTTCTAGGGAAACGTTGCAAATTGAGCCCTTCACATAGTAAAGTCCTGTCGTCCTCCACCGTGCAAGTGCAGGACACTACTTCGTCAGCTCAGATTCCTTTTCCCCCATCATCGCCTCTAGATAAAGATCTTCCTGATACCATTATTAACGAAGTTCAACCTACTGATATGGTTGTGCTACTCGAGTTCCATCCACAGGCGTCCCCGCTCGATACGGTCACAAATGCTTCACAACTCGCTGATCATCCACACCCTGAGGAGGAGCCTGCACAACCGGATGATTTGGCTCTCGTGGTAACAACCCTTGCTCTGCTCTCTACCTCTCAAAATCCACCTCTCCCTCTGTCTCCCTCCAAGGTGCCATTGCTGCCTAGCCTTCCTTCTTCCCCATGTCAATCGGCAACCCAACCTCTTCCCTCCTCACCGGATTTTTTCCCTCCCTCGTCGTCTGCCACTGTTTTCGCTAACCCTTCTCAGCCCATCTCCAACTCTCTCATCCCTGACTCATTAGCTCAATTATCTCAGATTGGCAATTACCTCATTCATCTCTCCACCCATCTTCCCATCACCTCCAAGTGGCCCAACACTCCCTCCGGTAGCAGTACCAAGCCAAAGTTGATGTGTTGGAAGCTGACATCATGCCACTTTAGGAAGAAGTGCTTGCTGCCAAAGCTGAAGTCAGTTCCTTTGAGGAGCAGATTGGCCTTCTGCAAGCACAATTGAAAGAGAAAGATGCCATCATTGCCGTATGTGATGATGAGATTACTCGATTGCAATAGACTGTGATTGACAAAGAAGATGCCAAGGTAGCTTTGGGTAACCTTCTCGAGACTACACGTGCAGATCTAGCTCTGATGGAGCAGAAAGGACAATAAATGGAGAACCTAGCTATGCAAGTCACTGTTGATTTAAAGAAAGTGTCTGACGAACTCTTCCAGAAAAGTCGGCCTTTGGAAGAAGAGATTGGCCGAAACATTCAATTGAAGAAGGACACTGAAGCCATTTAGAAGGAAAGACAAGATTTTTACAAACCGATGCAGTTCCAGTCTGAAAAGCTTGAACGTAGAGAAAAGCAGTTAGGAATCCAGGCTGAGCGTTTATCGAGGATTGATGCAGAAATTGCAGAAACGAAGTTGTGCAGAGATGCTGCTCTCGCCAATGACTTTTACTTACAAGAAGCTTTCCTGCAGACTCAGACTGAGTCACTGATCAGTTAGGTGATCGCTACCAGTTCGATCAGAACTGATGCACACTTGGTGGGGCCACAAATTTTGAAGGATATGTTGGATTCTCTAAAGTAGAAAATAGCCCGCACTTTTAAGTTAGCCCGTTCCATGTATATACAGGGCATTATAGATAAGTCCTAACTTTTGTACTTATCATTTTGAGTTCAAGTCCACCGTGCATGCCAGTGTGAGCCGCCGGAATGGAATTAACATATTCTGTAATGTAACTCTGAAAAGTCACACACACACCAAAAGGGCGTAGCGCAACCATTGTAACTCTTTTTTATTAATGAAAAGAGAGTGCGCGAAACAGAAGGTGGTCGACGTCGAACTCTTAGTCTGGGTGAGCGCCTGAAGTTGAGCATGGTGCATTGTTGATATCCTGTTGTTATTCTATAACTTCGTTAATCAAGTTCAGTAATTAATTAAGTATCTGCTGAAGTGTTAAGTTAAAAGCGATATTGTGGTAAAGTGACGAAGTTGCGCGTTTATGCGTATTGTGGTGAAAGAAAGTTGTAATGCATGGAACAGACAAGTAGTTGATAGATAGTTTAATTTTGAACACTAAGTCGGTGTAATAGTATACATTGAATCTATAGATTTGGGAAAATACAAACAGGGTCTCTGTTTTACAGACCCCTAACCATCCCAAGAACCCAATAAGATAAACAGTTTAAACAATGTTTAACAGAAACTAATTACGAATTATTTGGTGGGCAAAGCCGAGTTATGGTGGAATGTTTTGTGGCATAGCACCAGCCACCCCACCACATGGATCGCATTTCAAGAAAAGATCAAGGAGTCCTTCCTTTCTCCCTAATTCCACTTACATGCTCGTTGATCATGGATAATTTTTTGATGGAAAGATAGAGATACTCTGTCTACCTACATTGAATGCTTTTGGCAATGACTACTACTTATTGGTTCGCTTGAAATGGTTCCTGGAGATACCTTGCAATGGAAGTATAAAGATGGTTTGGAGATGGGAATCCAAACCAAGCTCAACATACTACATCCTATGATCCTCTATGAAGGTATCTCTTTTGCACATGATCGGAGAAAGAGTTTCAGTCCATCATCAAGTCCATTCGCTTATAACAAATGTGTCAATGACAACAAGCAATCAAGCCCAATTTTCCTTTCAAGCATCGTTTCACTACTTTTTCTTCCCCTACTTTTTAGCACCCCGTCAATCCAATTTCTCACCAATCCACAAAACAACCCCCTTATACCCTATAAAACCTCCAACCCTTCAAACTATGATGATGGATGCTCAACAAAAAAGGCCCTGTATCACTTGTTGGCATTGTGGTAAGTTTGGTCATACTAAAGCTAAATGTAGGTTGCAAACTAACGATATGAAACCTGTCGGAGCTCAAATACACAACATGGGGGTGGTGCATGAAGACACTCAACCTGATTGGACCGAAGAAGCATTAGAAAAAGATCTAAGTACCTTGGGTAATGAAATTTCTATCCATTCTTTACTTTGCATGCAAGATACTATTAATGGTAAAGTTGTTAATATTTTACATGATGATGGTAGTTCTCATGATTTTATTTCTTATACACTAGTGCAAGATCTCCAACTAAACCCACTTCCTTCTATGTATAAAGTTAAGGGTACATTTCAAGCAAATAGATAGAATGTTACAAGTGAAGTGCATAACATTTAGATTTGTATAGGTTCTTACATAGATGAAGGCACATTCTTAATTGCTTCTTTGCAATCCTATGATGTTATACTTGGCATGCCTTTTTGTCATCATTATAATCCATGCATTGATTATCATACACACACAATTAGTGATAAGTTTAACAATCAAGATATTTCTTTGTTTGCAATGCATGACTCCCAAACATTTCCATTAATAAGACATACTCAACTAAAACATGCATTTAGGAAAGGCTACAATTCATGTATTATTTTTGTCAATAACATAATTGATTATACAAATGCACTTCCTAATGCACATAAATCATTTATGGTTTCCGGTATGGATTTCTTTATGGCTAATTTTCCTTCTAAACTATCACGTTCTAGGGGTTCTCTTGACCATAGTATAGACTTAATTCTTGGTAGTTCTCCTCCCCATAAAGCACCTTATAGGCATGGATCTTTACATAAAAAAAAGCTAATCAAGTTAAGGATCTACTCCACAAAGGACTTATAAGGCCTAGATCTTCGCCCTTTGGAGCATTTGTTCTCTTAGTGGAGAAGAAGAACACGAATTATAGGATGTGCATTGACTATAGTGCACTCAATAAGATCACAATTATAAACAGATATCCTATTCCTAGGATAGATTATTTGCTAGATAGACTTCATGGAACACGTATCTTTAGCAAAATTTATCTTAAATTTGGGTATCATTAGATATGAATGACACAAAATGACATTTATAAACTTGTCTTTAGAACTCAAATTGGTCACTTTGAATTCATGGTAATGCCTTTTGGACTCGGCAATGCACCTGCTAAATTCGCATGTATAATGAATAACATTTTCCTAGATTACCAAGCTTTTATTCTTGTTTTCTTTCAGGATATACTTGTCTATAGTAAGAATGAAATGACCATGAAAATCATTTAGCAACAGTCTTTACTTTTTTATGCAAAAACAAACTTTATGCCAATCCTGAAAAGAGTTCTTTCTTCCAAAAAGAATTAGAGTATTTAGGACATATTGTTTCTAGTCAAGGCATTCATGTCGATCCAAAGAGAATTAAAATAATTGAAGAATGGCATGTACCTCAATCTATGAATGATGTATGCGCTTTTCTAGGGTTAGCTAGTTTTATTGAAATTTTGTAAAAGGTTTTTCTTATTTAGCACTTCCACTCACATTATTATTGAAGAAAAAGTTCAAATTTTCATGGGGATTAGCACAACAATAATCTTTTGAAAAACTCAAACATGCACTTTCTCATGCACCTATTTTACAATTACCAGATTTTGTACAACCTTTCCATGTAGTTATAGATGCTAGTGGTTTAGGTATAGGTGTTGTATTAATGCAAAATGATCATCCCATTGCATTTGAAAGTAGGAAACTTAAACCTATTAAATTATAGTACATATGATAAGGAACTCTTAGCTATTGTGCATGCTTTAAAAATATGGAAACATTACCTTATGGGTTTTGAAGTTCTAATCAAAACATACCAACATGCTATTAAACATTTATTAAATCAACCATTGATTTCCAAAAGACACATTAAATGGGCTTCATTCATACAAAATTTTCAACCTATAATTCAATATCAACCTAGCAAAGCTAATGTTGTAGCTAATGCCCTTAGTCACTTCCCATCCCCACAAACAAATATTGTTTCAATCAATAATATTTATGTTGTTCATATTCATTCATTTTATGAGATGATTCCTACTTATGCATCTGATATGTATTTTTCACAAACATGGACTGCTTTCAATAATTCTAGACCATCTAATGAGGATCACTACACTTTTCATAATGGATTCTTGTATTTCCAACATACGTTATGCATCACACAAGGTTTTGAAGAATTTGTTATGAAAGAGATGCATGAACAACTATATATGGGTCATAGGGGCATACAAAGTACTATCTCTATGTGTAAAAGAATTCTTCCTTTGGCCAAATATGGAACATGATATTGCACAATATATTTTCCATTGCACTGTGTGTCAGCATGTGAAATGACATCGTGGTAAAGAATTTGGATTATTAATGCCACTTCCCATACCTAATGGACCATGGGACAAATTTCTATGGCTTTTATTACTAGTTTTCCTACAACTTCATCTCATAATGATATGATTTGGACAATTTTTTATAGGTTTAGTAAACAAGCATCTTTCATTCCTTGTAGAAAAACTTTATCTACACCTAAAGCTACTAAGTTATTTACTAAATGTATTTTTCCACATCATGGTTTTCCAAAAGTTATTCTACCAAATCGAGATGTTCATTTTTGTAATCACTTTTGGATTGCATTATTTCAAAATTTAGGTCCTAAATAGACTTCAACTCTGCATTTCATTTTGAAAGTAATGGGCAAAGTGAAGCTACAAATAGTACTATTTTAGATTTATTACGTTGTTATTCTTTAGATAATCCAAGTAATTAGGATGAGAAAATTCCTTTACTACAATTTGCATATAATAACACAACACATACCACTACTTGACATGCACCGTATGAAATTTTTTATGGTAAAAAGATTCCCACTCCCATGTCTATCACTCAAACTGATATCCTTATGGTTGATTCTTTTGCACAAGATCATATTTCTATAGTTCATGAGGTTCACGAGCACATTAAAAAGAGTTAAGAACATTACATGCCTAATGTTAATAAGAAAAGAGTAGCTAAACAATTTAATGAAAATGACTTTGTATGATTACAAATAATTTAAAGACGTCTGAAAAATATTTCACAACGTCTTAAGGTTAAACTTGCACCACATTACTATGGACCTTTTCATATTATTCAAAAAATAAATGAGAATGCTTTTAGATTAGACATACCTTCTCATTGGAATATACATAATTTCTTTCATATTAGTTTATTGAAATCATTTAAAGTAACTTTACCGCAAACAACACAAGGAAGAAGAAGAAGAAGCTTGGAGCTCAACACACAATACTGAATGTATTACCACTAGAATGTACAAAGATGAGTAGCCCGTTAGGGCAATGGGCATATATACAAGCCGGGGGAAAAAACCTCCTAAAGAGGGTAAAAAGTGCCCCAATGGTCCTAGTGTGTTCACACACATCACTACCTAAATATATCAACAAATCCCCCCTGGGAGTGATGTAGTGAACAAGGAGCGCTGGCACTTATGTATAAGGAAGTGCCAAGCTATGTGGAAATCACTCCACAAAAGGAAGTAAGCCCAAAACTTTGCAGAAAGCTTCAAACTTCTCCCTAGGCAGAGCCTTTGTGAAAAGGTCTGCAATGTTCTCCTGCATGGGCACATATGCCAAGCTGATCTCCCCAACACAGAACCTCTCCCTGACATAATGATAATGCACCTCAATGTGCTTAGAGCGAGCATGGAACACAGGGTTCCTCACAACTGCCAATGCGTTCTGACTGTCAGTGAAGATGGTGGTGGCAGAAGACTGACCAACACCCAAATCAACCATAAGGCATCTAAGCCACACACATTCAACAGTCGTTGTGAAAGTTTTCCTATACTCAGCCTCACAACTGGAAGTGGCCATAGTAGGCTGCTTCTTGCTCAACCAAGATATACATGAGCTACCAAGCATGAAGCAAAAGCCACTAGTGGACACATGAGTGTCATAGCAACCAGCCCAATCAGAGTCAGAAAAAGCATTATAGCATCATATTCAGATTGCATAGTAGCCATCCAATTTTTTGAATTTTGTGCTTCATCAAACGAAACATGCTCAGTCTCATCACAGAGACTAGATGCAGCCATAGCATAACAATCTGATGCAAAAGAGAGCTTGATCGAGTACGATATGATAGAGGTGCATATAATTTACTATCACGCAAAGTCTTCACCAACCATTTTGGCATAGTTTTTGCCTCCTCAATATTATCTCTCTCATCAACAAGTGCATCATGTAAATCTGCATCAGAAACGGGATGATATGCATCATGCCCATATGTTGCACATATTACAGCCTCAAGCTAGAAACTATGTAGTAAAGCCTGACTCTTGACCATACACATTGCCATCTCCATGAGTGACCTGTTCTTTCGTTCAGAAACTCCATTCTGTTGCAGTGTATACACCACTGTACACTAGTGTTTTATCCCACGTTCAGCCAGAAATGCATTAAAATCAGAAGACATATATTCCCCCCCTCGATTAGAACGAAGGGTGCCCATTTTACATGCTCACAGATTTTCAGCCAAAACCAAAAACTGTTTGAAGCACATGAACACTTCAACTTTGCCTTCAATGGATATACCCATGCATGCGTGGAAAAATCATCAATGAAAGTCACGAAGTAAAGATAATTTCCAAAAGAAGGTGTCTGCATAGGACCACATACATCACTATGTACAAGCTGCAATTTCTGAGTAGCCTAAAACTTCAAAATTCTCATAGAGAATTGAAGAAAGAAGGTACTCTATCAAGAGATGTTTAGACTTTAGGATAAGTATCATCCACACATTAATGTGAATATAAAATAGGGTGGTATGGGACACCAGATTTTATACTCAGATTGATGTAGGAAAGATGGTATGGGACATCGGACCGTGGGATCATAATTATCTTTTAGTCTTGGATCTTGAAGATAGGTTTGATCTTCAAGGGAATTAAAGCTTCGAAAGAGAAGTTTAAATTCAAGGGGGATAGTATAATTATCTCAAGATACTTCAAGATCAATGAAGTAGAAGATATGAAGTTGGTAACTTCAAAGATCTTCTTTTTCAAATAAAGACTTGTTCTTATTTGACTTATGAAACACTTCAAGATTAAGTGTTGTTGATAAAAAATATTTGCTACATTTCTAAAGAAGGACTTTGACATTGAAAAGATCCTTTCAACTAAGGAATTGTTGGAGTTAGACGTCTGCGGAAGCATGCAAACAACACAAGGAAGAAGAAGAAGAAGCTTGGAGCTCAACACACAATACTGAATGTATTACCACTAGAATGTACAAAGATGAGTAGCCCGTTAGGGCAATGGGCATATATACAAGCCGAGGGAAAAAACCTCCTAAAGAGGGTAAAAAGTGCCCCAATGGTCCTAGTGTGTTCACACACATCACTACCTAAATATATCAACAAATCCCCCCTGGGAGTGATGTAGTGAACAAGGAGCGCTGGCACTTATGTATAAGGAAGTGCCAAGTTATGTGGAAATCACTCCACAAAAGGAAGTAAGCCCAAAACTTTGCAGAAAGCTTCAAACTTCTCGCTAGGCAGAGCCTTTGTGAAAAGGTCTGCAATGTTCTCCTGCATGGGCACATATGCCAAGCTGATCTCCCCAACACAAAACCTCTCCCTGACATAATGATAATGCACCTCAATGTGCTTAGAGCGAGCATGGAACACAGGGTTCCTCACAACTGCCAATGCGTTCTGACTGTCAGTGAAGATGGTGGTGGCAGAAGACTGACCAACACCCAAATCAACCATAAGGCATCTAAGCCACACACATTCAACAGTCGTTGTGAAAGTTGTCCTATACTCAGCCTCACAACTGGAAGTGGCCATAGTAGGCTGCTTCTTGCTCAACCAAGATATACATGAGCTACCAAGCATGAAGCAAAAGCCACTAGTGGACACATGAGTGTCATAGCAACCAGCCCAATCAGAGTCAGAAAAAGCATTATAGCATCATATTCAGATTGCATAGTAGCCATCCAATTTTTTGAATTTTGTGCTTCATCAAACGAAACATGCTCAGTCTCATCACAGAGACTAGATGCAGCCATAGCATAACAATCTGATGCAAAAGAGGCACTATGAGAGCTTGATCGAGTACGATATGATAGAGGTGCATATAATTTACTATCACGCAAAGTCTTCACCAACCATTTTGGCATAGTTTTTGCCTCCTTAATATTATCTCTCTCATCAACAAGTGCATCATGTAAATCTGCATCAGAAACGGGATGATATGCATCATGCCCATATGTTGCACATATTACAGCCTCAAGCTAGAAACTATGTAGTAAAGCCTGACTCTTGACCATACACATTGCCATCTCCATGAGTGACATGTTCTTTCGTTCAGAAACTCCATTCTGTTGCAGTGTATACACCACTGTACACTAGTGTTTTATCCCACGTTCAGCCAGAAATGCATTAAAATCAGAAGACATATATTCCCCCCCTCGATTAGAACGAAGGGTGCCCATTTTACATGCTCACAGATTTTTAGCCAAAACCAAAAACTGTTTGAAGCACATGAACACTTCAACTTTGCCTTCAATGGATATACCCATGCATGCGTGGAAAAAACATCAATGAAAGTCACGAAGTAAAGATAATTTCCAAAAGAAGGTGTCTGCATAGGACCACATACATCACTATGTACAAGCTGCAATTTCTGAGTAGCCTAAAACTTCAAAATTCTCATAGAGAATTGAAGAAAGAAGGTACTCTATCAAGAGATGTTTAGACTTTAGGATAAGTATCATCCACACATTAATGTGAATATAAAATAGGGTGGTATGGGACACCAGATTTTATACTCAGATTGATGTAGGAAAGATGGGATGGGACATCGGACCGTGGGATCATAATTATCTTTTAGTCCTAGATTGGATCTTGAAGATAGGTTTGATCTTCAAGGGAATTAAAGCTTCGAAAGAGAAGTTTAAATTCAAGGGGGATAGTATAATTATCTCAAGATACTTCAAGATCAATGAAGTAGAAGATATGAAGTTGGTAACTTCAAAGATCTTCTTTTTCAAATAAAGACTTGTTCTTATTTGACTTATGAAACACTTCAAGATTAAGTGTTGTTGATAAAAAATATTTGCTACATTTCTAAAGAAGGACTTTGACATTGAAAAGATCCTTTCAACTAAGGAATTGTTGGAGTTAGACGTCTGCAGAAGCATGCAAACAACACAAGGAAGAAGAAGAAGCTTGGAGCTCAACACACAATACTGAATGTATTACCACTAGAATGTACAAAGATGAGTAGCCCGTTAGGGCAATGGGCATATATACAAGCCAGGGGAAAAAACCTCCTAAAGAGGGAAAAAAGTGCCCCAGTGGTCCTAGTGTGTTCACACACATCACTACCTAAATATATCAACAAATCCCCCCTGGGAGTGATGTAGTGAACAAGGAGCGCTGGCACTTATGTATAAGGAAGTGCCAAGCTATGTGGAAATCACTCCACAAAAGGAAGTAAGCCCAAAACTTTGCAAAAAGCTTCAAACTTCTCCCTAGGCAGAGCCTTTGTGAAAAGGTCTGCAATGTTCTCCTGCATGGGCACATATGCCAAGCTGATCTCCCCAACACAGAACCTCTCCCTGACATAATGATAATGCACCTCAATGTGCTTAGAGCGAGCATGGAACACAGGGTTCCTCACAACTGCCAATGCGTTCTGACTGTCAATGAAGATGGTGGTGGCAGAAGACTGACCAACACCCAAATCAACCATAAGGCATCTAAGCCACACACATTCAACAGTCGTTGTGAAAGTTGTCCTATACTCAGCCTCACAACTGGAAGTGGCCATAGTAGGCTGCTTCTTGCTCAACCAAGATATACATGAGCTACCAAGCATGAAGCAAAAGCCACTAGTGGACACATGAGTGTCATAGCAACCAGCCCAATCAAAGTCAGAAAAAGCATTATAGCATCATATTCAAATTGCATAGTAGCCATCCAATTTTTTGAATTTTGTGCTTCATCAAACGAAACATGCTCAGTCTCATCACAGAGACTAGATGCAGCCATAGCATAACAATCTGATGCAAAAGAGGCACTATGAGAGCTTGATCGAGTACGATATGATAGAGGTGCATATAAATTACTATCACGCAAAGTCTTCACCAACCATTTTGGCATAGTTTTTGCCTCCTCAATATTAGCTCTCTCATCAACAAGTGCATCATGTAAATCTGCATCAGAAACGGGATGATATGCATCATGCCCATATGTTGCACATATTACAGCCTCAAGCTAGAAACTATGTAGTAAAGCCTGACTCTTGACCATACACATTGCCATCTCCATGAGTGACCTGTTCTTTCGTTCAGAAACTCCATTCTGTTGCAGTGTATACACCACTGTACACTAGTGTTTTATCCCACGTTCAGCCAGAAATGCATTAAAATCAGAAGACATATATTCCCCCCCTCGATTAGAACGAAGGGTGCCCATTTTACATGCTCACAGATTTTCAGCCAAAACCAAAAACTGTTTGAAGCACATGAACACTTCAACTTTGCCTTCAATGGATATACCCATGCATGCGTGGAAAAATCATCAATGAAAGTCACGAAGTAAAGATAATTTCCAAAAGAAGGTGTCTGCATAGGACCACATACATCACTATGTACAAGCTGCAATTTCTGAGTAGCCTAAAACTTCAAAATTCTCATAGAGAATTGAAGAAAGAAGGTACTCTATCAAGTGATGTTTAGACTTTAGGATAAGTATCATCCACACATTAATGTGAATATAAAATAGGGTGGTATGGGACACCAGATTTTATACTCAGATTGATGTAGGAAAGATGGTATGGGACATCGGACCGTGGGATCATAATTATCTTTTAGTCCTAGATTGGATCTTGAAGATAGGTTTGATCTTCAAGGGAATTAAAGCTTCGAAAGAGAAGTTTAAATTCAAGGGGGATAGTATAATTATCTCAAGATACTTCAAGATCAATGAAGTAGAAGATATGAAGTTGGTAACTTCAAAGATCTTCTTTTTCAAATAAAGACTTGTTCTTATTTGACTTATGAAACACTTCAAGATTAAGTGTTGTTGATCAAAAATATTTGCTACATTTCTAAAGAAGGACTTTGACATTGAAAAGATCCTTCCAACTAAGGAATTGTTGGAGTTAGACGTCTGCGGAAGCATGCAAACAACACAAGGAAGAAGAAGAAGAAGCTTGGAGCTCAACACACAATACTGAATGTATTACCACTAGAATGTACAAAGATGAGTAGCCCGTTAGGGCAATGGGCATATATACAAGCCGGGGGAAAAAACCTCCTAAAGAGGGAAAAAAGTGCCCCAGTGGTCCTAGTGTGTTCACACACATCACTACCTAAATATATCAACAAATCCCCCCTGGGAGTGATGTAGTGAACAAGGAGCGCTGGCACTTATGTATAAGGAAGTGCCAAGCTATGTGGAAATCACTCCACAAAAGGAAGTAAGCCCAAAACTTTGCAAAAAGCTTCAAACTTCTCCCTAGGCAGAGCCTTTGTGAAAAGGTCTGCAATGTTCTCCTGCATGGGCACATATGCCAAGCTGATCTCCCCAACACAAAACCTCTCCCTGACATAATGATAATGCACCTCAATGTGCTTAGAGCGAGCATGGAACACAGGGTTCCTCACAACTGCCAATGCGTTCTGACTGTCAGTGAAGATGGTGGTGGCAGAAGACTGACCAACACCCAAATCAACCATAAGGCATCTAAGCCACACACATTCAACAGTCGTTGTGAAAGTTGTCCTATACTCAGCCTCACAACTGGAAGTGGCCATAGTAGGCTGCTTCTTGCTCAACCAAGATATACATGAGCTACCAAGCATGAAGCAAAAGCCACTAGTGGACACATGAGTGTCATAGCAACCAGCCCAATCAGAGTCAGAAAAAGCATTATAGCATCATATTCAGATTGCATAGTAGCCATCCAATTTTTTGAATTTTGTGCTTCATCAAACGAAACATGCTCAGTCTCATCACAGAGACTAGATGCAGCCATAGCATAACAATCTGATGCAAAAGAGGCACTATGAGAGCTTGATCGAGTACGATATGATAGAGGTGCATATAAATTACTATCACGCAAAGTCTTCACCAACCATTTTGGCATAGTTTTTGCCTCCTCAATATTAGCTCTCTCATCAACAAGTGCATCATGTAAATCTGCATCAGAAACGGGATGATATGCATCATGCCCATATGTTGCACATATTACAGCCTCAAGCTAGAAACTATGTAGTAAAGCCTGACTCTTGACCATACACATTGCCATCTCCATGAGTGACCTGTTCTTTCGTTCAGAAACTCCATTCTGTTGCAGTGTATACACCACTGTACACTAGTGTTTTATCCCACATTCAGCCAGAAATGCATTAAAATCAGAAGACATATATTCCCCCCCTCGATTAGAACGAAGGGTGCCCATTTTACATGCTCACAGATTTTCAGCCAAAACCAAAAACTGTTTGAAGCACATGAACACTTCAACTTTGCCTTCAATGGATATACCCATGCATGCGTGGAAAGAACATCAATGAAAGTCACGAAGTAAAGATAATTTCCAAAAGAAGGTGTCTGCATAGGACCACATACATCACTGTGTACAAGCTGCAATTTCTGAGTAGCCCAAACTGAACCATCTTTTGGAAAGGAGGAACGTTGCATTTTGCACAAAATACAGCCTTCAAAAACATGTTATCCAGGTGCCTCAAGTTTGGGCAAAGAGGACACCATTTCATATTTTTGGAGGTGTAGCAAACTAGCAAAATTCAGATGACCAAAGCATGCATGCCAAAGCTTTGCATCTAACATAACCTACGAATCATGTACTACATATGCCAAATTATTTACAGATCTTTCATAGTCTATGAGCTTATACAACCCATGACATAAAATGCCAGAAGCAATAATCATGTTGCCATTTGACAGATCATGAATTATACATCTGTCATCAATAAATCTCACAACCAAGCCAATCTTGGCTAATGCAGAAATCGATAACATATTTTTCTTGATCCTTGACACAAACAAAGCATCTGACAAAGTGAAAGAACTGCCATCAACAGTAGTCAAAATGATCTTACCAACTCCCATAATAGGATAAGAGGAGTTGTTGGTCCATCTAACAATATTCCCTATAGGTTCAAGCTCCATTGAAGAGAAGAAACTCTGTTGCGAGGTAATATGTTTGGTCGCCGCACTTTCAAAGTACCAAACATCTCAGTCTATTGCAGAGATGCATTGCTCATGAGAAGATGGGTCAAAACTGCAAACAATAGTAAACACCCATTCTTCTTCCTGCACAAGATTAGCAGACTCTGTTTTTGGTGTAGAGGCCTCTGCAACATCCATTCTAGCCTCTTTCTTCTTTGCCTCTTTAGCAGCCACTTTTGGACAGTTCTTTATGATATGCTCATTTCCTTTACAGTACTTGTAAAACAATTTCTGCTTTTCTGATTTCTTTTTTTCTTTGTCTTCCCTCTTTGACTGTGCAAAATTAGCAGATTTCTGCTTACTAATTGAAGATCTCCATTTTCCTTTGCCCTTCTGATTAGCCAAGACAGCTTGATCTACAACATGCATAATGGACCTGTTTGGCCTGGACTGATCTTCTTGCAACAGAATGGAGACTAACTCCTCAAATGACAAGGCATTTGGATTGCCTTTCATCATCAACCGAAGAGTAGAAGCAAAACTTTGATATGAATCAAGAAGACCATTGAAAATGGTATGCACAAGTGAGCTATCATGTATAACCTTATTAGCATAAATCAATTGTTCCTTCAAGTCTTTGATCTTTGTTAGAAAATTGTCCATAGAATCACCTCCATTCATGTGCTCACTCTCCAACTGTTTTCGGAGGTAAGCAACATGAGCCTCATTCCTAACTTGGTACAATGTGGTAAGTGTATCCCAAGCATCCTTAGCTATTTTGCAAGAGCGAATGTGAGGAATAATGGCACGTTTGATAGACAAAGCTATCAATGCATGTGCTTGGTCATCTTTGCCATCCCAACAAATTTGCTATGCAGTAGGTGCAATAGAAACCAAAGCACGAACATGAATATGCAGAATATCATCATCTTCGACACCTTCTGCATTAGCTTCAATATCTGCAGTTGTAATAGTTGCAAGTGTGATAGGACGTTTTTCAACACCCTGCACAATGTTCCATACTCCTTTTGCAACCAATACATGTTGCATCATATAAGCCCACAATGGGTAGTTGGTACCATCCAACTTATCCTCAACAACCAACATACAAAATACATCACTGCTTTTAGCCATGGTTGGTGACTAAAATACCTTGATGCAAAAAAGTGACTGTATCTCAAAAAGTTGAACAAAACTGCCCAAATGAGTTCTGCTAAAAACGTAGTAGACTTTGAGACACTTATACTAGAGAACCAAAACTGGTATATACCTTTGGCACAAAAAGATGAAATAGCCTGCACAAGCATTGTGATAGTGTGTTCGGAAACACGCTGAGTATGCTCCCCAAAATTTGTGTGAGTCTGAGACTGCAATTGGAGAGGTGTCAACGATGCCCTAGACGAAGCGGTGACCTCCTCTAATACCAATTGTTGGAGTTAGATGTCTGCGGAAGCACGTGAACAGCACAAGGAAGAAGAGGAAGTTTGGAGCTCAACACACAATACTGAATGTATTACCACTAAAATATACAAAGATGAGTAGCCCGTTAAGGCAATAGGCGTATATACAAGGCAGGGGAAAAAACCTCCTAAAGAGGGGAAAAAGCGCCCCGGTGGTCCTAGTGTGTTCATACAAATCACTACCTAAATATATCAACAAGAATCGATTGGCTAAGTCTGGCATCAAGTCCCTAGTGTAACTTGGTAAATTCAATCCTTTGACTCAAAGCAATGCACAAGAATTGCATTCCCAGTAAGGAGTCATAAAGATTGAATATGGGCATGAACTTAGTCTCAAGTGAAGCATTACTTGAGTAAAAACTAATTAATAGAACCTCAGTGGGTCGACACACTGATGTTGGTTACCACGCTAGTATCTCGTGATTGGATGATGTTTTAGATTTTCTCCGAATCTTTTTGAAAATCTAGCTTATTTCTCTCAAAGAAAGAAATATGCTTCAATACCCTATTGAAATAGATCTTTGAGAAGTTAAAGTCCTGAGGTATCTAGACTTTGACTCATAGCAAGTTTACGTATCTTCAAAGTTTGAATTGGTTGAACAGAGTTTTAGTTCTTTCTTTTCACTTTTCGAATCTTTTGGATCTGACTCAAATACCCTATTGAAATAGATCTTTGAGAAGTTAAAGTCCTGAGTTAGACTTTGACTCATAGCAAGTTTACATATCTTCAAAGTTTGAATTGGTTGAACAGAGTTTTAGTTCTTTCTTTTCACTTTTCGAATCTTTTGGATCTGATTCTTTTCACAAAAGTCAAGGGTTAACTGGTTAGAACCAGGTAACTAAATTAAACGTCCTAGATAGCTACTCTGAACAAGAACCTTTTCAATCTTCAAAAGATGCTAAGTCTAAGATTTACTTATTCATTTGAATTTGCTTCAAGTTATTTGGCATAACTCTAAATGAATTTCTAGAGTCAAGTATACTTTATAATAGAGAAGTTAGGAATTGCTCATGCGATAGCCGAATTCCCAAGAACTTTTAGCTCAATTCTTTGAGAAAAATTTCCTAATTTGGATAAAAATTTATTTTGAATTTGAATTGGTCAAGTTATAGTACAATTGACTCAAAGTAAATGGTAAACTTTCTTCTCCAGTTTACATAGGATTAAAAAAAAACTCATTAGGACAAAGTATTCCTTTTGTCGATGAAAAAAATCAAGTAATTGTTGGATATGAGTAAACCACTGTACAAACATCCAAGTTAGATGTTTGGGACAACCAAACTTCAAGTTCTCCAAATCAAATTCAAGTAAATCAAAGACTTCTCAAAGTCTTGCAAGGGATAAGAATCCTGCCTTCGTTACTAAGTCCATGCACCAGTCATGCCCAGAATGGACTAGTAATTTGAATCCACCCAGTTCACATGTTTGTGCCAAATTGCACCTAGTAAAGACGGTGAATTGGCCAAGGATGTTTTTAGATCCACCCTTATTATTCATTCACTATTTTGTACTTTGATCAATTTATCAAAGTACAAAGCCAGATAGTGTTTTGAATCATTTGGGCGGGGATCCCACCATAGAGATGACACATGTTCTTCTAATTCTAGAAGAACATGACCATGTTCTTCCGGTTTTACAACATGAGGCTCGAGGGTTGCCTATAGTATGTATATAGCTCTATTTTTTAGGAAGAAAATATTTTCTAAGGGTGGAAGAATGTAATAAAGTAAGTCTATGATCTAAGGTTCCGATCGGTTCAGATAGACCTAAAATCAGACATTGTTTGGTCATCTGTGTGTATGACTAAAGATCTCAAGTTTAGACTTACTAGGAGGTCATGTGCTCTTGTAAACAAGTGATCCACTTAGCTTAGTGGTTAAGTCTCAAGGTGTGAAGGAGGAGGTCTTGGGTTCAATCCCCATGGGGTACATGGGGAGATTATTTTGCCCAAAGAGATCTAGAGCTTCTAGAAGCATCGAGTTGGGTTAACTCGAGTTAACTAGGAAACTTGGCCCACATGTAGTTACATGGCCGACACATGGATGGTTAGTATCCACTTGGTCTAGAAGGTAGTCCCCTGGAGAGAGATATATATAGAGGCAGAGGGTTGGGAGGAGAGTCATCTCACTAGCATGCGGTGGTCATAATCTTGCAACAAGATCCTAGTTTAGTGGCAAGAGATTTCTGGCTAAGCGAGCTCTGGGGGGAACAATATTAAGATGGATGACCTCTCGGGAAGTATCAGGAATATCTATCTTCCTTGATCGTTGAGGTCCTCCCTCACATGCAACCAACATTACCAATGGTGACTTTGGTGTCTCATACCATAAGATATGGGCAAGGTCTATGCCTTGGTCGCCACCTTAGTCGTAAGCCTTGCATTACTTTGAAGGAGGATTTGTTGATATATTTTGATTATGATGTATATGAACAAACTTACGACGATTGGATTTTTTTTTCTCTGATTAAGAGTTTTTTCCCCCTACTCTATATATATGGTTATAACCTAAACATGCTACTTGTCTTCGTACATTCACTTAGTAATACACTTGCTCTTCGTCGTGTTGTTTGCATGCTTTTGAAGTCCTCAAACTCCAATGCATGAGAGATATGGTGCCCCATGGAAGGAGTCTTTCTTGGTGAATAATATGAAATTTAGGTAGATATTTGAGGCCTCGCCTCCTTATCTTCAATGCCATCCAAGTTATTGCCAATCACGAGTAGAAGAGAGCGTAAATAGCTATTACATCTCAAGAGAGAATGTAATATTGTTATCTAAACTATCCTCTCTTACTTGTCCCAATGAATAATGAACTAACTTGCACATGCATATTAACATATTAAAATTGATTAGTTATTCATACAAGATGTGTGAGATACACCAGATATTTCAATGAAGATGCGCTTGGAAACATTATGTTAGAGGTTTGCCTTTAATGGTTCTTAGGCTTCAACGAATCCCTCACCTTACAATGTTCATTTGTTTATTATTCATGCCTCTTGTCCTTATTTTCACGATAGTTGTAAACATTTGAAGAGGTTTTGAGACAATATTCTCAAGAAACATGCATGCATGTTTTCATCAAAATGGCTCACACTACATGGTAGCTATTGACACAAAGGCAAAGTCCAAGATTACATGTTATACATGGTAGGCATTGACACAAAAGCAAGGTCCAAGACTCATGGGATCATTCAAGAAGTGATAGAGGTACAAAATCTTGGATAATACAAAGAAGTATGTGACTACATTGAACATCTCACAAGACAACCCTACCCTAGAAGACTAAGAAGAGTCTTGCTAAGGATGACAAGGTTAAGATGGGGATGTTGGGAGTCTCATGTATGTTAAGTGGTGGCCACATTTTTTAAAAGTTTTTCTACAAATCTCAAATTTGTAGAGTAGATGCAATTGTATATATTTTTGGAATAGCTAAAAAGAAGCTTCTTAAGAAAATCGATAAGAGAAGAAGCTAGTAGAAACATTTGATTTTTAATATTTTTTTGATAATTTCCAACAGAAATGTAAAGTGGTACATAAGGGGCTTACAAACTCACTTTTGGGCGTGATTATCTTGTTATCTATCATTGCACTACTATTTTGTGAAAATTCAGTGTGTTTTTGGGCTCTAACTTGCAAGATTTGTTGTACGTGCACTTGAACTAGTAGTTACTAGGGTAGATATGCTCTATGCATGTCTTGAATTACACTTTGCTATTGCATATTCTTGTATATATCTCATTAACTTGGAGTTGATTTATCAACCGTGTTATTTTGTGAAGTAACAGAAGAGGTATGATCATTGTAGAGACTAGATGTATGTGAGTTATTGTTGATATATTTAGGTAATGATGTGTGTGGACACACTAGGACCACCGGGGCACTTTTTTCACTCTTTAGGAGGTTTTTTTCCCCAGCTTGTATATACGCCTATAGCCCTAATGGGTTACTTATCTTTGTACATTCTAGTGGTAATACATTCAGTATTGTGTGTTGTGCTCCAAGCTTTTTCTTCTTCCTTGTGTTGCTCGCATGCTTTTGCAGACGTCTAACTCCAACAATTGGTATCAGAGTATGTCACCGCTTCATCTAGGGCATCGTCAACACCCTCCAATCATATTATCACGATCTCACGAAATTTGGTGAGCATACTCAACTGAGCTCGTTTTGGCCTCCGAACGCACTATCACAATGCTTGTGTATGCTATTTCGTTTTTTTGTGCCGAAGATATATAGAGGTTTTGGTTCACCAATATACGCAACTTGAAGTCTGCTACAGGTCTACCAAAACTCGTCATGCTAGTTTTGTTCAACTTTTTCAAATACAAGTATATTTCTACATCATGGTATTTTAGATAGTGGCCATGGTTGAAAGTAGTGATGTATTTCATATGTTGGTTGTTGAGGATAAGTTGGATGGTACCAATTACCCATTATGGGCTTATATGATGCGACGTGTATTGGTTGCAAAAGGATTGTGGAACATTGTGCACGGTGTTGAAAAACGTCCTATTACACCTGCAAATATTAGTGTTGAAGTTGATGCAGATGTCATCAAAGATGCTGATATTCTTCAGACTCCTGTTCATGCTACGATTTTTGTTGCACCTACTGTAGATCAAATTCATTGGGATGGAAGAGATGCTCAGACACATGCATTGATAGCCTTGTCTGTCAAACATGCCATTATTCCTCACATTCTCTCTTGCAGAACAACTACGGATGCTTGGGATACACTTACCACATTGTATCAGGCTAGGAATGAGGCTTGTGTTGCTTATGTCTAAAAATAGTTGGAGAGTGAGCATATGAATGAAGATGATTCTACGGATAGTTTTCTAACAAAGATCAATGACTTGAAGGAACAATTGATTTTTGCTGATGAAGTTATACCAGATAGCTCACTTATGCAGACCGTTCTGAAGGGTCTTCCTGACTCATATCATAGTTTTTTTTCAACTCTTCATTTGATGATGAAAAATAATCCAAATGCCTTGACATTTGAGGAGTTAGTTTATGTTCTGTTGCAGGAAGATCAATCTAGGTAGAACATGTCCATTATGCATGTTGTAGATCAAGCTTTTCTGGCTAGTCAGAAGGGCAAAGGTAAATGAAGCTCACCTATTAGTAAGCAAAAATCTGTAAATGCTACACATTTGAAGAAGGAAGACAAAGATGAGAAGAAATAAAAAAACTAGAAATTCTTTTGTAGATATTGTAAAGGAAATGATCATATCATAAAGAACTGTCCAAAACTGGCTGCAAAATAGGCAAAGAAAAAAGAGGCTAGAATGGTTGTTGCAAATGCCTCTATACCGAAAACAGAGTCTGCAAATCTTGTGCTGAATGAAGAATGGGCATTTACTACTGTTTATGGTTTTGAACCATATTCTAATGAGTAGTGTATGTCTACAGTAGACTCAGATGTTTGGTATTTTGATAGTGGGGCAACCAAACATATTACCTTGTAGTGCAGTTTCTTCACTTCACTTGAGCCTGCCCCTACAAGGAATACTCACACATGTACCAAAAAATCCTCTTATCCTATCATGGGAGTTGGTAAGATCATTTTGACTACTGTTGATGGTAGTTCTTTCACTTTGTCAGATGCTTTATTTGTGCTAGGGATCAAGAAAAATCTATTATCATTTTTTGCATTAGCCAAGATTGGCTTGGTTGTGAAATTTGTTGATGACAAATGTATAGTTCATGATGTGTCAAATGGCGACATGATTATTGCTTCTAACATTTCATGTTGTGGGTTGTATAAGCTCATAGATTATGAAAAATCTATGAATGATTCAACATGTGCAGTACATGATTCTTAGGCTATGTCAGATGCAAAGCTTTGGCATGCACACTTTGGTCATCTGAATTTTGCTAGTTTGATATGCCTACAAAAATTTGAAATGGTGTCCTCTTTGCCTAAACTCCAAAAACATGTCTTTGTAGGCTGTATATTGGGCAAAATGCAGCGTTCCTCCTTTCCAAAAGATGGTTCAATTTGAGCTACTAAAAAATTGTAGCTTGTTCACGGTGATATCTGTGGCCTTATGCAGACACCCTCTTTGGGAGACTATCTTTACTTTGTGACTTTCATTGATGATTTTTCCAAGCATGCATGGATATATCCATTGAAAGCAAAGTCCAAAGTGTTCATGTGCTTCAAACTGTTTTTGGTTTTGGTTAAAAATATGTCAGCATGTGAAATGGGCACCCTTCGTTCTAATCGAGGGGGGGAATATATGTCTTCTGACTTTAATGCATTTTTGGTTGAATGTGGGATAAAACATCAGTGTACAATGACATATACACCTCAACATAATGGAGTTGCTAAACGGAAGAACATGTCACTCATGGAGATGGCGAGGTGTATGGTCAAGAGTGAGGCTTTACCACATAGTTTCTAGCTTGAGGTTGTCATGTGTGCAACATATGTACTTTATAGGTGTCCCACTAAAGCACTGCATTCTATCACTCCATATGAGGCTTGGCATGGTCGCAAGCCATATGTTGCTCATTTGCGTGTTTTTGGTTGTCTGGCATATGCATTAGTGCCTTAACAACATCGTAAGAATTTGGATGATAAAGCAGTAAAATGTATTTTTGTTGGGTACATTTCTAAAAGCAAAGGCTATCGTCTGTATCATCCATAGACTAAACACATTTTGGTTAGCTGTGATGTTGTTTTTGTGGAGGATGCTATTCAGCCTTTACTTTCATGTATGAAGGAGACATCTGTTAGCTCCAAAGACATGTATGATACTTTGCTACCTCTTTTCATAGGTGGACAGTCTAGTGCTAGTCCTATTGAAGCAACTTCTTAGCTGTTACAGGTTTCATGTGATCACATAGATCATTCCATTTTTTATGCAGATTTGCATGATGCACTTGTTGATGAGCGAGCTAACATTGAGGAGGCAAAAACTATGCCAAAATGGCTAGTGCAAACTTAGCGTGGCAACAAATTAGATGCATCTCTATCATACCATACTCGTTCAAGCTCTCATAGTGCCTCTTCTGCATCAAATTGCTATGCGATGGTTGCCTCTAGTCTTTGTGATGAGACTGAGCCTGTTTCATTTGATGAAGCACAAAATTCTGAACATTGGATGGCTACAATGCAATTTGAATATGATGCTATAATAAAATTGTTACCTGGTCTTTATGTGACTTGCCTCTTGGCAAGAAGGCCATTGGCACTAAGTGGGTATACAAGCTGAAGCATAAACCTGATGGAACAATTGATAGGTATAAGACTAGGCTTGTTGCCAAGGTTTATGCATAGGAAAGAGGCATTGATTTTGATGAAACCTTTGCACCTACATGGCGAATGACTACTATTCGTAGCGTTTGTGCACTTTGCAGCTCATTAGGGTTGGAATGTACATAAGTTGGACATTAAAATAGCATTTTTGGATGGTGACTTGCCTCAAGAAGTGTATGTTTTTTAGCCCCATGGCTTTGTGCAGAAAGGGCATGATAACCAGGTGTGCAAGTTAAAAGAAGGCATTATATGGTTTAAAGCAAGCACCACATGCTTGGTATGAAAAGATACGTGCTTATCTGATTGCACATGGTCTTGAGAACAATCCAACTAAAAGCACCTTATATGTTAAGCGTGCAAATGATGTGCTTCTAATCATTGTGGTGTACATTGATGACATGCTGCTCACTGGTCCTCATGAGAAGTATATTGCTGATTTTAAGGCTGATTTACATGCCTCACTTTAGATGTTTGATTTGGGGCATTTTCATCATTATTTGGGCATTCAGTTTATGCAGGTTGATGGCAGAATAGCTTTGTGTGAAACGAAATGTATTGACACATTATTGTCGTGTTTTGGCCTTGAAAATTGTAAACCTATTGCCACTCCTATGGAGATAGGTTTACAATTGAGTCTTCATGATGTTGGAGATGCATTTGATGTTGTTCTCTATCCACAGGTAGCTAGATGCTTGATTTACTCATGCATTACTTGACCTGATATTTAGTTTCCTGTCTCACAGATGAGTAGGTTCATGCATTGCCGAGGCGTTAAACATTGGCAGACAGTTAAGCACATCTTTCACTACTTGAGTGGTACCCGACTACTTGGATTGTTTTATCCCAAGGGGGAATCACTACCGCTAGCTTTACATGCATTTTTTGACTCTGGTTGGGTTGGTTGCTATGAAACTCGTGTGTCCACTAGTGGTTTTTGCTTCATGCTTGGTAGCTCAAGCATATCGTGGCTGAGCAAGAAGCAACCTATTGTGGCCACTTGTAGTTGTGAGGTTGAGTATAGGGCAACTTTCACAGCAATTGTTGAGTGTGTGTGGCTCAAACGCCTTATGGTTGATTTGGGTGTTAGTCCGTCTTCTACCATCGCCATCTTCACTGATAGTCAAAGCGCATTGGCAATCGTGAGGAACCCTATGTTCCATGCTCGTACTAAGCACATTGAGGTGCATTAACATTATGTCAGGGAGAGGTTCTCTGCTAGAGAGGTCAACGTGGCATATGTGCCCACGTCGGAGAACATTGCAAACCTTTTCACGAAGGCTCTGCCTAGGGAGAAGTTTGAAGCTTTCCGCAAAGCTTTGGGCTTACTTCCTTTTGTGGATTGATTCCTCATAGCTTGGCACTTCCTTATACATGAGTGCTAGCTCCTTGTTCATTCATCCTAGGGGGTATTTGTTGATAAATTTAGGTAGTGATGTGTGTGAACACACTAGGACCACTGGGGGCACTTTTTTTCCTCTTTAGGAGGTTTTTTTCCCTTGGCTTGTATATACATCTATAGCCCTAACAGGTTACTTATCTTTGTACATTCTAGTGGTAATACATTCAATATTGTGTGTTGTGCTCCAAGCTTCTTCTTCTTCCTTGTGCTGTTCGCATGCTTCCATAGATGTTTAACTCCAACAATTATCACCTTCTTACTGTCATCTTCTTTGGATGTCCATCACCTATCATATGTGTCACATGATGTCCCAACATCGATGAGCCATTGTTCTTAATATATCATCTATCATCTATTAAAACATTCACTCAAGAAGCCCATTCATCTAGTATGCTTATTGCTATATATTGCATCTAGATTGAAGTATACTCTTCTTTGATAATTGGATGGATCGAAGCAAGCACCATGTGCTTGGTATGAAAAGATACATGCCCACTTGTTAGCGCATGGATTTGAAAATCGTCCGACAATGATCACCTTATATGTTAAGCGTGAACATGATGTACTTCTCATCATTGTTGATAATATGTTTCTCACTGGTCCTAGTGAGAAATTTTTGTTAAATTTAAGGTTAATTTACATGTCTCTTTTGAGATGATAGGTTTGAGGTTCTTGCATCATTATTTGGGCATTCAATTCATGCAAGTTGATGACATAATAACATTGTGTTAGACAAAATACATTGACACATTATTTCAATGTTCGGACGTTGAAGATTGGAAACCTATTGTCATTTCCATGGAGATAATGTTAGGCTTACAACGTGAATAAATGCTATGTTTAATGGGTTAGCTATAATCCAAATTAAGATTACGATTAGAGTAATTATGGCAATCGACGTGTATCAATATGACAAGTGAGAAATGAGGTTCAATGGTAGGTTTTGCATATATTCTTATGTCATGATTATCATTTTGAAGTTATATGTAGGCTCCTATGGACATGGTTGTACACATTGATGTGTATAATTGAATATTGTTTGCAAATTGCTATATTATGCTAAAAATGTATGTGCAAGTATACAAATGCATATACCAATAAAATTTGTATGCAACGTCGAGGACACATCTACACACATCAACATCTTTTTCCTTAAAAAAAAAAGAAAGTTCAACTCGAGGCCTAATCATTGAATTGATTGAAAGTATAAGTGAAGGTGGGTTTATTGCCCATGAGACACTCTCATATCCCATAAAGCAGGGGTTAAATGAACCAGGATTAAAGAGGCTGAACGCCCACTAGAGTAGAGTTTTGAAAGGGATGGCTCCAAGGCCCATTGAGAAGATAGATTGAGACTTGTCGAGAGGCCTTGGAATACAGGTGCCCGAAGGTTAAAGTTGATTGAGCTTGAAGCTTGGGCACCCAAAAAACAACATAATTGAAATAACCCAAAGGCTAGTGAACATCCACCCACGCATGGGCAAGAATGTCTGGGGGTGGGGGGCATTGAACTCACCCCCCACCCCAGAGGTGGTAGTTCAACCAACTGTGCTACACGCACTAGACATCAACACTTATTTTGATCATTAGATCGATAACTATATTCATTAACATGCCCACATTTCTTGGAGATGCTTCCGACTATGTTGATGATAATTTAGATGGCAATTGTGATGGAGGCCATCACACATGCCATCGGTATATGCCTGATTTATAGTAGTTATGCCTAGAATATTTTTAGAGGGCTATGTGTGGAGACTTAAGCTAAGTTTATACAAGGTGGCAACAACACTTCCATGTGTAAAACTTTTATTGGTGTCTTGTGCCAACTCAATAGAAATTACATATGCCTTATGTGAATGGGGGCAAAGGAAGCTTAATATTTCAAGTTTTCCTAGCTTCTACTCCCATTCACACTAGTGCCGTGTGAACTTACCCGGAAATAGGAAGCTGGAGGCCTTCCGGCAGATGAATCTCTCCTAGGCATGTCTTTGATTTGTATCACGTGTGAAACCAAGATGAAGCGTTTAGCCCTAAGTTGACGTTCATCTGCGTGGTCTCTGCCGAGGCCGAAGTGCGGACTATTGTTGCTGTAGATTTCAACGTTCTTCCCGGTTCGCGTGTACAAGCTTGCCCGCCATGGGGCGCATGCACAGTCGCGGGTGAGTGCTTTTATTGTTTATGTTCTGTTAGACTTAACCATATGGCAGTGGACGACTCAGAGGTTCAGATTTTTAGTGCTAGCAGTTCGGATTTTCTCGACCATTCCAGAAGTAGAATATGCGCACTAGTGTCGTTTGTCCGCTGTGATTTTTTAATGTCGCCCTTGCCCGCGGATCTCTTTCTATCTCGGCCAGTATCCAGAATGGCTGGCTTCCACGCGCTTCTGCGTGGATAGTCTGCTACTGACATTTTATCGGAGACTGTGCTACGTCTCAGCTTTGTATCACGTCCCTTGTTTGCTCCAGTGAATGGGTTGGCATTGAGATCTTCCATAAATTTAGTATGATTGAGAATCAAACTTGCGTTTCGGAGAACACGATTGTTACTTTCCTTCATCGGGTGCGGATTGAGGCATGTGTTTGGAAATCTAGTTTATGGGCTATACGTTGTGACTTCACTATTTCATTTTTCGTATTATTCAGTTTGTTTGGCATATTCAATGAATTATCTACTTTTGCAGGAAGGGCATGTCCTCCTCAGCCCTACCGTACAAGAGGACACCACCGAGCTGGCAGAAGATAACTCATCAAGAAGTCAGTACCGGACGCGTTAACATTTCATTTAGAATGTATCTGTGTGGTTGTGTAATGAAAGGTTGTCGTTTTTAGGTTGATGAACTCATATGCAAGCTTGCAAAGAAAGGGCTTACTCCATCTCAGATTGGTGTTATTCTGAGGGACTCTCATGGTATTGGTCAAGTTAAAAGTGTAACAGGCAGCAAAGTTTTACGAATCTTGAAAGGACATGGTAATGCATTCACTTTTGTATTTCCTAGGAGTAGTACGTACAGATGTACTTGTTCCTTGAGCGCAGGCATCTTCTTGTTTGATGCAGGTTTAGCTCCCGAGATTCCTGAAGATCTGTACCACCTGATCAAAAAGGCAGTTGCTGTTAGAAAGCATTTAGAGAGGAATAGAAAGGACAAAGATTCTAAGTTCCGTTTGATTCTTGTAGAAAGCAGAGTCCATAGGTTGGCACGGTATTACAAGAAAACCAAGAAACTACCACCCAGCTGGAAATAGTAAGTTCTGCTCTCGTGTGAATTTAAAGACTTGACATCCTGGGTAGTGCTTTCTATGCTCGAGAACTGTAACTGATGAATTGGTTTTAAGGGTTGCTGTCGGCCTCATGTACTGGGATATTTTATATTTGTTGGCGAACACCATCCCCTTTTTACGTTCTTGACATATGCTGTTGCATGTTTGGTTCAGATTTTTAGTAGTGTTCTTTTCTTTCACTTGTAGGTTGTCATGTATTAAATTATATGTTAATTTGTAGTGACTCATCATTGCACTGATAGATTTATTTTTGATGAATGTATTTTGTGTCTATATATGTCTATGTTGGTGTACGTTTGGTTCTGATTTTTTGCATTTTTCCTTTCCTTTTCCAATTTTATTGGTGTATGAAATTATTTGTTAGCTCATAGCATTTGAACATGTGGAATGATGCATTTTATCTTTAGTTATGTTTTATTTTATCTATCTTCGTCTACACTTGTATGTGTGTGTGTGTGTACATCTATGTACGTAAGTAGATGATTATATGTTCATGTATGTATGTGTCTTTTGTAGAAATATATTTATATGTGTGTATTTTCATATGCATCTGTCAGGAAGTAGATAGTGAGGTAAAGAAATGGGCACATGTGGATGGATGGATGGACAGATGTATGAATAGGCTTGGATACCTATGCATCCATGAACATATAGAATTGCGTTGTGGTTTGTTTAACAATAGTTGCAGCTAACCATTACCTTTCTGTATTATATTTTGTTGCAGTGAGAGTGCTACTGCAAGCACCCTGGTTGCATAAGGTGGCTTTTTGCAGATGGAGGTGCAGTAACACAGATCAGAGGGATTTGTTATTAGACTTGAAAGCCAGTGATTATTCTGTGTGGCTAGTTTCAGTCACAGAGACCGATCACAGGGCTTGTACTTGAGATACCTTTTGTAAGTTATTTGAGAAAGTTTGATTTTGGATTCTAATTAACATTCAATTTGAAGTACTTGTGCCTTTACTCCCAGAAATGTTTGTGTTGTTCTAGACTGTTAAAATATTCGTGTAGTGCTCTTTACCCCTGGAACCTTGGTTTTTATCCATGAGTTTACATTGATGCATGAAAGACAATTTTTCTTTTCACATCAGGATGGAATATGAGTGAGTTTTGCAGCAAAACGGAGGCTGCCTTCCTCGTTGTTGTTATTACTAGTTTAGCTTTTAAGTTGGATCTGTATATTAGCATATTGTTTGTTTTCAGTTTGACGTGCTTGTATATGTTAGCTGGTTGTCTTTTCTGTTTGAGTGTGCATTTTATGGAAGGGGTTAGTGGGTTCTAATTTGGATGGTGCTTCTTTATATGGTAATTGTGAGAACTTTTATTTTCAAAGATGATAAATGTGGTTGAGTTGAAGTAAAACATCTGGCTTGATTGTGGACCTAAACAGCTGGTAATTCACTCTTTCATTTACAACACTGTTTCAAACAACCTTTAAGGTTAGACATTCAATATGCTGCATCATGAGCTCATATGCCAACTGTTCTTTGTAGAACTATGTAAAATGAGGAAATGAACAGATAATTTGTGAGGAATGTGTAGAATACCTGAATCCATGTTTAGCTATCTTTCCTGAAAGATGTTGAATTCACACTGAGCGGTACTGAGAACAAATGCAATATAAACTCAACCATCACGTCTACCATGCAAAATTTCTCAGCAGTAGATTTTCTATGTTCCATCTGTGTTCTTTGTTCGGAGGGGGTGAAGTCGGCACAGTATGAGGTGGGGCCAGAACGTTTTTAAATTCATAAAAACCAATAGTTTTTTGCCACATTGTCTAATTCTTCATGCCTCCGCCCTGTGTGAATCTGCACTAACGTTCTGCTTCATTTGTCTTTCAATGCGCATTTTTCTCTTGCTAGACATCTTTGGTAATGGAATTATTGTTCTGTCCTATGGTTATGCCCTGAATCCATAATCCTTCGGTTATGAATTTGAGCATTGATAGACACTGAACGTAGTGTGAGCATGGAACACCGGGTTCCTCGCAACTGCCAATGCGCTCTGACCATCAGTGAAAATGGTGGTGGCAGAAGACTGACCAACACTTGAATCAGCCATAACATGTCTGAGCAACACACACTCAACAGTCACATTGCACTCATGATCAAGGGTCATTTGAGGAGGGAACTTGAGGCTCTTCCAAGTGGACTTCTCATGATTAATCTCAGAGCCTAATGTTGTGTGAGAAGGAGCAAGTTGGCATTGTTTGTGAACATAATGAGAATCACCTAAATTTGTCCATTAGGAAGAGAGATGACCTTGATGGTACTATTGTGCAATTGTTCCTCTACGAGGAAACAAGGCCATGTGTAGCAATTGTCAAGAGAGATGGCACTGGCAATCTTTTTGATGAAATGCCTGATGTGAAAAGGGGAAGAGATTTTACCATCGATGTTGATCCTAGCAAATACGTTATCATTAAGAGCGGAAACTGTCTTGATGAATCGATAACCCAACAAAGGGCTTTGAGCGATTGAAGAACGAAGTCCCACTCTAGTGATCATCTTCCTTATCCAGATCAATCTTTAGAGAGATGAAGTCTTGATCTATCTCTTTGGTGTACTCCATGCCTTCCTAAAAATTAAAGATCACTTCAAGAGTATATCTTTTATTGATAAAGCCTTCTATGTTGTTTCTAATGTTTAGGTTAATTTGTAAAATTGATGGACAAGGTTTTAGCAATTATCTTGTACCTCTAGTTGGTGATCAAATCTTTATTGTCCTTGTGAATAAGCTTTACGACTCCTATGTTGAGGCACTTTGAACGAGTGCTAAAAATCAATGATTCTTTCCACATCTTAGAGGGAATCCACAAGAACACTTTTGAAAGCTATATAAATTTGTTGGTGAGCTCGTCTAGCCCTAGAATTTTCCCTTAGGTAAGGATTCTATGAATTCAAGAAATTATGAATGGCTTCTCATATAGTCTTATCTTTGAATGCTTCCCATTGAGGAAGTGCAAAGTAGATCTTTGAAGTGATTCATAGTGCTCTCATGATCCTCTTCCTCTAGACCACGTTTTTTGCCATCTGTGTTGGTTGTCATTGAGAATGTTCTTTGATTTGTTTTTCCTTGAAAACTTCAACATTTCTTTAGTTGGATCATCAAATTTCTTTGTCCACCACTCCTTAAAGCAAGAAATGTTTCGATAGTAATTCAACTCTTAATATTTAAGCGTATCTTTGATTCTTATGAGGCTTGGTTGAAGCTATAGTTTACCTTTGTTTCTCTCTCTCTCTCTTGCTCTCTCTCTAAAAACACATGATCTCTCGTAAAGCTTCTCTCTACTCTTTTGTGTGATCCTCAGCACCTCTCTTTGAGCATGCATCGATGGCCTAGTGACCATTATAGTTTTGATCTAGCATTATGCTAGCAACAAACCCATATGGAAGGTATCGAAATATATATGCTCATTTTTCATGAAAAACTGAGGGGACTGAGAATAAAGTCAGGTTAGCATGCAACCAATGAGATTTACCACCCCTCTTGGGTTTGCAAAAAGAAAATAGAATTGAAAAACAATAGGAGAGGAACATGTTAGAGTAAAGAGAGACTTTTGTAACTCCTAAGAGGTCCTCAAGCTGGGAGGAAGCATATCACCTATCAAGATGAACCCTAGTGAGGTTCTATCCACATTGTAAATCAGACCATGCGAGGAAATGTTCTACATATACATCATGGTTTAAATGAAGCTTGAGGAGATCCTACTCTATTGTGATTGTTGGATATCGCTTCTAGGGATCATTGACTTCAACATGATCATTGACGTCACTATTCATGCCTATTGGGTTCAAAACATAAAATAGCCAATATTTCATTAGTGTTTTGGATACGGTAGAGTGATAACTATGAGACCAACTTCATTGTTGAGGCCTTTTGGGTACAAGACATAAATGTGCTATACCTTAACCACTACCACCATCATGGGATAATCCCAAAAGCTTCCATTATGCAAGGAAAGAATTACCAAATCAACTCTAATATGGATTAAGTTAATACAAGTGAAGTGACAATTGGACTAATAAGTGTCACCACAAGGTTCCATCAAATAACCCATGCAACATAGATTTGACACATGATCTAAAGATAAAAAGGTTGATTTAATGGACTAAGCTTATCAAACAAAATTGGCCGTGGGAAATCTCTTAGATAGAGTAGCTAGTGCAAATTACAATGTCTTCCAAAATGGCATAGATAGAAACATAGCTAAAAATTTCAAATATTAGCTAAGGTCAATTAACATCACGAATTCCTCTAGGTTGCATCACTTACTCCTCTAGGTTCGTAGCTTCCACCCTCAAGACTAATTATGTGAGGACTTCAAGACGTTTTGACTTTCAAACTTGCACAAGACTCCACTATATCATGAGCCTTTTAGTTATAACATCAACCAAAAATTTTCCCTAATAATATTCCCTCAATTTTTTGGTTCAAACAACCATCATAGAAAGACCAAATAATACAAAAGTAAATGGAGCTTGAATCACAAATTACAACAAATGATGGTGTGCATTCTTCATATCTACACCTACTCGTGCTCAAATATTATCTTGAATAACCCAAATTGAGAGGTAGGTACAATTATTTGGATTTCGAGGATTGTGGAAGCACATACAAAACACATAAATAACACAAGGAAGAAGAAGAGGAAGCTTGGAGAATAACACAACACAAATTCTATTACCAAGTGAATGTACAAAGATAAGTGATCTGTTAGGGTTATAGATGTATATACCGGTAGGGGAAAAAACCTTCGAAAGAGGGAAAGCCCCTTAATAGTCCTAAGTGTGTTCACAGATATCAATACAAAAATATATCAACAAATATCCCCTAGAAGTGATGCAATGAACAAGGAGTTGGCATCATGTGTAAGGAAATGCCAAGCTATTTGGAATGAAATCAATCCACAAAAGGAAATAAGCCCAAATATTGCCAAATTTCTCCCTAGGTATAACCTTTGTGAAAAGGTATGCAACATTATCTTGTGTGGGCACATAGGCGAGAATGGCAAAAGGTTTGCGATGTTCAAGGCCAAACACTACAATAATGTGTTGATGCATTTTTTGACACAGCTATTCCACCATCAACTTACATAAACCGAATGCCCAAATAACGATGCAAATTCCCCAAATCTAACTTCTCAAAAGAGGCATGCAAATCAGCCTTAAATTCAACAATATGCTTCTCATTAGGACCAAAGAGCTACATATCATCAACACACATAAAAATAATTCAAAATTACATCATTTGCACGCTTAACATATAAGGTGCTCTCATATCCAAAATATAGCCCTCACAGACATGCTTAGAAGGTGACTCAAGTTTGGATATAGAGGAAACTGTTTTAGATTTCCATAGGCAAAGAAAACTTGCAAAACTCAGATAATCAAAGCATGCATGCCAAAGTTTTGCATTTGAAATAGCACGAGAATCATAAATTGCACACACGCTAAATCATTCTAATATTTTTCATACTCTATGAGCTTATACAACCCACAACATAAAATTCCAAAAGCAAAAATATCATCATCATTTGAGAGATCATGAACTATAAATCTATCATCCACAAATTTAACAACCAAGTCAATCTTTGTTAGTGCAAAATTAATAACATATTTTTCTTGATCCCTAGCATATGTAAGACATCTGACAGTGTGAAAGAACTAACATAAGCAATAGTAAGAATGATCTTTTTAACTCCCATGAAAGGATAAGATGTTTCTTTAGCACATGTGACATTATTCCCTATAAGAGCAAGCTCAAGTGAAGTGAAGAAATTGTGCTCCAAGGTAATATGTTTGGTTGCACCACTATTAAAATATCAAACATGAGAGTCTAATACACACATACATTGCACATGAGAAGAGAGATCATAGTTGCAATGAGTAGTAAATGCATATGCTTCATTTTGAACAAGGCTAGAAAACTCTACTTTAAGTGTAGAGGCCTCTGCAACAATCATTCAAAATTCTTTCTTCTTTGCCTCTTTTGTAGCAAGTTTAGGAAAAATCTTAATGACATGATTATTTTCCTTACAATATTTGCAAAATTGTTTTTGATTTTCTATTTTCATGTCATCTTTGCCTTCATTGATTGTGCAATATTAGCAATTTTTTGCGTAACTAGTAGATTATTTGAGTTCGAGGTCTATGAAAGCACACAAACAACACAAGGAAGAAGAAGAAGAAGAAGCTTGGAGCACAACACAATAGAAATTGTATTACCAAGTGAATGTACAAAGATAAGTGACCTGTTAGGATTATAGGCGTATATGCAAGTTGGGGGAAAAAACCTCCTAAAGAGGGAAAAAGTGCTCTCATGGTCCTAACTATGTTCACATACATCACTACCAGAATCTAACAACGAATCCCATATGAGAAGTGATGTAGTGAACAAGGAGCTGTCACTTATGTATAAGGAAGTGTCATGCTATGTGGAAAGACATCAATCTACATAACGAATTAAGCCCAAATATTTGTGAAATGCTTCAAACTTCTCCTAGGCATAACCTTTGTGAAAAGGTCTACAACATTATTGTGTGCGGGCACATAAGCCAAACTGATATCTCCAACAAAGAACCTCTCTCTTAACCTAATGATAGTGCACCACAATGTGCTCTGTGCAAGCATGGAAAACATGGTTCCTTGCAAGTGCAAATGTTCTCTAATTCTCAATGAAGATGGTGGTGGTAGATCTTCTGACCAACACCCAAATTAGCCAAAAGGTGTTTGAGCCACACACATTCAATAGTCATATGAAAGTACCCTATAATCAAGCTCACAACTAGAAGCAGCCATAGTAGGTTGCTTTTTGCTCACCCAAGATATGCATGAGCTACCAAGCATGAAGGCAAAACACCAGTGGACACACGAGTGTCATAGCAACTTGATCAGCCTGAGTAAAAACAAAGCATGTAAATATAGTGGGAATGATCCCTCCTTGGGATAAAACAATCAAAGTACACTCGTATCACTCAAGTAGAAAAAGATGTGCTTAATCACCTACCAATGCTTGACACCTACTCAATGCATAAACCTGTTCATTTGAGAGACAATAAATAGAATATCAAGACACATATGCATAAGTAAATCAAGCATCCAACTACTTGCTGATAGAGAAGAACATCAAATGCATCTTGAGCATCATGAAGTCTCAAATGTACACCTCTTTCCATGGAAGTGGCAATAGGTTTGAAATATTCAAGACCAAAACATTGCTATAATGTGTCAACATATTTTATTTAACACAAAGATATCCCTCCATCAACTTGCATAAACATAATGCCCACATAATGATCCAAATGCCCCAAATTTGGCATCTCGAAAGAGGCATGCAACTCAGCCTTAAATTAAAAAATATGATTCTCATTAGGACCAATGAGAAATATGTCATTAACATATACAACAATGTTGGAGTTAGACGTCTGCGGAAGCACACGAACAACACAAGGAAGAAGAAGAAGATTGGAGCACAACACACAATACTGAATAAGTTACTAGAGAATGTACAAAGATAAGTAACCCATTAGGGCAATAGGCATATATACAAGCCGGGGGAAAAAAACCTCCTAAAGAGGGAAGAAAGTGTCCTAGCAGTCCTAGAGTGTTCACACACATCACTACCTAAATATATCAACAAATCCCCCCTGGGAGTGATGCGGTGAACAAGTAGCTGGCACTCGTGTATACGAAAGTGCCAAGCTATGTGGAAATCACTCCACAAAAGGAAGTAAGCCCAAAGCTTTGTGGATAGCTTCAAACTTCTCCCTAGGCACGACCTTCGTGAAAAGGTCTGCAATGTTCTCCTGCGTGGGCACATATGCCAAGCTGATCTCCCCAACAGAGAACCCCTCCCTGACATAATGATAATGCACCTCAATGTGCTTAGTGCGAGCATGGAACACAGGGTTCCTCGCAACTGCCAATGCGCTCTGACTATCAGTGAAGATGGTGGTGGCAAAAGACTGACCAACACCCAAATCAGCCATAAGGCGTCTGAGCCACACACACTTAACAATCGCTGTGAAAGCTACCCTATACTCAGACTCATAACTAGAAGTGGCCACAGTAGGCTACTTCTTGCTCAACGAAGATATACATGAGCTACCAAGCATGAAGCAAAAGCCACTAGTGGACACACCAGTGTCATATCAACCAACCCAATCAGAGTCAGAAAAAGCATGCAAATCTGGCGGTAGTGATCCCCCCTTGGGATAAAACAACCCAAGTAGCCGAGTACCACTCAAGTAGTGAAAGATATGCTTAACCGCCTGCCAATGCTTGACTCCTGGGCAATGCATAAACCTGCTCATCTGTGAGACAGAAAACTGAATATCTGGCGGAGTAATGCATAAGTAAATCAAGCATCCAACAACCTGTTGATAGAGAACAACATCAAATGCATCTCCAACATCATGAAGGCTCAATTGTAAACCTGTCTCCATAGGAGTGGCAATAGGCTTACAATCTTCAAGGCCAAAATGCTGCAATAATGTGTCAATATATTTCGTTTGACCAGTGAGCAGCATGTCGTCAACATAGACAACAATGATGAGAAGCACATCATTAGCACGCTTAACATATAAGGTGATTTCAATTGGAATGTTCTCAAAACCATGTGCAATCAGATAGGCATGGATCTTCTCATACCAAGCACATGGTGCTTGCTTTAAACCATATAATGGCTTCTTTAACCTGCACACTTGGTTTTCATGCCCTTTTTGCACAGAGCCACGAGGCTGAAAAACATACACTTCTTCATGCAAGTCACCATTGAGAAATGCTATTTTAATGTCCAACTGAAGGAGAGCGCACTGTGGTGCATTGCCACGAAACACTTCACTGGTATCAGAGCAGTTCGAGGCAAAAAATTTGTTCCTTTTGTGCGAGCAAAGCGAGCACACCCCCCCCCCAGGCTTTCTCCAAGGCTTACGACTAAGGTGGCGACCAAGGCATAGACCTTGGCATACCTTGTCATCCGAGTCACCGAAGTCACCGTTGGCTGTGCGCGAGGGAGGACCTCAACGATCAAGGAATATAGAGGTTCCCGGTACTTCCCGGGACGTCACCCATCCCAGTACTGTTCCCCCCAGAGCTCGCTTAACTGTGGCAATCTCTTGCCACTAAGCTACACCCTTGTGGTGTTTGAAGAAGGGGAAAGACTAAGGTTGACATTACCTTGAACAAGTTTTGGTCCCTCAAAGCTTCATTTTTTGCTTTCAAAGCCTATTTCTCAAGCAATTTTGGGGTGTTTTTGGAGCCATTTCGGAGTACTTTCGCACAGTTCTCTTCACACAGGTCCAAGAACATAAAAAAGAGTGTTCCTTGTACTTCTCAGACAATAAATATCAACCTTTGGGGTTGCATTTTCAGCCACACTCGTAAAACTACAGGTTTCTCGAGGGGTTTTTAGTTTTGGTGGGAGCAGTCGCTGCAAATTTATGCAGGTTTTAAAGCCTAAAACATCAGAGTTGACATACACTTGCAGGTGTTATTGGCTAGTTTTTGGGCTGTGTATTCAGCCTTTTAGTGTCATTTTACTGCATATATTGAGCACATACACACCATGTACGCTTCTGTGGATACCGCTTATGTACGTCCATGTGGTCATTGATATAGCGGTTACGTTCTTTGCGTAAAGCCTTTTACGTTTGATAAAGAGGGTCGTGGTGAGGTTTTCTTAATTGGGAGACACCCAGATGTCGGGGTCTCTTCGATGATGTAGTTGGAAGACTTACCCAGCCTCGCCATAGGAGATGTATGATAGTTGTTCATAGGTGCTCGATAAGCCTAATTGGCTTCTATTGGATAACTGATTATATGCAGTGGAGTCAGTGATTCACTATGCAGGTAGACATGTCAGTACTTGCAGTTTTATGATACTTTGACACTGGTCATATGCTAATTTTGCAGAGGATACTCTGGCAAAATTTTTTTAGATTTCTGGTTTAGTCAACTATACAGTGGTCGATTTACTCCTTGATACACTTATTTCTTGGTGTTTGGACTCTTCTAGCTCCACTATCATTCTACTCAGTTCTCTACGATCATGGCATCCGAGGTCTCAGGCACATCCGGTGGATCAGGGTCTAGTGCTAGTGTTCCGAGGAGGAGCTATAACTTGCAGGGCAAAGACCATTTTGAGATCCAAAAATTTGATGGCACAAACTTTGCTCTATGGAAGAATCAGATTAAAGATGTGCTGATTCAAAGGAGGCAATGGAATCCAGTAAATGGGATTTCAAAGAAGCCTGCTGACATGGATGAAGATGATTGGGATGAGTTAGATGAAATGGTCAGGTCTACCATTTGCTTGCACCTAGGAGATAATGTTTACTTTACAATATTAGACTGTGAAAGTGCAGAGGAGCTTTGGAAGAAGTTATGCAATACATATGAAAAAGAGACGGCATCAAATAAAGTGTATCTGATGAGAAAATTATATGACCTTCGTTTGAAGGACACAGATAGTGTTGCTGCTCATCTAAATGAGTTTGATGCTATATTCTCCTAGTTACAGGCTCAAAAAATGGATATGGATAATGAAATGAAAGCAGTATTGCTGTTATGCACCCTGCCATCATCATGGGATACGTTTTGCACAACTATTAGCAAGTGCACCTAGTGGTAAACTCGTCTATGATGACATATGTGGAGCACTCTTGAGTGAGGAGATTCGTAGAAAATCTATGGTTAGCACTCAGACTGGAGATGCATATAATGTTCGTGATTCTTACCAAGGAAAGAATCAACAATGTGGCAGGAGCAAGAACAAGGAAAAGAATGGTCAACGGAATAAGAGTAGAAGTAAATCAAGGAAGAGGGATATCGAATGCCATTATTGTCATAAGAAAGGACACATGAAGAAAGACTGTTATGCATTAAAGAATGCTAAAGGTAAAGGACAGAATGTTGATAGGCATGTTGAACAGTTACCTGCACCATCTACTTCAACTGTGTGATTGAAGAAATTAATGCTATTTCTGACGATGCTGATGTGTTGACACTTGATAGTACTGTGCCATCTGAGGCACTTATGGCTGATTCTCTTTCCCACACCTGGCTGCTAGATTCTGGTGCTTCTTTCCATGTGACACCACATAGAGAATGATTCTCTAATTATGCAGCAAAGTCTCTTGGTACCGTGAGACTTGGTGAATCTTACCAGTGTGATGTTGTGGGGATCGGAGATGTGGTTGTGCATTTCATTGATGGTTCAAAATTTACTATGCATAATGTACGCCATGTACCTCAGTTATCACGCAGTTTGATGTCAGTTGGTCAACTTGATGACCTTGGTTACAAGGTGGTCTTCTATGCTCAGTCCTTTCGTATATCAAAGGGCAATATGGTTATTGCAAAAGGAAGCAAAGTTGGCTCACTTTATCCTTTATTTGTATCACAGAAAGAACACTTGTTAGCTGTTACTGAACAACCTATGGCTTGTATTTGGCAGGTCATTTGGGCCATATATCTCATAATGGAATGGAAAATCTTTCTCGTTCTGGCTACTTACCTGTGTTATCTTTCTCTGATTTTTCATTTTGTGAGCATTGTCAATATGGAAAGCAAACTAGAAATGTGCATAGAATGCACATTGATTCTTCAATTCAGCCTTTAGATCTCGTTCATACAGATGTGTGTGGCCCTATGCCCACTAGGTCCTTAGGTGGTTCTCTTTACTTTGTTACTTTCATAGATGATGCTACTAGAAAAGTCTAGGTATATCCTATCAAGTCAAAGGATGATGTATTCCCTACTTTCAGAAAATGGCTTGCTTCAGTTGAGATTGAAAAAGGAACCAAGCTTAAGGCTTTACGTTCAGATAATGGGGGTGAGTATACCTCACATGAATTCAACCTTTTTTGTCAGTCTAGAGGGATTCGTAGAGAGTTTACAGCTCCTTATACCCCAGTACAGAATGGTGTAGCTGAGAGGATGAATAGAACTATTCAAGATAGAGTAGTCTCTATGTTGTATCATGCAAAGCTCTCACAAGGGTTTTGGGCAGAAGCAGTATTGACTGCAGTTCATGTCATTAACCTTTCACCTAGTACTGCCAAAGGTCTGAAAGTGGCACAAGAGTTATGGACAGGGAAACCACCATATTATGATCATCTTCGAGTTTTTGGGTGTGAAGCATATGTTCATATACCCAAGAATCTTAGACAAAAGTTGGGTCATAAGTCAAAGAAATGCATTTTTCTTGGATATGGTCGAGAAGGACAATTTGGATATCGCTTATGGGATCCTGAAACACGGTCAGTGGTCAGAAGTAGTGATGTCATTTTTAATGAGTTTAAGATGCATAAACAGCCCATTAAGGAGGTTGAAGTGAGAAGAGTGGTGTTTGAGGATACTAGTCCTCTGGTTAGCATGCATAAAAATGCTGCACATAGGGATGTTCAAGAGAATGTCCATTCAGATCAGTCTGCACATGTTCCTATTCAGCAACCATTGAGACGTTCTGCACATGTCTCATATCCACCTGATAGATATGTTGCAGGTTTAGATTTTGTTATTCTAACAGATGCCGGTGAGCCTTCTTGCTACAAAGAGGCTATGCAGACAAAGGATCATGTCAAGTGGGAGCGTGCCATGAAGAGTGAGTTGGATTCTATTCACAAGAATGGTACTTTGGACTTAGTACCTTTGCCAAAGGGCAGGAAAGCTTTACCATGTAAATGGGTATATAAGCTGAAATTCACATCAGATAGTGCTTCTCCAAAATATAAAGCACGACTTGTTGCAACGGGTTTGAAGCAACAACATGGTGTTGATTTTGAGGAAATCTTCTCTCCAATGGTCAAGATGACTACTTTGCGCATGTTGCTTGGATTCGTTGCAATGGAGGACTTAGAGCTAGTCCAAATGGATGTGAAAACAACTTTATTGCATGGAGATCTTACAGATGAGATCTATATGGAACAACCAGAGGGTTATGTAGTTCCTGGCAATGAAAGTCTAGTTTCTAAGCTCAAGAAGAGCTTGTATGGACTTAAACAGTCCCCTAGACAATGGTACCAAAAGTTTGATGCTTTTATGAAGTCCCAAGGCTATTCTCGGAGCAATGAGGATCATTGTCTCTACACAAAGAGATATTCTGATGGTAGCTTGATATGCTTGATACTTTACGTCGATGATATGTTGATTGCTGGGAAGTCCTCTTATGATTTGTCAATTCTCAAAAAGAAGTTGAGTCAGACATTTCATATGAAGGATTTGGGGGATGCCAAACACATTCTTGGCATGCACATTACTCGTGATAAGAGTAAAAGATGCATATACTTGTCTCAAAGTGAGTACATATCCAAAGTACTTCACCGATTCAATATGCAGGGTGGAAAGGCATTGAGTACACCTTTACCCACATATGTGAAATTGAGCAAGGATGACTGCCCCAAATCAGATGAGGAAAAGGAATTCATGACCAAAATTCCCTATTAGTCTGCTGTTGGTAGTCTCATGTATGCTATGGTAGCTACGAGACCAGACATTGCATTTGCAGTGGGAGTTGTGAGCATATATATGTCTAATCCTGGCAAGAAACATTGGGAAGCAATCAAAATGATTTTGAGATATCTGAGTGGCACTAAGGACAAGTGTCTATGCTTAGGTAGAGGAAAAGCATCCATTATTGGTTACACAGATTCTGACTATGCTGGTTGTGTAGACAATCGTAAGTCTACATCA
Source organism: Ceratopteris richardii (assembly GCA_020310875.1). Classification (NCBI taxonomy): domain Eukaryota; kingdom Viridiplantae; phylum Streptophyta; class Polypodiopsida; order Polypodiales; family Pteridaceae; genus Ceratopteris; species Ceratopteris richardii. Next base: position 51,460,127 of record CM035419.1, on the reverse strand, counting down.
GGGTACATTTTTCATTTTGCTGGAGGTGCTATCTCTTGGAGATCTTGTCTTCAAGAATGTACAGCTGTATCCACCACAGAAGCAGAGTATGTTGCAGCAAGTGAGGCATGTAAGGAAGCATTGTGGCTTTCTCATCTTGCTTGTGATATGGGTTTACCTCAGCATGTACCTCACTTGCTCAGTGATAGTCAGAGTGCCATTGCTTTGGCTAAGAATCCGGTCTATCATGCAAAGATCAAGCACATTGAGGTGAGGTATCACTTCATTAGAGATTGCTTAGCCACTGAGAGCATTATTCTTGAGAAGGTTCACACTCGAGATAATGCTGCAGATGCTTTGACTAAAGCTCTACCACAGGATAGCTTTTGACAATGTTGTCACTTGATGGGGGTTACTTGATTCTTGATCTTACACAGTCACTTGTATACTGTGTAACATGCCCATCAGGTGGGAGGTATAGTTTGTATACTTCCACTCAGGTATTCTTTATCATTCTTTATTTTTTCTCCCATAGTTACTCTGGCCATATTGGCCTTTAGTGGGAGATTGTTACCATTAGTGTCCATGTGAAAGGCCAAATGGCCACCGGACACTTCTTTGTATATGTTCTTTAATAAAACATATAGTGGCCTGGTCAGTCACAGACTGTAAGTTCGACCGCATTTGTAAGACCTAAGAAGTCTGTCTTCGTGCTCCCCGTGTACTGTGTTTTCTGCGTATTCTACAGCCTCTGTGCGGAGTATTGTGTGCAGCCTCAGGAGCTCGGTTTTCTACTCCGAGCATATCGTCACGGAGCTGTCGAGAAGGAGAGCGCACTGTGGTGCATCGCCACGAAACACTTCACTTTCCTGTGCATAACCCTTTGCAACAAGCCTAGCCTTATAATTGTCAACTGTACCATCAAGTTTATGCTTCAACTTGTATACCCACTTAGTGCCAATGGCCTTCTTGCCAGGAGGCAAGTCACATAAAGACCAAGTACCATTCTTCATTATTGCATCATGTTTAGATTGCATAGCAGCCATCCAAGTTTCTAAATTTTGTGCATCATCAAATGAAACAAGCTCAGTCTCATCAGATAGACTAGATGCAGCCATAGCATAGCAATTTGATGCAAAAGAGGCACTATGAGAGCCTGATCAAGTACGATATGACAGAGGTGCATCTAATTTGCTATCATGCAAGGTTTGCACCAGCCATTTTGGCATAGTTCTTGCCTGCTCAATATCAGCTCTCTCATTAATAAGTGCATCATGTAAATCTGCATCAGAAATGGAATGATTTGCATCATCACATGAAACCTGCAAAGTTTGAGAAGTTACCTCATTAGAACCAGCACTAGACTGTCCACCTATGAAAAGAGGCAAAAAAGTATCATACATGTCTTTGGAGCTAACAGATGTCTCCTTAGTACATTAAAGCAATGGCTGAATAGCATCCTCCACAAAAACATCACGGCTAACCAGAATGCGTTTAGTATGTGGATGATACAAAGGATAGCCTTTACTTTCAGAACTGTACCCAACAAGAATACATTTTACAACTTTATCATCCAATTTTTTGCGATGTTGTTCAGACACTAATGCATATGCCAAACAACCAAAAACACGCAGATGAGCAACAAATGGCTTGCGGTCATGCCATGCCTCATATGGAGTGATAGACTGCAACGCTTTAGTGGGACACCTGTTCACTACATATGCTGCACACATGACAACCTCAAGCCAGAAACTATGTGGTAAAGCCTGACTCTTGACCATACACCTCGCCATCTCCATGAGTGACCTATTCTTTTGTTCAGCAACTCCATTCTGTTGATGTGTATAGGGCACTGTACACTGGTGTTTTATCCCACGTGCAACCAAAAATGCATTAAAATCAAAAGACATATATTCCCCCACTCAATGAGAATGGAGGGTGCCCATTTTTGACAGATTTTTAGCCAAAACCAAAAACTGTTTGAAGCACATGAACACTTCGGACTTTGCCTTCAATGGATATACCCATGCATCGATGGAAGTCATGAAGTAAAGATAATTCGCAAAAGATCATGAAGTAAAGATAATCCCCAAAAGAAGGTGAAAGTCATGAAAGTCATCGATGAAAGTCATGAAGTAAAGATAATTCCCAAAAGAAGGTGTCTACATAGGACCACAGACATCACTATGTACAAGCTGCAATTTCTGAGTAGCCAGAACTGAACCATCTTTTGGAAAGGACAAACACTACATTTTGCCCAAAATACAATCTTCACAAACATGTTTTCCAGGTGCCTCAAGTTTGGGCAAAGAGGACACCATTTTAGATTTCTGCAGGTGTAGAAAACTAGCAGAATTCAGATGACCAAAGCGTGCATGCCAAAGCTTTGCATCTTACATAGCCTGAGAATCATTTATTGCTTATGCCAAATCATTTACTGATCTTTCATAGTCTATGAGCTTATACAACCCATGACATAAAATGCCAGAAGCAATAATCACATTGCGATTTGACAGATAATGAACTGTACACCTGTCATAAAAAGATTTCACAACCAAGCCAATCTTGGCTAATGCAGAAACTGATAACAGGTTCATCTTGATCCCTAGCACAAATAAAGCATCTGACAAAGTGAAAGAACTACCATCAGCAGTAGTCCAAATGATCTTACCAACTCCCATAACAGGATAAGAGGAGTTGTTGGCGCATGTAACAGTATTCCCTATAGGGGTAGGCTCGAGTGAAGAGAAGAAACTACGCTGTGAGGTAATATGTTTGGTCACCCCACTGTCAAAATACCAAACATCTGAGTCTACTGCAGACATGCATTGCTCATGAGAAGATGGGTCAAAACTGCAGACAGTAGTAAACGCCCATTCTTCTTCTTGCACAAGATTAGCAGACTCTGTTTTTGGTGAGGCCTCTACAACAACCATTCCAGCCTCTTTCTTCTTTGCCTCTTTGGCAGCTAGTTTTGGACAGTTCTTTATGATATGATCATTCCCTTTACAATACTTACAAAAGGATTTATGTTTTTTTGATTTCTTCTCATCTTTATCTTCCTTCTTCGAATATGCAAAATTAGCATATTTTTGCTTACTAGTTGAAGAGCTCCATTTTCCTTTGCCCTTCTGACTAGCCAGGAAAGCTTGATCTGCAACTCACATAATGGACCTGTTCTGCCTGGACTGATCTTCGTGCAAAAGAACAGAGACTAACTCCTCAAATCATAAGGCATTCGGATTGCCTTTCATCATCAACCAAAGAGTATAAGCAAAACTCTGATATGACTCAGGAAGACCATTCAGAACGGTCTGCACAAGTGAGCTATCTAGTATAACCTCATCAACAGAGATCAACTGTTCCTTCAAGTCTTTGATCTTCGTTAGGAAACTGTCCATAGAATCACCTTCATTCATGTGCTCACTCTCCAACTGTTTTCGGAGGTAAGCAACACAAGCCTCATTCCTAGCTTGGTACAATGTGGTAAGTGTATCCCAAGCATCCTTAACTGTCCTACAAGAGCGAATATGAGGAATAATGGCACGTTGGACAGACAATGCTATCAATGCATGTGCCTGGGCATCTCTGCCATCCCAACGAATCTGCTCCGTAGTAGGTGCAATAGAAACCGCAACACGAACAAGAATATGCAGAATATCATCATCTTCTACACCTTCTGCATTAGCTTCAGTACCTATAGTTGTAACAGTTGCAAGTGTGATAGGACGTTTTTCGACACCCTGCAAAATGTTCCACAGTCCTTTTGCAACCAACACATGTCATATCATATAAGCCCATAATGGGTAGTTGGTACTATCTAACTTATCCTCAACAACCAACATACTCGATGACTAAAATACCTTGATGCAAAAAATATACTGTATCTCATAAAGTTGAACAGAACTGCTCAGACGAATTCTACTAGACCTGTAGCAGACTTCGAGATGCTTATATTGGCGAACATAAATTGGTATATACCTTTGGCACAAAAAGATGAAATAGCCTACACAAGCGCTATGATAGTGCGTTCGGAGGCCAAAACGAGCTCATATTGTGATTTCGGCACCACAGATCGAAGCTATTTTGATTTTGGAAACACGTTGAGTATGCTCACCAAAATTCGTGCGATTCTGAGACTGCAATCAGAGGAGTGTCGACGACGCCCTAGATGAAGCGATGACCTGCTCTGATACCAATTGTTGGAGTTAGATGTCTGTGGAAGCACACAAACAACACAAGGAAGAAGAAGAAGCTTGGAGCACAACACACAATACTGAATAAATTACTAGAGAATGTACAAAGATAAGTAGCCCATTAGGGCAATAGGCGTATATACAAGCCGGGGGAAAAAACCCTCCTAAAGAGGGAAAAAAGTGCCCCGGCGGTCCTAGAGTGTTCACACACATCACTACCTAAATATATCAACAAAAAATGAATAGATTTACATCATTTGCATGCTTAAGATATAATGTGTTCTTAGTTGGATTGTTCTCAAAACCATGTGTGAGAAAGTAGGCATGTATCTTCTCATATCAAGCATGCTCTGCTTCTTGAAACCATATAGCACCTGTTTCAACTTGCACACTTTGTTTTTGTGTCCTTTTTGCACAAAACCATGGGTCTAAAATAAATATGCTTGTACATGTAAATCACCATTCAAAAATTAAATTTTAATGTCCAATTGATATAGATTCCAACCATGATGAATTGCAAGTGCGCAAATCCTAAGAATAGTGGTCATTAGGCATAGATGCAAGTCATATAAAGAACAAGTACAATTCTTCATAATAACATCATAATCTAATTGCATAACAACCATGCAACTTTTTGAATTTTGTGCTTCATGAAAAGAAATAGGCTCATTCTCATCACAAAGACTAGAGGCAGCCATTGCATAGCAATTTGATGCAAAGGAAACACTATGAGAGCATGGAAGGGTATGATATGACAAAGGCACATCTAATTTTCTATCTCTCAAAGTCTACACTAGCCAGGTAGGCATAGTTTTAGGCTCTTCTATGCCAACTCTCTCATCAACAAGTGCATCATGTGAATTTTCATTAGAAATGTAATGATCTGCATCATCATGTGGAAGAAATTGCGTAATTTTGATAAGCACTTGACTATCCATCTATAGAAAGAGGAAGCAAAGTGTCATACACCCTTCAAGCTAATTGACGTGTCCTTCGTACATGAAAGTAATGGATTAATTGCGTCTTCCACAAAAATGATATCATGGATAGCCAAAACGCATTTAGTCTATGGATGATACAAATGATAGGCTTTGCTTTGAGAAATGTACCCTACAAAAATGCATTTCACTACTTTGTCATCCAAATTCCTACATTGTGCTCAGAGACTAATGCATATAGAAAACAACCAAAGACATGCAAATGAGCAAAGATGGCTTGTGACCATGCCAAGCCTCATATGGAGTGATTGATTGTAGTGCTTTGGTGGGGACACATGTTATGTACATATGCTGCACACATAACAACCTTACACTAGAAGCTATGTGGTAAAGCTTGAATCTTGACCAATCCCATGCTCAATGAGAAATGCATTAAAATCAAAAGACATGTACCCCCCTTGATTAAAAAATGAGGGTGCATAACTTACATGCTGATAGGTTTGCAACCATAACCAAGAACTATTTGAAGCACATAAACACTTTGGACTTTACTTTCAATGGATACACCCATGCATGCTTGGAGAAGTCATGAATAAAACTCAGGAAGTAAAGGTAGTTATGAGATGAAGGTGTCTGCATAGGATCATATGCATCACTATGCACAAGATGCAATTCATCGAATTGAACCATCTTTTGGGAAGGAGGAATGCTCCACTTTACCCCAAATACAACCTTTGCAGAGATGTTTACAATGTGCCTTAAGTTTTGGTTACCATTTCATATTTCTAGAGGTGAAACAAACTAGCAAAATCCAGATGATGGAAGTGTTCATGCCAAAGCTTTGCATTTGAGATAGCGTGAGAAGCTTGAACTACACATGCTGAATCATTCACAAATTTTACATAGTCCACGAGCTTATAAAACCAATGACACAAAATGCTAAAAGCGATAATAACATCAACATTTAAGAGATCATGAGTTGTACATTTTTCATGAAGAAATTTGACAACCAAGCCAATCTTCGCTAATGCTCAAATTGACAACATATTTGTATTGATCCTTGACATATATAAAGCATTTGACAATGGGAAAGAACTACCATCACCAGTAGTAAAAGTAATCTTACCAACTCCCATTATAGGATATGAGGCATTTTTAGCACATATAATAATATTCTCTATAGGGGCAAGCTCAAGTGAATTGAAGAAACTGTGCTGTGAGGTAATATGTTTGCTTGCCCCACTATCAAAGTACCAAACATCTAAGTCTACTGTAGACATACACTGCTCATGAGAAGATGGGTAATAGCTACAAACAATAATAAAACTCTTTGTTTTGAACAAGATTACTAGATTTTGTTTAAGTGAAGGGGCATGTGCAACAACCATTCATGCCTCTTTCTTCTTTGCCTCTTTTGCAACTAGTTAAGGACTACCACACTAATAATGCGAGGATCAAAACAAGCAAGGCAACATGATGAAGTTTCAAAAACATCATCTGCAAAGAGAGCATATCACTTACCGACATCCACTTTGGCTCAACCACCTCCTATCACCCAAGAGGAGTTGGACGAAGTCTTGCAAGCAACACACACATTTAGAGAGTGACAAGTGAGCTTAAATGTTCAAGGAAATCACTATTGGCAAATAAGTGAAGCAAGAGGCAATCAAAGAGCCAAGAAAAAGATTTGGAGATTATCTCATTATACCGAATTGGGTTTAGAAGATTCAAGCTCATATTCGAGATCACCAAATGATGAACATAAATCCTCGTTAAATTTTGATTTACAAATTGATGACGATCAGTGGGAGGAATTGAATCAAATGCTAGATGAGTAAGAATTAGTGAGCAAGGAAAAAGAAAATGATGAAGTATAAGAATAAGATGTACTATGAACATTGCAACCATGTATGGACTTTACCATCCAATTTAATGCTAGAAGATGTGCTTAACCATAATGTACAATGTCTATAGACTCTTATCATATTCTAATGGAGGAAGAAAATGAAGAAAAATCAAAAGAACCAATCATACCATAGGTTTTTGGTTGAAGACACAACTATTAACATTAGCACAACAAGAAAAAGCTCTAAAGAATTTCATACACAAGGAGAAGAATAAGGAAAGATACATCTTCACATAAGACAACCATTCAACAAGACCATGGTTTCATGGACATTGCAAGCCCCACAAAAGGATTTGGTTTGAGAAACACATGGACTTCAATTACAAAAAATCTCAAGGTTAAGGAGTCACTTAAGAAAATGTGGAAAATACAAAAACATGATTTTGCAAGAAGTTATCTCTCTTGAATTCATTTCAAAAAGTGTCCAAAAATATCTTTTAAAATGAAGGAGATAAGTTCTTTTATATTTGCTCCCCTCTTGTACTAATATTTACAAAAATATTATGGGTAATAGGCACATGTAACTATATTACAATATCTCTTCTTTTAGGTTTTTAAAGGTTAATAATTAAGTGGGGTTATGTACAAGATTCCTAGTGAAGCAACTAGACACATGATTACACTTCTTTAAAATATATAAATAATTGAAAACTAAAAGAGATCTTGAAAATATTTTTGCATTCATCTTGTTGAATAGATTTTGAAAGACTTTCTCTTTGTTCTCTAATCTCACAAAAGTCTAATAATTTAATCATAAGCTTTTGAGCTTTTATTGAAAGTGGTAAGTGGGAAAGAAACCCTAGAAATTTTCATTTTGGAAAGTTTGAGAGAAAGGAAAAAATCAAGAAATGTTTTCATAAACTCATGAAGGAGTTATATGAGTCATGTTGGCATGGATTACAACTTTTAGAATTGATGAAAGACATGAGAAATAAAATTCTAAGAGAAATTGTTGATTGTAAATGATTCATTGAAGAAATATTTTTATGATAATAAGTGTAACTCTAGTTGAACTACATGTCAAAGCTAAAGACGGAATGCCATACGAGAGAATTCCATAGAGAGCATACAAAAATCTTGCAAAAAATTAGAGAAAAGATGTCTTTTGGAAAAATACGATTCTCTCCAGAGATAAGAATATTCACACAAAGAGTTAAGTGTATGAGTGGGAAGGGGAAGCAATTCACAAAGCAAGATAATCATGTTTCAGGCATGATGGAATTTCAAGTTTCAACAAAAATCCAAAAAATCATGATTTTTTAAGGGAACTATAAAAGCACAAAAGAGGGAAGATTTTCATTTTACTAAGTGACATGTGAGAGTGTGAGAGCAAGGAAATCATGACTATGAGCTTTGGAGTTAAATTTTCATTTTGGAAGCAATCAACTAATCAAAAGGCAAAGATAAACACTGGACTTAATCTTCTTTATAAATATATTGTTTGCATGAAAGTGTGAAGATTAAGAAAAGAAAAAAAATCATGTTTTACTAAGAAAATATTTCTTTATATAAATTATGTTCATTTTTTATATAGAAAATGTTGAAATTTCTATATAAAAAATATTGATATATTTAGGTAGTGATGTGTATGAACACACTAGGACTGCCAGGGCATGTTTTTTCCTCTTTAAGAGGTTTTTTTCCCCCGACTTGTATATACACATATAGCCCTAACATGTTACTTATATTTGTACATTCTAGTGGTAATACATTCAATATTGTGTGCTGTGCTTCAAGCTTCTTCTTTTTCCTTGTGGTTTTCGTGTGCTCCTGCACACTTCTAACTCCAAAAATTGGTATCAGACCAGGTTGTCACTTCATCTAGGGTGTCGTCGACACCCCTTCATTCACAATCTTAGAATCATACAAAATTTGGTGAGAATAATCAAGATGATTAGGAGATCAAAACTGCTTCGCTTTGTGGTGCTGAAATCGTGATTTGGGTTTGTTTTGGCCTTCGAACGCACTATCACAATCCTTGTGCAGGCTATTTCATCTTTTTGTGCCAAAGATATATACAAGTTTCCGTTCGCGAGTATATGCGTCTCGAAGTCTGCTACATGACCAACAAAACTCATCAAGGTAATTCTGTTCAACTTTTTAAGATAAATCATTTTGTTCCATCAGGGTATTTTAGTCAGTGGCCATGGCTGAAAGTAGTGATGTATTCCATACGTTGGCTATTGAGGATAAGTTGGAAGGTATCAACTACCCATTGTAGGCTTATATGATGCGATATGTATTGGTAGAAAAAGGACTGTGGAACATTGTGTAGGGTGTTGAAAAACATCCTATTACACCTACAAATATAGGTATTGAAGCTGATGCTAATGGCGTTGAAGATGGTGATATTATGCAGATTCCTGTTCGTGTCGCGGTTCCTGTTGCACCTACTATAGAGTAAATTCGTTCGGATGGTGGAGATGCTCAAACACATGCATTGACAACGTTTTCTGTCAAACGTGCCATTATTCCTCACATTCACTCTTGCAGAACAACTAAGGATACTTGGGATACACTTACCACATTGTACCAAGCTATGAATGAGGCTTTTGTTGCTTACCTCCAAAAACACTTGGAGAGTGAGCATATGAATGAAGGCGATTCTATTGATAGTTTTCTGATAAAGATCAAGGATTTGAAGGAATAATTGATTTCTGCTGATGAAGTCCTTGACTGTTCACTTATGTAGATTGTTCTGAATGATCTTCCCAACTCATATAAGAGTTTTTCTTCTACTCTTTGTTTGATGATGAAAGGTAATCCAAATGCTTTAACATTTGAAGAGTTAGTTTCTGTTCTACTATAGGAAGATCAGTCTAGGCAGAACAGGTCTATTATGAGTGTTGTAGATCAAGCTTTCTTGGCTAGTCAGAAGGGCAAAGGTAAATGGAGTTCATCTACTAGTAAGCAGAAATTTACAAATGCTGCACATTCGAAGAAGGAAGACAAAGATGAGAAAAAAATAAAAAAAGCAGAAATTGTTTTGAAAATACTATAAAGCAAATGATCATGTCATTAAGAGATGTCCAAAATTAGCTTCTAAAGGGGCAAATAAGAAAGAGGCTGGAATGGTTGTTGCAGAGGCCTCTACACTGAAAACAAAGTCTACTAATCTTGTGCAAAATGAAGAATGGGCATTTACTATTGTTTGTAGTTTTGACCCATCTTCTCATGAGCACTATATGTCTGTAGTAGACTCAGATGTTTGGTATTTTGATAGATGGGTACCCAAACATATTACCTTGCAACGCAGTTCCTTCACTTCACTTGAGCCTGCCCCCACACAAAATATTGTCACACGTGCCAACAACTCCTCTTATCTTGTCATGGGAGTTGGTAAGATCATTGTGACTACTACCGATGGTAGTTCTTTCACTTTGTCAGATGCTTTATTTGTGCTAGGGATCAAGAAGAATCTGTTATCAGTTTTGGCTTTAGCCAAGATTGACTTGGTTGTGTAATTTGTTGATGATAGGTGTGCAGTTTATGATTTGTCAAATGGTGATGTGATTATTGCTTCTGGCATTTTATGTCGTGGGCTGTATAAGCTCATAGACTATAAGAAATCTGTGAATGATTCAATATGTGGAGTACATGATTCTCATGCTATGTCAAACGCAAAGCTTTGGCATGCACACTTTGGTCATCTGAATTTTGCTAGTTTGCTATGCATGCAGAAAACTAAACTGGTGTTTTCTTTGCCCAAAATTGAGGCACCTATTAAACATGTCTGTGAAGGCTGTATTTTGGGCAAAATGCAGTGTTCCTCCTTTCCAAAAGATGTTTTAGTTCGAGCTACCCAAAAATTGTAGCTTATTCATAGTGATGTTTGTGGTCTTATACAAATGCCCTCGTTTGGAAACTATCTTTACTTCGTGACTTTCATCGAAGATTTTTCCAGGCATGCATGGAAATATCCATTGAAGGCAAAGTCCAAAGTGTTTATGTGCTTCAAACAATTTTTGGTTTTGGTTGAAAATTTGTCAGCATGTAAAATGGGCACCCTCCGTTCTAATTGAGGGAGGCAATATATGTCTTCTGACTTTAATGCATTTCTGGATGAACGTGGGATAAAACATTAGTGTACAATGCCATATACACCTCAATAGAGTGGAGTTGCTGAATGGAAGAACAAATCACTCATGGAGATGACGAGATGTATGGTCAAGAGTCAAGGTTTACCACAGTTTCTGGCTTGACGCTATTATGTGTGTAGCATATGTACTTAATAGGTGTTCCACTAAAGCATTGAAGTCTATCACTCCATATGAGGCTTGGCATGGTCGTAAGCCATCTATTGCTCACCCGCGTGTTTTTGATTGTCTGGCATATACATTAGTGTCTGAACATCACTAGAAATTGGATGATAAAGCAGTAAAATATATTTTTGTTGGGTACAGTTCTGAATGCAAAGGCTATTGTATATATCATCCACCATTAGGAGAAAAAACGAACCCTGCATGGGCCTTGTAAGGATCCCTAATTTTTAGGGATTAAGATTAGCAAAAAAAGGGTTAAAGGCTAGAAAAAATATCGCTAGTGGTTTTCATAATAAAATATTTTTTCTCAAGTTGGTGCTTAGTCTAAATGGGATCGTGGACATTTTTTCCCTTGGATATGATCACATCGATGGCTACAATTGTCTTCATTTGCTTGTCACAAGGCGACAAAAAACTTTCTAAAAAATGGCCCAGTCATATGCACTCTTGTCCATCGGATGAGATGCTCATGGACGGTTATGATTATGACTTAGTGTCTGTCAAAAGAAGACCAAATAGAAAGCATTCAATGAGCCAAGGAAGGCTTTGGACTGGCAAAAGAAGACAAAAGCCACGTAGTTCCGTGGTGCGATTCAATATGCTCCGTCCGATGGCTCAGTCATTTGATGGTTTAGAAACATTCTTGGGATCCTTTTAAAAGTAAGGCTTCACACCCATTAGATCAAGCAATGATCCAACAGATGCAATTCAAAGTGGCCCAAACTTCAATCGAATTAATCTAGACCATTCTTTTTTGGGTCCATCCAACAATAAAGACATAAAGGCACCTTTTTTTTTTAGTTTCAAGATAGACCATTAGATCCTTGCTACATCCAACAGATAGAATTGCATGGTGACTTTTTTCTTAATATTTAACATGAGCCATTGGATCTTTGAGGTAATCCAATGGTTATAGTTGAAACTCTAGGCCTATCAAACCACTTTTATAGAAGAACTCATGGTTTTTAGTCATTGATACCACCTTTGACCACAAAGAAACAAGGGAAGCCTATGCCTAGTCTAGGTGATCAAGGGAGTAGACTCTGGCCACCACCCTCTTCTCATTGGTCCATCACTAATCACCTCTTAATCTAAAAGGCCATGCAAGGTTCATTTTTCCCCCTAATGTAGACTAAATGCATTTTGGTTGCCCTGATGTTTTTGTGGAAGATGCTATTCAACCGTTACTTTCATGTACTAAAGAGACATTGTTTAATTCCAAAGGCATGTATGATACTTGGATGCTTCTTTTTACAAGTGGACAGTCTAGTGATGGTCCTAATGAGGAAACTTCTCAACCTTTGTAGGTTTCATGTGATGATGCAGATCATTCAATTTTTACATGATGCACTTGTTGCTGAGAGAGCTGATATCAGTAGGCAAAAACTATGCCAAAATGTCTGGTGCAGACTTTGCATGACAACAAATTAGATGCACCTTTGTCATACCGTACTCATTCAAGCTCTCATAATGAATCTTTTGCACCAGATTGCTATGCTATGGCTACCTCTAGTCTCTATGATGAGCATGAGCCTATTTATTTTGATTAAGCACAAAATTCTCAAAATTGGATGGTTGCTATGTAATCTCAATAAGATGCTATAATGAAGAATGGTACCTTGTCTTTATGTGACTTTCCTCCTGGCAAGAAGGCCATTCACACTCGATGGGTATACAAGCTGAAGTGTAAGCCTGATGGAATAGTTGACAAGTATAAGGCTAGGCTTCTTGCAAAGGGTTATGCACAGGAAACAGACATTGGTTTTGATAAGACCTTTGCACCTACATGTCGAATGACTACTATTCGTAGCATCTGTGCACTTGCAACTCATCATGGTTGGAATCTACATCAGTTGGACATTAAAACAACATTTTTAAATGGTGATTTGCATGAAGAAGTGTGTGTTTTTCAGCCTCGTGGCTTTGTGCAAAACGGGCATGAAAACCACGTGTGCAGGTTAAAGAATGCATAACATGGTTGAAAAGCAAGCACCATGTGCTTGGTTGAAAAGATACATGCCTATCTGATTGCAAATGGTTTTGAGAACAATCCAATCGAGAGCATCTTATATGTTAAGCATGTTAATGATGTGCTTATGATCATTGTTGTGTATGTTGATGACATGCTGCCCATTGTTCCTCATGACAAGAATATTAGTAATTTTAAGGCTGATTTGCATGCCTCATTTGAGATGTCTAATTTGGGGCACTGGCATCATTATTTGGGCATTCAATTTATGCAAGTTGATGGTGGAATGGCTTTGTGTCAAAGGAAATATATTGACACATTATTGCAACATTTTGGCCTTGAAGACTATAAGCGTATTGCCGCTCCTATGGAGACAGGTTTACGATTGAGTCTTCATGATGCAAGAGATGCACTTGATGATGTTCTGTATCAGTAGGCTATTGGATGTTTGATTTACTTATGCATTACTCATCCAGATATTCAGTTTGTTGTCTCATAGTTGAGCAGGTTTATGCATTGCTCAAGTGTTAAGCATTGGTAGGCGCTTAAGCACATCTTTCGCTACTTGAGTGGTACCTGGCTACGTGGACTGTTTTATCCCAAGGGGGATCACTACCGCCAGATTTGCATGCTTTTCTTGATAGTGATTGGGCTAGTTTCTATGACACTCGTATGTCCATTAGTGGCTTTTGCTTCATGCTTGGTAGCTCATGTATATCTTGGTTGAGCAAAAAGCAACCTACTGTGACCACTTCGAGTTGTGATACTGAGTATAGGAAAACTTTCACAATGACTGGTGAGTGTGTGTGGCTCAGATGCCTCATGGCTAGCTTAGGTGTTGGTCAGTCTTCTGACACCATCTTCATTGATGGTCAGAGCACATTGGCAGTTGCGAGGAATCTTGTGTTCCATGCTCCCACTAAGCACATTGAGATGCATTATCATTATGTCAGGGAGAGGTTCTCGGCTGGAGAGATCAGCTTGGTATATATGCCCATGTAGGAGAACATTGTAGGCCTTTTCACCAAGGATCTGCCGAGGGAGAAGCTTGAAGCTTTTCATAAAGCTTTGGGCTTACTTCCTTTGGTGGAGTGATTCCACACACCTTGGCAGTTCCTTATACATGAGTGCGAGCTCCTTGTTCACCACATCACTCCCATGGCGGATTTGTTCACATATTTAGGTAGTGATGTGTGTGAACACACTAGGATTGCTGGGGTACTTTTTTCCCTCTTTAGAATATTTTTTTCCCCCGGCTTGTACATACGCATATAGCCCTCACGGGTTACTCATCTTTGTACATTCTAGTGGTAATACATTCAGTATTGTGTGTTGTGCTATAAGCTTCTTCTTCTTCCTTGTGCTGTTCACGTGCTCCCACAGACATCTAACTCCAACAAGAAATATTGAATTTTTTATATATAAAAAATGTTTAGTTTTTTATATAAAAAAAGTTGAATTTTTATATAAAAAATGTTGAATTTTCTATACAAAAAATGCTGAATTTTTTATATAAAAAATGGTTGAATTTTTTAATAGAAAATGTTGAATTTTTTACATAAAAAATGTTGAATTTTTTTGATGTTTCTTTGATTGCATGCTAAAAATGATCAAGGCACATATGTGGGATTGAAAAGAATAGAAAAAATTAGGAAATTGTTTTGTATGAGAATGGACACAAAATTGTGATTCTATAAACAAAAACATGCTATCCACAAACCACATTTGTCTACAAACAATTGCTAAAACGAGTGATTATGAGCAATCATGATTGTGAAACACAAACACAATTAAAAAAAAAAATGGCGATTGTGTTGAATCTAAAATTTCATAATTTTCCACCCACACGATTTTCAAAAACACTATTGTGTGTAAAACATGATTGTGAAAAAAAAACATGATTTTTACCACAAAACACGATTTTGAAATAAAGTGGGAATCACGATTTTCTCCTCATAGAGAAATGCAATTACCTACACAAAATCATGATTCTTTTGAAAAATGTGATCCTCTACTAAGAATTATGATTTTGAATCAAGAAAATCATGATTCTAATCACATAATAGTGATTTCTAAAGAATCCACTGCTACGTCCAAGTGGCTAGAATTTCAGCCCAATCATGGGGTTCAAATTCCTCATCAAGAAAACCCATAGGTGCATATGCTAGGTCATGAAATGCTCTTGGGTTTTGATTAGCACCAATGTCTCTAGAGATTGATCTTTTTGCTTCCTCTACTGTGACCTTACACATCTATAAGTGTGTCTCTTCATGCATCCAAGAGGATCCTCATCCTATGGAGTGCACTGAATCTGTGTCATCTAATGCTCTATGGAAAGGCTTCCATTGTAAGGGGGACTACATCTCTATGTGAGTAGTCCTTGAGATTAACTTCAATTGTGACTCCTAAATGTTGCAAGTACAAAGAATTGGTTCCCCAATCTCGCACTATTTGCAGTTGTCTCATGAAGGGCCTTTCTAAAATCATCTCATAGACGTGGTTCTTGCCAAATTCACATATGGAAAATGTATGCTCAAAATCCCCACCACATGTGGTAAGAGTTATGCCTTCTACTAAACCTAGGGGTTTCTCGATGTGGCCATCTACCATTTGCAATTTCGTTATTGTTGGTCTAAGTGCCGGCTTGCCCTAATGCTTCTATAAGGAGGTGATAGCAATAGCACCTCTTGCACCTGAGTCCAAGATGGCTTCGGTGGTATAGATTTGATAGGTATTCCTTCTTCATGTTCGCTCATGCCTCCTATTTTTTCCAAGGGTACCTCAGGCATTGTGTTATGAAATCCTACCTAGGAATGAGTTTTCGCTACTTCTAACATTTGATTGGATATGTGTTTCCACAGTTCTGGTTTGATTTTGAGTAACTCCTCCAAAGTGAGATGATACTACTCTTTGGTATTCTTCATGATGTCCATATTCCTAGGTAAGGTCGAGTCTTCATTTTTTACCATCACTGTGGGTGCTCTCATACGGTTAGACTTAGATTCCCATGGGCTTGTGAAATGAGACAATTCTTGCAAGGAATTAGACTCATATTCTAATCACTCACTAGGTTGGTCGTCTTTATATGCTCCATAGATAGATAGAATATGTTGGGGAAATTGATCATGTAGGTCATCCACTTGCTCAATGGGAGGTGGATTTTCACTCTCCTTGGCCCATTTTTCCTCTTGAATCTCTCTTAGGAATTCTTGAGAATATTAATTTACAAAAAAAGAGATTTCTAGATTAGTGGAATTAGGGACATGAGCTTCCTTGGGAGGCAAGCTTATTCCTTCACTTCTATCATTGCTTACCTTTGATGTAGCTATCTTACCAAATTTGGCTATTATCATCTCTAGACTCTCTAACAATCCATCAAAGTGCAATTGTGCCTTGCTTGAGTTAGTGCAATTGAAAAGACAACTAGGTCTCATAGTTTGAGCCAATTCTACCATTTTGGCACATAACTTAGTTCTTTTGATCCCTAGGCCATCTCTGGGGTAACACTTGTGTTGGGGGATTCTTTTGCAGAAAGGGCCTTGAGTGTTTGTAGGAGAAGGAAGAAGAAGAAGAAGTGGAACACAAACACTGAAAGCTTCTGTATTTTAATTACCAATAGGAAAAATACAATAATGATGTCCAAACAAGACCAAGTGATCTCTGTGCAAAGTGCTCAATCCCAAAGAACACACACACACACACACACACACAAGGTTACAAGATACCCAAATTTCTTTATGCTTCCAATCTTCTCTTCACTAGGACCCCATGTTCTCTAGGAGCTTGCTCCTATAAACACCTTGCACTCAAGCTTCCAATAGGGTAGGAGGGAGAGGAACACCTTCTATCGATGCGCACACCTCTTCAATGGTACCATATGCCACCTTGGTTGCCTTGCTTACTAGTTCTCTACACACCTATGCACACACTAGATCATCCTTCTTGCACACTTTGTCTCACACTTGCTCTCTGCGTCACACTCAGGTTCAATGTCTCTTGCTCTTCTCACCTAGTGTAGACTATGCTCTTACTTGCTTAGTCTAACTCCAAGAATAATGCCCATTCCTTGTGTGTTGATTCACTTACGTACATTGCTCCTAACTGATAGTATATCTTGGCGCTCACTTTGATGTCCCAAGAATGTCCCAAATTATGTACAACCAACGACTCCCTATTTTGTCTTGTAGTGACTTTAGGACTAAAACAAAATTTCAAATGAAGGGGCCATACTTACACTTTTACGTACCGCTTCCTCTTCACATGTCTTCACTTTTGCCTTCATTTCTTCAATCTGTGTACCTAAGGGAGGATTCACTTGAACCTCCCAAACACTTTAAACCCTTGAAAACCTTACAGAAAGACAATATGCAACCTACATTCAACTTTTTTCAAACCATAACCATTGTCAATAAATTGATTATGCACTACCTGTGCCCCTTCACCAACTTGACTTTGACCACTTTGAATTTGAACATTTTGACTTTGACCATGACTTTCACCAATTTGAGTTTGATGGGCTCAACAGTTGCCCACCACCTAATGGGCACTCCATCTTGGAGAGCTAACAGCCAAATCATGAACAGAGAGACTCAGCTTGATACCTGATGTGCACAACCTTCAAAATGACATATGAGCAGCTACCAAGTCCACTAGGGGCAAGAAAGAACAATCACAAGGGACTAAGCAAAATTGGATACTAATTCATTGAAGAAGAATAAGCTAGAGAATGGAGGGTAGGAAGGAAAGGTATGGAAGGGCTAAAGGGTTAAGAAGGATAGGGTAAGGAGGGGTAAGGGTGGGACTAGGCAAAAGGATAAAGGGAGGGGCAAGGAACATGATTAGGGGCTCTGGAGAGGGCCAAAGTGCAAAACAATGAAAGCTATAGAGGGATCATATGGAAAAATGTGAAACATGTGGGAAAATAAGGATGGAATAGACCATGTGGACCACGTGAAGAATTATAAACACGTATTAAATGTGCACAAAACCTGTGGGTTTGGACCAAAAGGAAGAGAAAAATTAATGCAAAAATTGAGTCTGTCAGTGTCAAGAAACATGAAATTGACCCCAAATTTGAAAAAAATGGCCATCCAAGATGCAATCTAGAGCCAAAAATATTTTTCCAATAAAAAAGGAAGAACCACACCGTAAGATAAATTTATCCTATGGTGGGTTGGAGGGGAGGGGGTGAGAGGGGGAGAGGAGAGCAGGGGTGGGAAGGGAGGGGGAAAAGAGGGAGGGAAGAGAGAGAAAAAGAGAGGCAAGAGAGAGAGTAGAGAGAAATTAGAGAGAAGGGAGAGGAAGGTAGAGAGAGAAGATTTTTTTCTTTGGGATAAAATAACAAAAGCCAGGAGGGCCACTTTGTTTTTTGAAAATATCTAAAAAATAGACAAAAAATCAAAATAAAATCCAAAAATCCAAAAAAATCCAAAAACAATTTAAAAAAATTCCTTAAATAGCTAGAACACTTTTCCCACTCAAAACCATAGAGAGCTTCCTTTTTCTTCTTTTATTTTATCAAGAAAAACATTGAAAAAAGATAAGAAAAAATATTAAAAAAATCTTTAAAAATTTTATAAAAATTCTAAAAAATTTCCAAACAAAGTGATTATGAAGAAGGCTATGAAATGGCTTCTAAATTGCATAAAAACTCAAAGAGCAAGCATGAAAATTGATGAAAACTAATAAAACTTAAGCAAAAAAGATCGTATCATAAGGCTGTATACAACTTGGAAGATTTTGCAAGTTTTAGGTGATCCAAAAAGCTTTACTTTTGCAAGTGCTAGGCCTTTAGCTTAGATATGATGACTAATGGAAGCTCTTTGCCCTCCACAATCTCTATTGTACTACACTTCATTTCAATTGTCTTCCATTTGGGCACATCTATTGTTGAGATTGTTTCACTCGAATCAACAACCTGAATGATCTCCTCTTTTCCTTCATAGAATTCCTCTCTACTTGAGTTACTTGGGAAAATTCCATAGCATTAAGATGTGTCTTCTCCATGTAGCCGAGCCAACATGTTCTCTTCTTCATATAAATCTGCCTCTAGGTTGTCCAACAAATCTTCTTCCATACAAATACCAATTGTCTGCATGGTGCTGCTATGACTTTGGTTGTCTGGTCCTTCTTCTAAGAATATCTTGTGCAAATCTTTTCCTCTTGCTTTACCCGCATTATGTCCTTACCCCAGTCATGCAACACATTGGCATACCTTGACCAGGGTCTCCCAATCAATAGTGGGAAACTTCCATCTACGTGTGGCAACCTTAAAAAACCAAAATCCAAGGTGAAGATGTTACCTTGTATCTCCACTGGGACTCCAAGGACCACCCCCATAGTCTTACTATGCTTTGGTTTGTAGATTTTCCAATGAAGTTGGCAGCTCTTAAAGGTTGGAGTCCAAGCTTTTTCTTTGTATATTCACGCATCAAGTTAATGCCAGAACCTCCATCCACAATAGCTCCTTGTAGCTGATGTCCGTTGATAGTGATTGTTAGATGTGAGATCTTATAATATGTAAGGGGGGATTCCCCTATAGATTTATCCTTATTCTTAGCAGTAGCCTTTGCCACTAAAGTTGTCGTGGAGGCCTCATCAATGATCTACAAGAACTCTGACCTGGGTTTCACATCCATCATTATTAAATAAAAAATAATGATCTCCTTTTTAATGGATTTGAGTAGTCTTGAAGCTTCAGATTCCTCAAGAGCATGGGCTCTATTTGAGTTATCAAACTCCTCATGAGCTGCGCTGAACGCATGCCCAATGACATTACTAATTCCTACAACCTCTTCTTTTTGTCTCGTATCTTAAACTGTAGTGGCTCTTTCCTTGTGTGTCCCATTCTCCTTGTTCATTCCATTAGTACTTGATTCTCGAGTTATGCCTAATTGAGCCTTCCCTTTGCTTCTTGTCTAGATTACAAAAGAGTCAATTTCTTCTAACTACACTACTCTGGTAGATGGTGATGGCACATTTGTTGATATATTTAGGTAGTGATGTGTGTGAACACACTAGGATTGCTGGGGTACATTTTTCCCTCTTTAGAAGGGTTTTCCCTCGGCTTGTATATACACCTATTGCCCTAACAAGTTACTAATCTTTGTACATTCTAGAGGTAATACATTCAGTATTGTGTGTTGTGCTCCAAGCTTCTTCTTCCTTGTGCTCTTCGCGTGCTTTTGTAGAGCTCAAACTCCAACTCCAGCCACAATCTCAAAATCGCATGAAATTTGGTGAGCATATTCAATTTCGGCCTCCGAGTGCACTATTGCAATGCTTGTGCAAGCTGTTTTGTCTTTTTATGCCAAAGATATTACAGGATTTGGTTTGCCAGTATAAGCATCTCGAACACTGCTACATGTTTAATAGAACTCAATAGGATAATTTTGTTCAAATTTTTGAGATACAATCAATATTTTGCATCAGGGTGTTTTAGTCAGTGGGCATCGTTGAAACCAGTGATGTATTCTATATGTTGGCTGTTAAGGATAAGTTGGATGATACCAATTACCCATTATGGGCTTATACGATGCATCATGTATTGGTCTGAAAAGGACTATGGAATATTGTGCAGGGTGTTGAAAAACGTCCTATTACACCTACAAGTACAAATACTGAAGCTGATGTAGAAGGCATTGAAGATTATAATATTCTTCCTGTTCCTATTCATGCTGCAGTTCTTATTGCACCTACTATAGAGAAAATTTGTTGGGATGGGAAAGATGCCTAGGCACATGCATTGATAGCTTTGTCTATCAAACATGCCATTATTCCTTACATTCACTCTTGCAGAATAGCTAAGGATGTTAGGGACACACTTACCACTTTATACGAGGTAAGGAATAAGGCTCGTGTTGTTTACATTCAAAAAACAATTAGAGAATGAGCACATGACTGCAGGTGATTCCATGGATAGTTTTTTGACAAAGATCAAAGCTTTGAAGGAACACTTGATTTTTGCTAATGAAATCTTACTTGACAGTTCACTTGTGCAGACTGTTCTGAATGGTCTTCTCGATTCATATCAGAGATTTGCTTCCACGCTTCATTTGATGATGAAAGGAAATCCAAATGCCTTAACATTTGAGGATTTAGTCTCTGTTATGTTGCAGAAAGATTAATCTAGGTAGAACATGTCCATTATGCATGTTGCAAATCAAGCTTTCCTGGCTAGTAAGAAGGGCAAAGGTAAATGAAGCTCTTCTACAAGTAAGCAAAAATCTACTAATTTTGTAGAGTCAATGAAGGATGATAGAGACAAGAAGAAAACAGAAAAGAAGAAATTGTTTTGGAAACACTATAAAGCAAACGATCGTGTCATAAAGAGTTGTCAAAAACTGGCTTCTAAAGAGACAAAGAAAAAAGAGGTTGGAATGGTTGTTGTAGAGGCCTCTACACCAAAAACACAGTCTACTAATTTAGTCCTGAATGAAGAATGGGTGTTTACTAATATTTGCAATTTTGACCCATCTTCTCTTAAACAGTGTATCTCTGCAAGAGACTTAGATGTTTGGTACTTTGATAGTGGGGCAACCAAACGTATTACCTCGCAACACAGTTTCTTCACTTCACTCGAGCTTGCCCCTATAGGGAATATTGTCAGATGTGCCAACAACTCCGCTTATCTTGTAATGGAAGTTGGTAAGACATGTACAGTTCATGATGACATATGTACCAACAAATCCTCTTATCTTGGTTGTGAAATTTGTTGATGACATATGTACAGTTCATGATCTGTCAAATGGCAACATGATTATTGCTTCTAGCATTTTATGTCGTGGTTGTATAAGCTCATAGACTATAAAAAATCTGTGAATGATTCAACATATGCAATACATGATTCTCAAGCTATGTCAGATGCAAAGCTTTGGCATGCACGCTTTGGTCATTAGAATTTTACTAGTTTGCTACACCTACAAAAATCTGAAGTGATGTACTCTTTGTCCAAAGTTGAGGCACCCGATAAACATGTATGTGAATGCTGTATTTTGGGCAAAATGCAACATTCCTCATTCCCAAGAGATGGTTCAGTTCGAGCTACTAAAAAATTGCAGCTTGTTCATAGTGATATCTGTGGTTCTATGTAGACACCCTCTTTTGGGAACTATCTTTACTTCATGAATTTCATCGATGATTTTTCCAGGCATGCATGGGTATATCCATTGAATGCGAAGTCAAAAGTGTTCATGTACTTAAAAGAGTTTTTGGTTATGGTTGAAAATCTATCAGCATGTAAAATGGGCACCCTCTGTTCTGATCGAGGAGGGGAATATATGTCTTCTGACTTTAATGCATTTTTGGCTCAACGTGGGATAAAACATCACTGTATAGTGCCATATAACCCTCAACACAATGGAGTTGTTGAATGGAAGAACATGTCACTCATGGAGATGGCGATGTGTATGATCAAGAGTCAGACTTTACCACATAATTCCTGGCTTGAGGCTATCATGTGTGCAACAAATGTACTTATTAGGTGTCCCAATAAAGCATTGCAATCTATCACTCCATATGAGGCTTGGCATGGCAAAAGTCATTTGTTGCTCACCTGCGTGTTTTGTGTTTGGCATATGCATTAGTACCTCAATAATAACAAAGGAAATTGGATGATAAGGCACTAAAATATATTTTTGTTGGGTATAGTTCTGAAAGCAAAGACTATCATCTGTATCATCCACAAACTAAACACATTTTGGTTACATCCACCTTTTTGCTACCTCTTTTTACAGGTGGACAATCTAGTGTTGGTCCTAATGAGGCAACTTCTCAACCTTTACATGTTTTATGTGATGATGTAGATCATTGCACTCCTGATGAAGTTTTGCATGGTGCACTTGATGAGAGAGCTGATATTGAGAAGGCTAAAATTATGCCAAAATGGCTAGTGCAGACTTTGCGTGATAACAAATTAGATGCACCTCTATCATATCATACTTGTTCAGGATCTCATAGTGCCTCTTTTGCATCAGATTGTTATGCTATGGGTGCCTCTAGTCTCTGTGATGAAAATGAGCTCCTTTTGTTTAATAAAGCATAAAATTCAAAAAATTGGATGGTTGCTATGCAATCTCAATATGATGCTATAATGAAAAATGGTACTTGTTCTTTATATGACTTGCCTCCTGGCAAGAAGACCATTGGAACTAAGTGGGTATTCAAGCTTAAGTGTAAGGATGAAGGACAATTGATAGGTATAAGGCTAGGCTTGTTACAAAAGATTATGCTTAGGAAAGAGGCATTGATTTTGATAAGACCTTTGCTCCTACTTGCTGAATGACTACCATTCGTAGCATATGTCCACTTGCAGCTCATCATGGTTGGAATGTACATCGGTTGGACATTAAAAGTGCAATCCTAAATGTGATTTTCATGAACAAGTGTATATCTTTCAGTCTCGTGGCTTTGTGCAATAAGGGCATGAAAACTAGATATTCCGGTTAAAGAAGGCATTATATGGTTTAAAGCAAGCACCATGTGCTTGGTATGAAAAGATATATGCCTATCTGATTGCACATGGTTTTGAGAAGAGTCCAACTGAAGCACCTTATACGTTAAGCATGCTAATGACGTGCTTCTGATCATTGTTATGTATGTTGATGACATGCTACTTGTTGGTCCTCATGAGAAGCTTATTGCTGATCTTAAGGCTCATTTGCATGTCTCATTTGAAATGTTTGATTTAGGGAATTTGCATCATTATTTGGGCATTCATTTTATGCAAGTTGATGATAGAATATCTTTGTGTCAAACAAAATATATTGACACACTATTGCAACATTTTAGCCTTGAAGACTGCAAACCTATTGCCACTCCTATGGAGACAGGTTTACGATTGTTGTCATGATGATGGTGATGCATTTGATGCTATTCTCTATCAACAGGTTGTTGGATGCTTGATTTACTTATGCATTAATTGACTAGATATTCAATTTGTGGTCTCATAGATGAGCAGGTTTATGCATTGCCTAAGTGTCAAGCATTGGTAGGTGGTTAATCACATCTTTTGCTACTCGAGTGGTACTTGGCTACTTGGATTGTTTTATCCCAAGCGAGGATCACTACTGCTAGATTTGCATGCTTTTTCTGACTTTGATTGGGCTAGTGACTCTCATGTGTCCACTAATGGCTTTTGCTTCATGCTTAGTAGCTCATGTATATCTTGGTTGAGCAAGAAGCAGCCTACTGTGGCCACTTCTAGCTGTGAGGCTGAGTATAGGGAAACTTTCACAATGACTATTGAGTGTGTGTGGCTCAGACACATTATGCCTGATTTGGGTGTTGGTCAGTCTTCGACCACCACCATCTTCATTGACAGTTAAAGCGCATTGGAAGTTGTGAAGAACCCTATGTTTCATGCTTGCACTAAATACCTTTTCACAAAGGCTCTACCTAGGGAGAAGTTTGAAGCTTTCCACAAAGCTTTGGGCTTAGTTCCTGTTGTGGAATGATTCCACATAGCTTGGCACTTCCTTATACATGAGTGCTAGCTCCTTGTTCATCGCATCACTCCTAGGGGAGATTTGTTGATATATTTATGTACTGATGTGTGTGAACACAATAGGACCACCGAGGCACTTCTTTCCCTCTTTAGGAGGTTTTCTCCTTTGTCTTGTATATATGCATATTGCCCTAATGGGTTACTAATCTTTGTACATTCTATTGGTAATACATTTAGTATTGTGTGTTGTGCCCCAAGCTTCTTCTTATTCCTTGTGCTATTCGTGTGATTCCGTAGACCTCAAACTCCAACAACATTGGCTTGTTCGGCAACTTCTTTGCTCATAGAGATCATTTGAATGTGCGGCCTAGATGTAAATGCTTGGTTCTTAGGATAGCGATTGGTATAATGGTCTCTCGCCTCTAGGAAGCTCCTGCAAGGGGGGGCATTTTCTGGTAGAGTGCACCTACTTTTGTAAGGCCAACATTCTCCACATCTGAAACAAGTGATTGGTCTCCTTGGGCCATTTCCAAAGTGATCCCTAGGTCTCACCTCATGATCTTGTTTGCTGCACATGGTGCACCGTAATCCAATTTTTATGGCACCTCCCCAAAGATCCTGTAGCTCTTGTCAATTGGGCCAACTCTTTTGCTTGGGCTTTCTCTTCTTTTTGTAGCTTTAAGGCCTCAATGTCTTGCCTCAGTTGGGTTACCACACTTTCCTCCTCTTTGCGGGGTTTGCTTCATTTCAAGCTCTCAAGTTCCTTCCTTAATTGAATTATTGGGTCCTCAAATTCTATAGGATATGACAGACTGGAAGAGCTTTCTCATATTGATGCATAATTTGCCCCAATCTTATGGTTGTATTAATGAACTCTTCAATTGTTGTTGTAGGTAGCACTAGCTCTTTGATTTTACACCATGTTGAGATTGGAAGTGGTTTAGCCAGCCACTTCTTGATGAAGAAGTCATGGGGAGGTTTGGTAATTTAGCCATCAAAGCCTTGGCTTTGGTGACGAATTCTAGAAATATCTCCCTAGGACCTAATCGTAAATTTTTTAACTCAATAACATTTTCAGCTATGTTCCATTGTTTGAACTGTGTCTTAAATGCTTCTTCATTAGGTCCCATGTAGTGAAGTGATTATCGGCAAAATGACTAAACCATTTGTATACTAACCCTTTTAATGTTGCTAAGAAAATAATAAAAAATGCATCTTCTCTTCCCATCAGACTCCTTGTCTTACATAAGGCCAAAAATCTTCTCATATTTTCATTTCGGTTTTCTTGTGCTAATCCCTTGAAAGATGGAAATTTGATATTTAACTTGGAGAGTAGAGTTTCTAAGTCTACCTGAGCCACTATGTTTCTCACTGATGATGTTGATGACAAAGTTTTGGTTGACCTTCAGATAGCTTTTCTTCTTATTACTTTGCAAGGGTCAGACCAACACTATCGATATCCTTGCACTTCTTCTACACTTTGCAACTATTGATTCTCTTATGCTCAAGCCTCCTTGTGGTCCCACCGAGGGTGCCAAATTTCATTGGGGGATTTTTTATAGAAGGAGACTTGAGTGTTTCTAGGAGAAGGAAGAAGAAGTGGAACACAAACATCAGAAGCTTCTATGTATTGATAACCAATAGGAAAAATACAATAATGATGTCCAAACAAAACCAAGTGATCTCTATGTGGACTGTTCAATCCCAAAAATATGCACACACACACACACACAAAAGGTTACAAACTACCCAAAGTTCCTTATGTCGCCAACTTCTAGGACCTCCACATTTTCTAAGAGGATGCACACCTTGCACTCAAGCTTCCAATAGGGTAGCTTGGGAGAGGAACACTGTTGATGTGCACACCTCTTCAATGGTACCTTGTGCCACCTTGGTTGCCTTGTTTACTGGTTCTTTGCACATCTTCTCTGCACACACTAAATCACTCAACAACTTGCTATGTTCTATCACATTTGACCCTTCTTGGATTCTGGTTTGATATGCGTTAATCATTATATTTAAATCCTTGGTATTAGGATCTGATTAAATTGACCTTGTTCTAGGTGGTGATGGGTTATATGGGGTTGGTTAGTGTTAAGTGATGGTGATGGCAGTGGTGTGTGAGAGTGTGTCTGAGATGTGATCTCTATCAATTGAGCTAAAGTACTTCTTTGGTTGGTATCGATTTTGGTATCTCCCTTGTTGATATGGTTATGGATAATTTTGCCTAGTCACTTGTTTGTTGTAAGGGAAATCTTGTGTAGTGTGGTTAGTGCATCTCCACTCAATAATGCAATATTGGCTATTAGGGTTTCCTTGGGATTGTGCCATGACTAGGCAAACATTAGCCATATGGTCTCCTCCACATGTATAACATCACTTTACTAAGACCATTCTAGGCATATGCTTGCTTGGAACTCCTAATTTCTGGGCTATCTTCTCTATCAACTCATTGATTGAAGTAGCTGCTTTAGAAGTGAAACTCGTAGCATTGTCTGAGTCTTTATAGATCTTTGAAAGGCTCTAGTCCATCAGCTGAATTGTCCTCAATGTCTATGCACATACGAATGCACTGCTCTATGGTTCTAGGCTCTTTTAGATATACATAAGATCTCAATTTGACACTTAGCAAACCATCCAAAAACAATGCCATTTGTTTGGTTGGTGAGGGTAGCTCTAGAATAGGGCATCACTCTAGGTACTCTATAAATCTTTTGCCTACTATTCTAACCATCTCTTGGGGTGTTTTTTTGAAGCTATGTATTAGAGATGAAGTATTGTGCCTGATGCCACTCTTGGAGAACTCAATAATAAAGGCTTCTAGCAATTGATCAATGTTTTTGAACTTCCTTTGATGTGAATGTTGAATACATATCAAGGCTTTGTTCTTGAGTGTTAGAACAAAAACATTATATTGAGTGAATAGGTCGTCAACTTGTTCTGCTTGTCGTACTTGTCTAAAATCCGCCACGTGATTGTATGGGTGGCCACATTGATCTAACCAGTTGAGTAGGCCTCAAGATCTTTCATTATTTATTCCATCTAGTTCATCTCTAATTCTTTCTCTTCCAAGGGGTTCCATAAGCTTGAGAGGATCCGACTCATTATTGGCCATAAGAGATATTAAATCTAGGAGGGGGAAAGACTAATTCACCCTTCCAAGTGTAGGTGTGCCTACCATGCTCCATCACTACAAACACTCTTTCTGATGTGTTGTTTGAATAGGCCATGTTGCTTGTTGTCTTAGGGAATTCATATATCATGACTTCTCCTAGTTTGTTAGGTTGGTTGAATTTAAACCTCCAAAAAGCTTAATTTGTCTGTCTCTATTCAAGAATAGCTCTATGCTTTTGTTTTCCTATGGAATCCACTCTAGGATGATCATGCTCCTCAAGACAGATTTGCCTCGAGGTGTCCTTGGTTCTCCCCTCTTATGTTTTCTTGTTTTAGGCCCCCCATTTCAATTTCTAGAATAACGATTCCACAATTATCTGCCCTATCTCGTAGGTTTGTGACTACATACATGGTTCCCTCTTTATCAATGTATGAGCCTTCTTCAAACTTGACCACTCGGTGTTCAAGTTCGATAAGTTGATCTAGATTCTTAAGTTGCATAATAGATCTCCTCAAGCCGTTCTCATGGATGTGAACACCTAATCCGTTGGTCCTAATATATTCTAGCTGATTCTTATAGGGACCTTCTAGTTTTCCTAGATAGGTTGTATGACATGCTGTATGACATCTCCAAGTCACTAATCTTTGGACTTAGCACGTAGGGATAATTAATGAGTTGGTGAGCCCATGACTTAGCTTGAGATTGACACTAGCTTTAGAGGATCTGATGCTTTGTCTATCCTGAACTAGGTGCCTACCCAATCAAAAGTTCATAAGCTTTGTTATTGGTCCAAATTTTCCTAAGTACAACCATGTTGCAATGTTCTTTTGTGTCAGCTACTTGTTCTTTATAAATTTCTTTGATGCAATCTTATCCATTAAATTGCGTTAGTGAGAATACTTGAGTTTTTATCACAAGTTGAGGTGTGGTCAATCAATTTATGTTCTTTTCCCTTTAGTTTATTGCATAATATTCCAACTACTCTTGAACTTGAGTAATTAGGGGTTTTTGTACTTATGTCATGCCTAACATGTAACTCTAATTAATCAATTCCACTAATCGTACTTAGTGTGAGCTAAAAATTGATTGAGGGGGTTTAGTATCCTTCCAACCTTGACTCCTATGCTTTGACAAGTGCTCCAATGCCCAAGTAATATGCTCCTGAAGCGTGATTAGCTTTTACTCTTTGCTCGATAACTCAAAATGCTTGAAAAATGCTTAAGTTCAACTCAAAATTTGCAAAAATTAAAAAACCCTAGTTTTTGACTCATTTTATCTATGTATCATGATTGATAGGGCTGTCAATTGCGATGGACAAAGTTGTCTATCGGAGGCTCTCTTTCATGATGGACATGTGTCTGTCGTGATGGATGGCTGTCTGTCGCAATGGATAGATGTCTATCACAATGGATAGGTATTAGTCACGATGGATAGGTTTTTACGATAGGCATTATTTATCATGAGGTCTTATCATGTAATGGATTGAATCAACAATGGACAAAGTTTATCACGAGGGTTGTCTATCATGATGGATGGCATCAACCGTGATGGACATGTGTCTATCACGATGGACACCCAGTCCATCGTGGTTTGTCAATCATCAATCATGCGATCAACATTGTCAATCGTGATTGACTCTATGCCATGATAAGCAAAGAAAATACAAAATTTTGAAAATGTTCTATGGGTTTATGATGTGCATTGTTCACACTACAATGATTCACTCTTTTTTACCAAATAAGCAATTTTTGACTGCCACAATTGACAGAGACCAATGCCTCTAAGTATATGCAAAGAAGTTTTGTACCTGTTGAAGTTATTGCAAGTGCTATGGATGTTGGTACCTACAATGAAGCTCACAAAACACACAAAAATGCAACACACAATGTCTTTCTCACTCACTCTCCCAATGGAATGAGGAGAAATGAGGTAGAGGTGGAAATATGGTCCAAAACTAAAAATTCAGTGAAGAAAGAGATGGAGGTGGGAGATGGTGAGGATGATGATGATGTAAAAACTAAGAAAAGTAAAGAATTTAACTAATTACTTACCATTCCAATGTCCGATCTCTAAGTCTTACCATCACATGCTCATCCTCAAAAGTTCAATCCCTGGCATCGATGCCAAATTTGGTGTCAGTTTAGCACAATGATGAGTATCAATGTGAGTAGATCCACCTCATAATTGCCAATCCAAGAGGACCTGAGGGTGGTATGACAACCATGAACTAGTGAGAGTATCGGCGTGTGAGTGAAAAGCACACAAGCATGCACACACACACACAGAGGGCAAGACAAAGAAATGGAGCAATGAAATCTTTATTAACAAAAAATATGATTAGGATGTCTTTTGTTCACTTCAACTCCCAGAATGCCAACTTGAAAAGTAAGCTCTCTGGCTCTTTTTATAATTTTTCACTAGCTTTGGCTTGGTCGAGACCTAATGCCCAACGTAATTAAAAATTAAGTTCATAGCCTATTTTGGAGGCTCAAACAAGCTCTAGAAATTACGAAAATTGGCGTATACCTAGAACTAGTACTCCTCAAGCTCAAGGAATCCTCAATTTGTACAAAATGGATTTTGGATTGAGAAAAACGGGATTTATAATGGCATGTAGTGATCAAAATCACTATTTCCTAAGAAGTTGTATTAAAAAATTTGATAGGCCTAATTGCCGAATCTTCTTTGACTTCCTTGTTTGCTCGGTGTTACTTTGCTCTATCTTTGTCTTGATTCTCTCTGATTGGTTTGCCGCATGCTTCCTTGTCTCATCAAGATGCGTGTGACTCCTTAGCTACTGCCAACGATGTATATTACTAATAATTACATGTCAAATCCAAAATCCCAATTTATGATTGTTCAAAGTGTAACATGCTATAAGTTTGTTGGGGAACATTCTATAAAAGATTGTCCTTAGACTCCTACTTTTCGAGTGGATGGAGGGTATTGTAAGGATTGTGAGAGAGAACATTTGGTAAGGGATTGTCCAAAGAACCTAAACGGGAAAAAATCTAACAATCAAGCAACTCTGAAGATGGTGGATATTTTATCTACTTTTGGTAATGGTCACAATGAAGTACTACCTATGCATGTTATAATTAGAGCCTAAACTAAACTTCAACCTATGCAAATAGATAGGCAAAAAGGAGAGAAAATAGAGGCACCTATAAAAACTACTAAAAAGAATTTATCTTGGAAAGACATAAGAGCAAAATAGAAATCCAAGTGGGCTAAAAAGGTGGAAGAATTAGAGAAATTGAAAGAAGTTTGAGAAACTTGGAGAGGCTTGGAAGTAGAGTTACCAAGTGGTGAACTTGGTCCAACAAACTAGCAATCAACTTGTCCTACCTCTTTGAATATGTAAGGAAGACCTTGTTGGCTTGTCATTTACCCAATATATACTTTGGAACATCAACAAGAAACGTTGATGCAAAATAGATGACTTGTACCTTCACTAGCTCAAAAAATGTTTTTAAATATGGATGGAAGTTATGACTTCAAATGCTCAAAGTAGCCAACACAGTCAAAATTGGAAAAAAATCCTCTTAAGGGAGTGTCATACATAGGGTTGGCTTGCTATAATTCATAAAAGAAATAATTTATAACAACCAATGAGGGATCAATAACCTTAACACTGATTGGATGTGATCCTAATTTATAAGGGCTATGCAAAAGATGACCCCAAGACTATAAAACTAAGATTTCTCTCAATCTAGTGAACCAAATGCCTTGTAAATTTGTTTACATAAACTAGATAGTGATACAATTCTAATGCATCTTTAATCACTTGATTTAGAGCTTTGCAGAGAGAGCAACAACCTTTGTAAGATGACTGAGTTTGAGGAAGAAGAAGCAAAGAAATGGAGCAACACAATGATAGCCGAAATAGTATGTATATTGCTTCAATTGTATTCCAACATAGTGTACAATGTTTGAGAGTCATTATATAGACTCTTGGGTAGCTTTTCATGACTCAATCTCTTCAATTTGAATTCAAACTAAATGGGATAATTTCTTGTGATTGATTGAATCTACTTTTCCTATAACCTAGGAAAAGAGAAAGTTGGAGTTCCATCTACCTTTTGATTGATTGATTGAGAATCAATCTCAACCAATCCAAAATCATGGCCTTTGGGCCTTTTACTCTTCCCTTTCACAAAGTATAAGTGCTTTGAACCTTATAAGAAATGTTCATAAGTGATCAACCAAATAATGAAAAGAAATAATGTGCACATAAGTGCTACTTTCAAGGTACATGTAAACACTATCCATATGATAGTTGGAATAGGAAATTTTTCTTCAAGCATACTGAAAGCTTGGTGCTCCAAGAGCTCCCCCTCAAGCTAAAGAATGCTTAGGTCTTCATTCTCTGATAGATTGAATACCTGCTATAGATTTGAATCTTCAAAGCTTTATCCCATCAAGTGCCTTTGTCATTATGTCTGCTATTTTCTTCTCAGTAGGAACAAATGAAATGTCAACTTCCTTTGACATAAGCTTCTCTCTTATGAAGTGGTAATGAACCTCTATGTGCTTGGTCCTTGCATCAAAAATTGGATTTGCAGCTAGATGCATGGAACTTACATTGTCCCCAAGTATGTGAAGCTTGAAACTTACAAGTCCCAAATCTAAGTACAACTCTTTCAACCACGCTTCTTGAATTGCTATGATTATACCTCTATATTCTGCTTAAGTTGAAAATAAGGCAACTGTTGCTCATTTCTTTAAACTCCATGACACCAATTTTGAACTTGCTCCTGCCCAATCTACATCTGAACAGATTTTGATATCCAAATTTGAAGAGTAAGGGTAGTAGATACCTTGTCCCTTTAAGGTACTTAAGTGCTCTCTTTGCAACATCCATGTATGGCCTTCTAGGTGAGTGCATGAACTAACTAGCAAATGTCTTATCTTGTGCGAGTAGCATATATCAAGCTACCAACTAAGTTTTGATACTCTTTAGGATCATCAATCTTCTCATCTTCATAAACACTTAGTTTATGGTTCAATTCCAACGGTGTACCTGCAAGCTTTGTGTTCTTCATTTTGAACTTTAGAAGTAGGACTTGAATGTATCTTCTCTAAGTTAGATACATCCATTCATTTGTATAAATCACTTGCATATCTAGGAAATATGTGAGCTCACCTAAGTCAATGATTTTGCACTTCTCGTGCATGTGCCTTTTGATCCTTTGAATGCCATTGAGATCATCACCTGTCATAATTTTGTCATCTACATATACACATGGATAGATAAGTTCATTATAATTCTTTTTTATGAACAATGAAGGATTTGATTTACTAGGTTTGAACCTTTGATCTTGAAGGTACATAACCAACCTGTAATTCTAAGCTCTAGGAGCTCGTTTCAATCCATATAATGCTTTCTTAAGTCTGCAAACATAAGATGTATGACTAGGGTTTTGAAAATCTAGAGGTTGTGACATGTATACCTCTTCACTTATCCAACCATTTAGAAATGCATTTTTCACATGAAGTTGGAGGAGTCTCCAATTTCTTGTGGTAGCTACACTTATCAATGTTCTAATTGTAGTCATCCTTGCAATTGGTCATAATATTTCCTCATAGTCTATACCATGAGCTTGTGAGCATCCTTTGGCAACTAAGCTTGCCTTGTACTTGAAAATTGATCCATCAAAGCTTCTTTTGAGTTTATATACCCATCAACAACCAATAACCTTCTAGTTGGATGACAATGGAACCAAATCCCAAGTGTCCATCTCCTTCAATGCATCTATTTCTTCTTTCATGGCCTTTTCATGATTAGGATTTTTCTTTGCCTCTTCATTGGTTAAGGGATCTTTTGAACTTGAGTCATCTTCCAAATAGATTGAATGCTTTGTAACAAATGTGGAATTATATCCATAACTTTCTAGTTGTTTCTTCTTCCTTGTTGACCTTCCTGATACTTGCTTGGACCATTCCCCACACTCTTGCATTTTTGCTTTGCCTTTTGACTTCCATAGCTTGTAATCCTTTTTCCTTTTGTCGTGGTCTGTTGGAAAACAAAGATCAATATCCTATTGGTCAAGCTATATTCCATGGTCAAAATTTAGCCCAGTTTTCAGGATGTATAGAACTCAATCCCATTCCCTCTAAGAGAAAATGACGCTGACAACGTGGATAGAACAACTGCCTTCCAAACTTGTGAACCGGGTTCAAATCCTGTCGGCTGAAGTTGAGTAAACGCGAAGATCTTTTTTTGATACTTTCGAAATAGCGAACGCGGATGTTTTTCCCAAAAATGTCGACAGATTAGATTTTCATGATTACGTTTTCACATAAAGCTTTTTCGAGATCGCTACGATTGTGGAGCTTCTGGAAAAGCTTTTGGAGGACAATCAACTACTATATAAACACATGCTTGGCTTATTGTTTAGCATCCTTCACCTAACTTTCAACACAAGCCTTGAGCTTGGACCGCAATAGAGGTGGTGTTTCTTCTAGCACATGGGATAGCCATGGTGCTAACTTGAAGCATGTTGAGGTGTAGCCATGGAGTTCTTCTTGGAGATTCTTCTTGAAGATGTAGAGTGTGCTCGCACTCTTGCTCATGAAGAGGAGTTTATCTCTTGTTCATGGAAAAAAGACTTAGTCATTAGCAGCTTGATGGTGAGGATCGGCCATCTACATGTAGTTGATTGTCTTCTACATGAAGATTTCAGGCTACGTCAAAGACATTGGATGGTGTTTAACATAAGATTTACATCTTATGTTAAGTATTCAGGTACATATTCTCTTTACGGACATAGGTACTACTTGAATTTTATGGAGGCAATAGCATCCATATCAGGAGGAGTCCTATTCGACATAGATACAAGAGAATCAGTATGTATATGCTTTATGCATATCTGGATGAGGTGTTTGAGGAGGTGTGTTCACATGAGTTTGAGGATTTCCGACAGAAAACTTGTTAGCATTCTTTGCTACTTTTTAAGTATGTGATCTTTTCACACACGTATCTAACTTAGGGTCTTCCATAGCCTAAGGTTAGATGAGGGTTTGTTGATTATCAATTTCACACTGATCCTTCCTCTTTCAGTCACTCATATTCACTCTTCTATAACCTATTAGATCACGCATCTCATGTATATTTAGATTTCTGCCCATACATCTAAATATGTTTGTTACATTTGTACATTCACTCATTCATCTATTTCTCATCACATAGAGTGGTTGAGAGTTTTGCTCCCACATTGTACATTGAACATCGGTATATATGATACTATCAGTAAGCGGTGGCTTATGTAACACATTACACATGTCGTCTATTCTTTCTCTATCTTTGTCTCATCATATGTATGATTAAGTTGTGGTATGTTCATGTTTTGCCAATATTGGAAGATTGTTGGAATTAATGTTGTATATGCTAGATCTATGGAATTATGGACCTGTGATATGAGCTAAGGGCCTACCTCATTTCCAACATGGTCATCATCTATATCGCTTCTTGGATTGTGGATCTATGTATCATGCTTCCTTCTTGGTTGATGGAAATCAAAATCAAGATCATATGGTAGAGTTACCATTTGTTTACCTTCATCATACCAAGACCTGTTTTCTTCAAACACAACATCCTTACTTATAGTGAATTGCTTGGTTGAAAGATTATAGAACATGTAACCCATCTTACTTGAATCATAACCAATAAATACTACCTTTGTTGCCCTTTCATCCAATTTACCTCTTATTTGTGGTGGTATATGAAAATAAGCTAAACAACCAAACAATTTCAATGTCCGAGACTAGGCTTTCTTCCATTTGGATGGTAATCTATGATAAGGTACATAACACTTGAAATAGCCTCTACCCATAGATAATGTGGTAGCCTCTTTTCTTCAAGCATTGTTGTGGGTTATCTCTCTGCCATTCCATTCAATTAAGGAGAGTATCCAATAGTCACTTTCCTTTTGATACCTTTATCTTACAAGAACTCATCAAACTCTTTCGAGAAGTATTCTTCCCCTCCATCAAATCTAAGCTTCTTGAGTGATCTACATGTATGATTCTACATGTATCGAAAACTTCATGCTTATTCTTGATAAAGTATCGAATAGTCCATCTACTATGGTCATCAATAAATGAGACATAATACCTTGATCTTGCCAACGAAGGTTCTTGGCTTGTCCCCCATACATCTGTATGTATTAAGTCCAATAAGTTGTTGTGGATGCAACCTTTGTGGTTGAACGGTTGTCTTTGTGTCTTCTCAATTTGACATGCATCACATTTGTTGATCATGTGTTGCTTTGATATGTTTGGCAATCCTTGAATACTTTGATCCATAATATATCCTTCAAGGTGCTTTCATTCACATGAGATAACCTCTTATGCCACACTTCAAGCTCACTTAGGGTTTGAGACTCAAAGTTGAGTAGAGCCATATTTTTGGTTTTTCCTATTTCAAAAGTAAGCAACCTTCCATGCTTCTCACCTCTGGCTATCTTCGTTAAGGCATTTGGATTGCCTTTCATCATCAATGAAAGAGTAGAAGCATACTCTGATATGAATCTATAAGACCATTAAGAACAATCTACACAAGTGAACTATCCTTTAAAACTTTATCACCAAAAATGAATTGTTCCAAATCTTTGATCTTTGTCAAAAAATTGTCCATGGACTTTATCCATGTGCTCACTCTCAAATTGTTTTCGGAGGTAAGCAACATGAGCATCATTTCTTGCCTGATATAAGGTAGTAAATATATCCCAAGTGACCTTTGCTTTCTTACAAGGTCAAATGTGAGGAATAATGGCACAATTGAAAGACAAATGTATCAATACATGTGCTTGAGCATCTCTGCTATCTCAACAAAGTTTCTCTACAGTAGGTGCAACAAGAACCATAGCATGAACAAGAATCTCAAGAGCTTCATCTTCAACACCATCTACATCATCTTCAATAACTATATTCATAAGTCTAGTCGAATGTTTTTCAATACCCTACACAATATCCCACATCCCTTTTGCTACCGATACATGATGCATCATATATGCACTTAACGAGTAATTAGTGCCATCCACTTGTCCTCAAGAACTAACATACGAAATATCATTGCTTTCAACCATGGCCACTAATTAAATACCTTGATGTAGAAAAATGTGAAGCTTTTTTGTACTCATAATCTCCCTGAGTATACTCATTACTTTTTATGTTATTCCGAGACTGTGACCCTCTAATTAAGTAGAAAAATGGCCACTAATTAAATACCTTGATGTAGAAAAATGTGAAGCTTTTTTGTACTCATAATCTCCCTAAGTATGCTCATTAATTTTTATGTTATTCCAAGACTGTGATCAGAGGGATGTCGAGGACATCGTAGATGAAGTGGTGACCTACTTTAGTACCAATTGGAGTTTGAGTTCTAGGGAAACGCATGAAGAGCGCAAGGAAGAAGAAGCTTGGAGCACAACACCATTGAATGAACTTCCAAGTGAATGTACAAAGATAAATAAGCTGTTAGGGTTATAAGTGAATATACAAGCCAAGGCAAATAACTTCCCAAAGAGGAAAAAAAGTGCCTTGACAGTCCTAAGTATGTTCACACACATCACTACCGAAATATATCTGTTGGGTGAGTGTAGAAATGTGAGAGACACGCAAAAAACATACAAAAGGAGCACAAATGCAGCAAGACACACAGAGAAGACAAATGGTTGGAATAGCTCTCTCTATTGGTGATGAACAGAACTCAAGTAAAAGCTAAATGATATCCCAATATGAGTATCAAGTATGTGGTAACATGGAGAAAAACCTCTAGCCTACACTAGGGTAAAAAGTGCCCATGTATAGGGAGAAGGTTCATGGAGCAAACGATGTAAACACATGTATGGAGTGAAAGAACAACCCCTAGGCAATAAGCCTAAATCTTTGCGAAAAACTTCAAACTTTTCCCATGGAAGAGCTTTGACGAATGTCTACTACATTATCTTATGTAGGCACATATATCAAATCAATCACTTGCATAATGGCATGCTCTCACATAGTGATAATGCACCTCAATAAGTTTGGTCATGCATGAAACACTGGATTTCATGCAACAACCAATGCACTCTGATTATTAGTGAGAATACCTTAAGCAACTCCAATCTCCATGCAAAGATCCATCCACAGGCATCTCAACCATATACACTCCACTGTAGCTATGAAAACTACCTTGTACTCAACTTCACACCTCGATGTCACCATTATAGGATTTCATCTCAACCATATACACTCCACTATAGCTATGAAAACTACCTTGTACTCAACTTCACACCTCGATGTCACCATTATAGGTTTCTTTTTACTCAACCAAGATATGCATGAGTCTCCAAGGAAAAAGTAATTACTACTAGCGGACATATGAGTATCATAACAACTAACCCAGTCACTATCAATAAAAGCATGCAAGCATGGATGAATATCTCTACCATAAAAGAGACGTAAACTCAAAGTACCTTTGAGATATCTAAACACATGGTTCACTACTTGCCAATCCTTAACGGAAGGGCTATGCATGAATCAACTCAATTGGGATATTGCATATTGTATATCCGGTCTTGTGTTTCAAGCATATATAAGACATCCCACCACATGCAATCCTCAAAGTCAAAACGTTGAAGTGGTTTTTCAACATACTTTGCATGATGCATAACAATTCCCCCCTCAACGAATACAAACTCAATGCCAAGATAGTGGCTCAAAAGACCAAGTTACATCAAAAGTATGTTGCAAATCAGCCATAAGGATGTCAAGTTTTGTATCACATGACCTAGTCAAGAATATGTAACAACATAAACAAAGACAATAAGATCAACCCCATCTGTGCATACATGGAGTGTATTTTCAATTGAGTTATATGTGGAGCCAAGTGCAATCAAGTGCTTATGGATTGTCATACCATGCATGTGGACCTTACTTGAGACCATACAAAGCTTTACGCAAATGACCATATCACCACTTTGGAACAAAGGCACGAGTGTATCAAACACACCTTGTGAGCTAATTATTGGTTGTATTTTACATTCAAGTAGAGGGAGTTTCCATGATATTCCAACTAGCCTCTTTGAGAACCACATCGACTTGTGCGGCATTCTCAAAGAAGTAGAAATATACATTAGCTTTGTATTGTATCCTAGGGGAGGGGAGATCGAGAGATCCAAACATGTTTCTAAGCCACCTACACATAAACTCTTGTGGGGGCAATGCTCAAGACTACCTTGCCTTTCTATGTAATAACACTACCAATACTCTACATCTTCCTTGTTTTCTTGCCGAAGTTGGAAATTTCATTGAGCTTGGATAGTACAAGGGTCCACGATTGATTAACAAAGGAAGTGGTGAGCGCAATTAAGACAAAGAAATGATTGAGCTCTTGCCAACATGCATGCAAGAATCTAGGCAAAGGGTGGTGCCTGAAGATAATGTGCAAGGTGCTACCCTAGCTCCATCCTCCTCATGGAGCTGAACTTGCAATTTGACACATTCGTTGTTTTGAAACATATAAGTCGAATTCATATAAAACCAAATCCTATCTTGCATGCTAGAACCATGCATATTGAAGTGCACTATCACTTCACAAGGAAAAATGTGATCTCAAAGGAAGTTTCAATACATTACATAGATGCCAAGAACTAATAATATTTCAAACTTCATGAAATGCATTTACACGAAAGAGCTTGAATGCGCTAGGATGAATGAAGTTTTAGGGAGAGTGCTAAAAATGAAGGTCCCACAAATCTGCCACTTGGACAGATGCAATCGGAGAAGACTACCTCTTGGTTTAACCAATTTGGAGCCTACAAAAAATCTCCCAGATATCTCAAATTTCAATCCATCCCTCGGACCTATGAGGAGATAACTTAGGAAAATTCATCCTAAATTAGATGATCACTTTTCTATTCTTGTATGTATGCATGCCCCTTCATTAGTTTTGGTTGATCTCTCAAGTTTTCTGGTTCATTTAAATTGTGCATTAAGTGTTGTAGTTGACTCAAGCAAGCACATTGCTTGCTTCTTGATATCCTTGAGTAGATATATCTTTGTGTGTGTGAGAAGTGTTAGCATTCTTTTTCGCTACATTCGTAGTGATTCTTCTTCATTACTCATCCATTACGTGTAATGTTTGAGTCATTCGATAGCTATTATAGTCATTGAAATCAATACCTTGTCTCGAAATCAAATTTTGATTAGTCTCTAAGAAACTTGCAAAATAGTGAATTGTGTTGATTCACATCCCTCTATATGTGGACACTTCGTTAGATATATCTTTGTGTGTGTGAGTAGTGCTAGCATTTTTTTTCGCTACATTCGTAGTGATTCTTCTTCATTACTCATCCATTACGTGTAATCAATCTATATGGTTGGCCTCCAAAGTCCAGAATATGTGCCTTGCTGGTCACATATAAGAAATTCTTTTTATTGCTTGAATCCTCCACAGCAGACTCGTGGACACCAACACAAAAAGCACTTGAAAAGAAACATCACAGCACAGTATGAAAACTAAACTCGTTCCATACAAGGTGAACAACAAAGAAAACATCTCTTGTATAAAGAACCTCCTGATCTCTTTCCAGCGACACGAACACAAAAAGCACTTGAAAAGAAACATCACAGCACAGTATGAAAACTAAATTTGTTCCATACAAGGTGAACAACAAAGAAAACATCTCTTGTATAAAGAACCTCCTGATCTCTTTCCAGGGAAACTAAAATAAGGGTTTGTACTTGAAACCAACTTTATCATGATAAAACACTAAAAGGCAAAGTTGGTACAGTATATAGCAGCCTTCTAGCTAATACTGAGCAGATGGGAATAGCTGACCGAAACATTGAAAACCCTGCAGAGAGAAAAAACTGCAACTAGAGAGAAAAAGTGGAACATGCACCATGTTTTATCAGTATCAAATTTGTTGTATCTTGAGTTTGGGGCTTTGTTCACTAAGAAGCTACCTTTTGGGTCTCTTGCACAATACATGAAAGAAGTGGTCAAAAGGTTTGAATGTTCACTTACTCGTGAGCAGGGACAATTCAGCTGCCTGGTGCTACCTACGAGAGAGGAGACAATCCACGAACCACACCTATCCAAGATCCTTCGAGATTATCTGACTACTTCCACCTTCACACAGAAGAAGGTTAGGAGAGCTATCTCACAGTTAGAGCATGGCAAGCCAGGGATCAGTTCAGACTACATGTCAAACACATTATCTATGGGGAGATGACTCTAGCACCACTCATTGCCCATCTCCTTCAATTGCTCTGGACCCAAGCACTTATCGAACTATCATTGATTGGCCTTATACTGACCAAACCCTGTGCAGCGATCTTAGAGGAGGAGCTCAGTACTCTGACTGAAAAGGAGAGTTTCCAAGCTCCAGAGCAGGCAGGCTTCAGACGCGCCCTCTCCACTATCATCCATATTTTCACCTTTAGATGTTCAATCGACAAATCAGGAGTGAGCAAGAAGAGACTACATTATTGCTTTGTGGATTTCCGCGAAGCATTTGATAATGTACCTAGAAAGCGATTGTTCAGACATCTACTTGATCTTGGGGTCACAGAGGAGTTTATCTATTCCCTATATGAGAGGGTAGCATGTAGACTTAGGTGTCAAGGGTGCCTCTCTAACTCCCTTGTTAGCACCATTCGTGTGAAACAAGGCTGCCAACTCTCCTTGACCCTCTTTGAGATCTATACTGATGAGATTGTGGATTTCATTCAGCAGCGAGGAGGATGTGTCAGGATGGAGTCGAGAAGTGCCATAGTACATATTCTTCTATATGCTGATGGCATTGTGTTGATCTTGGAGTCAACTCAGGGATTACAAAGCCATTTTGCTCATAGAGAGGACTCTCACTTAACCTTGTGAAAACAAACCTTCTTCTGTTTCACACATCTGTATAGATATGGAGACACAGTTACTTTATAGAAGGTAGAGGTTCCATTGAGATAACAGACTCATACATTTATCTTGGAGTGACTTTCAAAGCCACATCAGGAGCATTCTCAATGGCTCAGACAGATCGGGATAAACTCACATGTGGATATGCAACATTATCTCTTATGCACAGACAATGTCATCAGACACATTTTCAAGAGCCTTGTACGAAGGGGTAGCTTTTCTATACGATAGTCAAACCCTCATTGATGTATAGATCATCAATTTGGGTACCAGGGTTAGGAGATTTGATATGGACTATAGTAGAAAGGCCATAGATACTTATGATTTCTAGGCTCATTTGCAGTAACCCATCAATACCACATGACATTATTAAAGTAAAGCTTGTCGCACCACTTGCTTGTCGAGGCACTATTCCATACAATATGTATGTTACATAGGCTTCAGCATATGCATAACGGCCGCATCACATATACAGCTCTTCAAGCTTCATGAGATTTAGCTCTTGTAGGGAATTCTTCATCTTGGTATGCTCAAACTCAGGATTGAATGAGGAGACATGGATCTGAGACAGATCAGCTCCCACCCATACACTAGGATATACTGCTCCTACCTATTCACACTCTCGACAAGAGAGGAATAGGATTATACGACAAGAGATATGGCACACATGTATAGAGGACCTCGGTCTTCCATGGGGATTCACTACCAACAAAAAAGCTCCATTATCGCGAGCTTTTTCTACAAATTTTAGACCAAAGATTCATAGATGTCCCTTGATCCATGTCTATATGCCACATCATATAGAAGTGGTCATTGGGCAACTTAGGTTGTCATCACATCAGCTGGAGATGGAGAGAGGCCAAGCTAAAGGGATACCAAAAGAAGAGCATATATGTCCAACATACCAAACAAAGGTGGAGAGCGAGGAGCACTTTGTTATCTGATGCCCAGCATATGCAGACCTCATAGTACATTACCAAATACATGGGTCATTATAGCAATATATGTGGAGAGAGAATCAGTGGCAATTCTGATGCTTCCTCATTATTGCAAATCATAGACGAGATCCTTAGAGAGGAGGGGCATACAACATACGATCACCCATTTCTTCCACAGGATCGAGACATGACCTACACTCCCCCCTCCTAGTGATGCATGTCTCGCCCTACGACAAACAGAGACATAAACAGCTAGAGGATGGCCTTGAGCCTTTGGGTATCGAAGACGCCGACTTTACTAGTATGAGACCATGAGAATTTTGTCAATACATGAGCAGCAAATGGAACAGAGACGTGCATCCACGTCCTAAGGCACCCTCCTCCAAAGGGTACTCCGTCCGATACCCATGTATCACATCCTCCATCACCTTCCCACCTCTTGTACTAGGCTACTAGTAGACAGCTATGCCTTATATCTACATTGGACTTCATGGTTACATTCTGCAGAGACAACCCCACCCTCTATCACACTCTCCCTCTTGTACTGTGCATAGAGGAAAGCAACATCTTAGCAACGGCAATGGTAATGGGTTAGCAATGACGGCAAGTTTTGGACATGGGCTTTGCGATAAAGTTATTTATTTTTCACAATTTATATATGTACTTTTTATGTATTTTGGGTCCTATGATGTATAATAAGGTGGGATATGACTATATATACCATAAAATACATATTACAATAACACACACACACACATATATATATATACATACATACATACACATACACACACACACACACACACATATATATATATATATATATATATATATATATATCATAGTTGCATTGGTTCGTGAACCGTTTGAAACGGTGCTATTTTTAGGTGTGTTCAATTCGTTACTAACCATTTCGAATGGTGCTCTTCAGCTGAACCCGAAAAAATTCATTCACCCAAAAACCCTCTTCTCACATTTTATGCATGCTAGTTTGAGGCTGTTTTTTGCAAATGTTTTTGGCTTGAGACTTGAGTGAGAGATCTTGACGGGTGAAGCTTCAACCTTCCTCTTATGCCCTCTTGCTACATAGACTATAGTGCACCCACCTATGTGCATTATGCCTATGTCACATTGTTAATCTTCTCTAGTCTCTTCATAAGAATAATGGTATCTTGATTCTTGAAGTTTAATTGTAGTTCCAAGTCACGATTTAGAAATGAATCAATGATGAATCATAAATATATTATGCATCATGGATCATGCATGTATGTATGAACATTGAATAATGATAACTAATATATATAATATATATATATATACATATATATATTATATATATATGTATATATATATATATATACATATATATATAATATATATATGTATATATATATACACATATATATATATATATATATATATATATATATATATATATATATATATATATATATATATACATATATTTATTGGTCGTCACCGGTGAGTCATAAGTCATGAGTCATGACTAGCCACTCATTACATGCCTTACTATGGGTTAGATAATATATTATCATTTGAAAGTTAAAAGTTCTAACATCCATCTATAATTTTTATCATGATACATCATGATTCATAAAATTTAACATCATAACATTTGACATATGTCAACATCATTCATGATTCATAATATTTAAGTTTTAGCATGTTACATCCATCAATTATCATTCAATGATCATATTACATAACATCTGACATGTCACATGAATCATGATACATCATAAGTGATAAGATTAAACATCAATAATCATAATATCATCATCTAGATTCTAACAACAAAATGATCATAACAATAAACATCATAGCATTTAACACCCAACTTTCTAAGTTTCTAACTTTTAACATTAAACATCATGATTCATGAATCATAACATAACACTTAACAATGTAACATCATGCATGAATGATGAATCATGATACACCACACATATCACATGATCATATCATCATTGATACATCAAAATAAAAACATAGAGAATCACTATGGCAAATGATAAATTATGTGAGTCCTGATTCGTCATTCATAACATAAATCATAAGTAGCAAATGATAAATATGA
The DNA here is from genome assembly GCA_020310875.1 of Ceratopteris richardii. Taxonomy (NCBI): domain Eukaryota; kingdom Viridiplantae; phylum Streptophyta; class Polypodiopsida; order Polypodiales; family Pteridaceae; genus Ceratopteris; species Ceratopteris richardii. The sequence goes on along the minus strand of CM035419.1, from coordinate 51,415,380 downwards.
AGTCACAAGTGAGTCCTGACAAGTGTCCACTGTCATCACAATAGTAAATACATATCATGAAATATCAAATGTCAATAATCAAACTCTATCACTCTAACACGGTGTCAGATGAAAAATTATCACTCTTACCATCATCATCATCATCCTCATCCCTCAAAGTAGTGGTATGTGGTCGACTCCTAGTGGATGCCCCATCACTACGACTAGGTCCTTTGCGTCTGGGAGATGATATGGTGTCACGTTGAGGTAAGTCAACTCATGGTACAACATAGTATATACGTCCAAATCCTTTGGAGAAATATCTGGAATATCACTCACTTTTTCTATATCTATTGTATCCAGGTTGACCTCCCTCACATCTATTGTATGACCATTGCTCTCCAAGAGATGCAAGTTGCAATGGCAATAAATTAGCCGCTTTGACTGCGTTGTACATAATCTGTTCCTCTTTTTTCTATGGAAGAGGGTCCATGCGCTCCAATTCCTTTCACAAGGACTTACGCTGCAATCTTCTAAAAGGATATGAATAGCTAGCTCTCTATGCATTATCTATAAAATAATTCAAAAAATAATTAGTACATAAATTATAATAAATATTTGGCACATGTCTCACTGAGGACTTTTGACTTAGTACTTACCAACTTAGGAGCGTTGGCACTGTACATCTCCCACCATGATGCTGGTCGCAACTTCCCAAATCTCAAGCGTGCCGTATCCTTTCCAAAATGGCCACCACCATTTTGGAATACCAAGAGCTGTCTCTCCAACTGAAGCTGCAACACTACATCAGCTAGATAAAGCTCCTAGAGAAAGCCTCATCCACAATGCAATGTTGAGATCTCCATAAGGGATGCAATAAGTGTGCGATCCCATGGATCAGGCGATGAAACCAATCCCATCGATCCCTCCATACAGCTTTAAGCTCCTCAATCCTATAGAAAAAAAAATTATAAAATTTTATAGACTAATTTTTAAGATAATAAGAGCTTTATATGTCAAAATTTCAAAGTAACAAGTAGTAACTTAATAAACACTTATCCAATGTCAAATGTGAGCAACGTGAAAGGGACTCGCCAACTCGATCCATGAACTCATAGATGACTCCCAATCTATTCCCCTCCATATCACCTATATGAAGAACAGAATATAATGGATATATAGCACGCACAAGTGCCTCTACATCCCTCCAAATAGAATCTAACAAGCATGTAATCCATACAAAATCTGCTCTAGGGGTAGTGTGTCCATCCCAGGAAGTCCACTCCGTAGATACAACAATCTGCATCAAAGTTTGTGGCACCTAAAGTAGTCTCTCAATCACTATGCACATGTAAGCGAATGCGGTCTTTGCAGGCTTTAGCACGTCCAACTCACTGAATGATCTAAAAATAGCTAATAGTTTTGGTCTCTTTGTTCACCTTATGGCATGTGGAAAAAATAGAATGAATCCAAGGGATCTTTCTAAGATCCTCTATCAAAAGATCAATGCTATGTGCAGCACATGGGGTCCACACAATGGAGGGAAATTCTGCCTCTAACAATCCGCCCATGGCCACACAATTACTCCCATTGTCGGTAATGACCTACACAACATTCTTTTGACCGACATCTAAAATAGCATGGTGGATACGACCATATAAACTCACTTGTAAGACATAAAAATTACACCAAATCAACTATATGGCATAGATGAAAAAACTTGTCAATTTAGAGTGTACATATTACACAAATTACAATAGCTGCATGGGACATGCATCATGCATGATGCCATGCATCATGCATGATGCCATCCATCATGCATGATGCCATGCATCATGCGTGATGCATACTATATATAATACAATATAGATGCATGATACAATATGCATGTGCCATGTACATACATAATACATATATATGGCATATCATACATGGCATATGCAAATGCATATCTTAAAAATGAAACTTGAAATTTCAGCTATACATACCTGTCACTGTAAGTCAAGCTCATGATGCATTAATGGCACGAACGAGCATAGTGCCTTTGCAAAAATGCACTAGTATGTTATACACATTCCTTTTCTTGATGTCTCTCCATCCATTGCACATAATAATGCATCTATACTTCTCCAATGTGCCCTTCATGGGTTCTAACTTCTTCTCCACAATATCCTTTGTTTGGCATAGCTAACTAGTCCTCAACTCCTCATATGAAGGACCGCTCCATCGATATCCCAATGTGCTCACTAACTCCATGGCTTCCTTCCATGCGGATATGCGTGCAACATTAAAAGAGAGGCAACACTGTATGAAAAGCCTCATTATACCTTGTTTGGCCTCAAGCTCCCATTGCCTCTCGAAACTAGAACGTACCGATGCCTATGAAAGCGATCCTTAAGCTTTGTTCGCCAGTGGTTGAGTCTCATCCTCAAGATAGATGGGATCATCTCGATGCTCATCATTCCCTCCACTATAGGATCCCCTATGACTGTTATGCTGGAGCATCATGTGGATGAGGATCATATGAGCGCATAGAGGTGGAGGTGGGCAAAGAGCTTTGTGGATACTTTTGGGCTTCCCTTTGAGCTACGCACTCAAGGAGCTCATCCTTGATGTAAGTTGGCATAGGTTGCTTGCATGCTGCAATGCCCAAGCCACCACATTTGGCAAGGTGGGCTTTGATACGGTCTGTCCCACCACCCCCTTTGTAACCACATAGGTTACATGTCCATCTCTCAATCCCACCTCATCCAAATTTCCCTTGGCTAGACACGTACTTCCAACAATTTTGCTTTTGTTTAGGCATAGTGAGTCTCTCTCTCTCTCTCTCTCTATACTCTAACCTGAGTGTACCAAGCTCTCTCATATCCTGACTCTGATATCTGATATCTGTATCTCCACACGCATATCACGGAGATATGTATCAGCTTTACCAGTTTCTTTTTCAGCACTTTTATTTTCTCTGATAGACAGAAGATACACCCATGTACATCGATTTGTCTCATAGGCCGAGTTCGGCCTCCTAATAGACGTAAAAACACTTTCTTTCTTTCTTTCTTTCTTTCTCTCTCTCTCCCTCCCTCCCTCCCTCCCTCTCTCTCCCTCTCTCTCCCTCTCTCTCTCTCTCTCTCTCTCTCTCTCTCTCTCTCTCTCTCTCTCTCTCTCTCTCTCTCTCTCTCTCTCTCTCTCTCTCTCTCTCTCTCTCTCTCTCTCTCTCTCTCTCTCTCTCTCTCTCTCTCTCTCTCTCTCTCTCTCTCCCCCCCCCGCAGAAGCCTATTGACCCATCGTGGAAGAAGCCCGTCGGCCCATCACCCAGATCGAAAGCCCATCGCGACTATGCTCCCATTTGCATCCAACTCTCTCTCTCTCTCTCTCTCTCTCTCTCTCTCTCTCTCTCTCTCTCTCTCTCTCTCTCTCTCTCTCTCTCTCTCTCTCTCTCTCTGCAGAAGCCTATTGACCCGTCGTGGAAGAAGCCTGTCGACCCGTCACCCAGATCGAAAGCCCATCGCGACTATGCTCCCATTTGCATCCAACTCTCTCTCTCTCTCTCTCTCTCTCTCTCTCTCTCTCTCTCTCTCTCTCTCTCTCTCTCTCTCTCTCTCTCTCTCTCTCTCTCTCTCCACACCCCCCTGTCCCTCCCTCTCGCAAACGCTACAACGGTTACAGCTCCTCACGAAGACGGAAGCAAAGCTTGATTCATTCACGAACCCTAATTTGGAAGGTACAACAAGCAAGTATAGTAAAGATCCGAGATTTTTTAGGGTTACGACTCACAAGCTATTTCCATCGATTTTAGGCTTTCCAATGGGCATTCATGAGCGAACCCTAAAAAACCATAACTTATTAAGCACATACAAATAAAATGGCACGATTAGAAAAAAAAGAGGTGGAAGAGATGATGAGTAAAACTGTCAAAGAAGTAAAGAAAGAGGCAAACAAAGCACTAAATCAAGAAATGAGAAGAGCCTTCGAAAAGATCAAAGCTTTAGAAGATCAAATCAAAGACATCAAAGAAAACCGAGAAATGCAGAGAATAAAGGAAAGAGAGCTATGGCTCAAGAGGCAACAAGATTGGGTATAGGATAAAAAGATCATGCAAGAACAAATCGAGGCCCTCGAGGCATCAATAGCCTCCCTAAGCCTCGAAGAAGGTGAACTTAAAGAAGATACAAGGAAAACACTTAAAATGGAGCTCATCGAAGCCTTGACCACGAGCATTGACACTAAGCTCGAGGCAACCAAAGAAAGATGGGTTGAAGTAGTGAAGAAAAACATCAAAAAAGAGGCAAAAGAAGAAACACAAAAAGAAGAAGCTCTTATTGTACTCATCACTATTGAGGAGAAGAGGATTCGATGAGCTCGACGCCTTAATGTGCGAGTCACGAGTGTATTAGAAAAAGTAGGCTCCACCCCTGAGATGGATGGGAAGACACTATGTAAGAAGCTTGGTTACAAGGAAGAGGAGCCCCCCCCCCCTCCCCCCCATTCATTAAATGTTGGAAAGCAAGAAAAGATCTTTCAAAAAGAAGAGCTCTCATTTTGCAATTCTCCTCCGAAACAATAAGATCCACCTTCATTCACAAGAGTGGTTTTGAGGGGGCTTGGAGGTCCCCCTATTTACCTAGATGACGATCTCACACCCATGCAAGTAGCACATTGTCATGCATGCATGCCAAGAGTACACGAGGCTCATAGAGAAGGGAAGAAGACTTCATACAGAGACGGTCGGGTCATCTTTGATGGCAAAGCCATACTATAGAGATTTACGGCCTGTGAGACAATTGAGAAGATACATCTTGCAATGTGGAACAGCAATGGCGATTTATGGACACATCCAAAGAGGCTCGACGAGGTGAGCAAAGATAGAGATATTATTTTGTTGATAGAGACACATGAGAGCCACGATAGGGGCCTACCTCCCACACTATGAGAGGATCACAGGGAGTAGCGATACTCTTCAAAGACGGATTTTAGAGCAAGATACAAATCATCGCACGGGACTCACAAGCCAAATACCTTTGGATCCGATTATAGCTCTCATAAGAGAGGACCATCTACATTGCATTATGCTATTTTGCACCCTTTGGCTCTCGATTATCCATCATGGATCAAGAGGCGGGCCGTCAGACATTGGTCTACAAAGAGACCTCCATGTGCGTGTGGGACAAGGGCCAACCATAGCAAAGGTCCCAAGCTCAAGGGATATCCTAAGGTATTCAACTAGTAATGATCTAGAATGGTCTAGTGCCGCCATGTGGCCATCATGCAATACACATCCCCATTACCATTGAATACCTTAGGATATCCCCCAAGCTTGGGACCTTGGCTATGGTTAGCCCTTGTCCCACACACACATGGAGTGGTCTATGTAGACCAATGTCTGACAAGGGCTCACCTTATACTTGTCTATCAGAGGCGATCACTAAGTACTCTACTCTAGGGGAAGTCCTCCTCATGGGAGACTTCAACGCCAAGATGGGAAGCGACCAGTGCGAGGCTTTTGACCCAAGGGATCCAATCATATTACCCACTCTACAAGAGGGATCTATGGCACGAGCTTTAGTTGATTCTACTCACACACACACACTCTCTCCGATACCCACCTACTCAGACTCATGTCCAAACATCACCTCGTTATTTATAACGAGATGAGAAAGTGGCCTACGTCAAGGAGATTGACATGCATACTGCACTCAGTTACAGATGGAGGAGGGAGTATCATAGATTATATCATGGGACGCACGGAGGCCACCCACATGCTCAGTTCATTCACCATCCCACCTATACCCATTGGAGTAGATCATGCATATCTTGCACTATCCCTCAAGGGGGACATCCACACATGCACCTGTGACACGTCCTCCACACACTCCCATCCACTTCACACACAAACTTGCTCACATATACTCAACCCCAGTTGAGAAAAGCCTTCGTTCGCTTCATCCTAAGACTCCACTACCTATATTTACCTCACATATAGCATCCATCCTTTAAACATCCACCATCGGTTTATTCCCGTACACCACCCATTCTGGTCACACTCTTCCGTCAGGGACCATGCCGCAGAATCCCTGGTATGATGATGAGGGAAGGACTCTCTATCGCCGACTACGCGCTCAGAGAGCATTGGGAGAGATCACAAAGATGGAGGCTAGGAGCTTCACACGCCGAAAGAGATGGGGCTTCGAGGAGGCACAAGAGCTTGAGCCATACTATTTACTTATGAACGGGGATTGCATTGTTACACGACGCACTCTACAAGAGCCACAATCGACCACACCTATTGGAGATCTGCAAATTTGGCATGAGTATGCTGAGAGACTATATAAGATACTTGGACAACCTCCCATTCCCCAGCCACTTAGACCACGTCCTACTCGGACCACGTCCTACTCGTTCCTCTTTCTTCATAGCAAAGATGATCCAGAGAGCCATTGAGCGACTACAGCATGGGCGTTCGACTTACCACACTGGACTACAGAGTGAGCACCTCATATATACTACCTCCACTATAGCTCCATTGATTGCACATGTCTTCAACTGGGCTATAGGGGAGGGCTTCATAAAGGAGTGGACGAGGAACACCATTGTACCCGTTCATAAATTTGGGGATACCTTGGATCCAGGGAACTAAAGGACTATCATGATTGGTCACACCATGGCCAAGCTTTACAAGATGGTTCTCGAGAAAGCTCAATTCATA